>MU968359.1:71244133-71813102 GCA_034641835.2 Pinus albicaulis
TAAAACTACACGGAGGAACGTTACCTGAAATCGAAAGCACAGAGTGGGTCGAATCGTTTTCCACGGTCATACCCGGAACTAACTGTCCCACCTCGTCAATGGAACTCAACCGGATTGCTTGCGGAGCAGAAGACCCAGCCGTAAAATGGGTTGAAACATCATTATTACCACGGATTTCTTCTAAACTGACAGCATCTGAAGACTGCTGCAATCCTGCTTTATCTCCGGAAAACTCGCCAACAACCGCCACTGCAGAAGGAATCACTGAGCTTACGGGATCGCATTCCACCAATTTATTCGAAGGTAGCAGCTCACCATTGAGCGCAATGTCTCTAGATCTAATGACATCAACGTCCGCCGCGGATTGATGCAAAGAGTTCCCGGGATCATAATCAGTCCTTTTTGTCGAAGACCTCATATCAACATTGAACCCATCTGTAAACGAAGGTTCAGATCTGGAAGGAGATCGAGGAAAATTTATTTCAGAATCTGAAGTAGAAGATGAACTGACAATCCACGAACGGAGCGCTGCTACTTGGTTATTTTTATTTATTTATTTAATTATTTTATTTATTTATTTATTCTGACTCTTTGTTTGACTATTTGATGATGGTGTGTTATAATAAGAATTAATTATATTTATTAATTAATAATAATAATTAATTATTATATAATTAATCAAAATTTACAAAAATTTACACCAAGATTTGTTAAATTACTTACCATTATATTAATATATTAAAGGTTTTATAATAAATAAATTAAAATAATAATAATAATAATAATAAATAAAATTAATAAAA
This sequence comes from Pinus albicaulis, assembly GCA_034641835.2. NCBI lineage: Eukaryota > Viridiplantae > Streptophyta > Pinopsida > Pinales > Pinaceae > Pinus > Pinus albicaulis. Next base: position 71,244,937 of record MU968359.1, read on the forward strand.
TTAAATAAATAAATAAATAATGGAATATTTATTTTTTCAAAGTCAAACTAGCCGTTATCCTAACGGCTAGTTGAGTCATTTCTACATCTATTTATACTTAATGACTGGATCTGATCTCTCACATAGTCCTGATGATGAACCACACTGGTTGGTTCGAAACGCGTTGACCTCGTTCTTTTGCATGTGATTACTACCGAAAGAATTTCTACAAATTTATAAAAGTTATAATTTTATTATTTTCTATTTAAATTTATATAAACTAATAATTCATTAATTTAAGAATATATATAAATGATACTATCTTAAATAATAAAGAAAAATTATTTTAAAGTTTTGAAATAATTTTTTTTTCAATATAAACCAAAATCAAAACGTATGTTATTAATGAAATTTTTATTATACATTTTAAATTTTATATATATGAAATTTATTATTAAAATTTTAATACAAATTTTCATAAATTAATTTATTATTATTATTATTATTATTAATTTAATTTAAATAGATAAATAAAAAAAAAAATTGATTGAATATAAATAAATAAAATGAAATTAAAAATAAATAATAAAAATAATAATGATAAATAAATAAATAATAAGTAACTAAATAATAAAGAATAAATAAATAAATAGATAAATAACAATAATAAGGAATCGAAAAAAGTAAAACTGGACGAGAGGAGAGGAAAAGACAAACTGAGGGAAAACAGAAGGAAAGAAACCCAATAACTATGAATGAAGGGCAGGGATCCAGCGTCTGCTCACACTCCACCCATCATCTCTGTTAAGGTTGACTGACCTCTTTTCAATTTGAAGGGCTTCCTTAAACTTTCGGTGGTGGAAATGGTCCACCCTCACAATAACCGGAACATCTTGAATGCAAATGTGATGCTTTGTATTTTCAGCATGCTCTGCTAAGGCAGAGGAGCAAGATCTATGATGCTTTAGGTTAGTGGCATGTTCATGAATTCTTTGACTGATGGATCGACCAGTTTCACCAACGTAAGGTGTCCCACAAGAGCACGGAATCAAGTAAACACCCTTACCCTCATTCGGGCAAATCAGGGCCTTAACCGATCTAAGCGAATTCTGAATAGTGCGAAAGGACTTGAAGGTTGAAGAAACACTATGTCTCCTTAGGGTATAAAGAAACTACTGATAAATTAATTAATTGATTTATCTATCTAAACAAATTTTGATGTTTTATATAATTAAATAATTGATTAAGAACCAGGATAAGTGAATAAAATTTTAATAAATTGAAAAATAAAAATAAAAAATAGAACATAGTGTGTGAGCAGTGATGATGACCCATTCAAAAAACATCAGAAATGACAAGGAACGTATTTAAGGTACTAACGGCTTCAATCAAAATAAGCAAAGTAATTAAATATCTTAATTCTGGAAACGACGTGGGCTGCCAGTTGCAAAAAAACAAATGTGCCAAGTAAGAGCCAGCTTTCAACCAGCTTTGCTCCAATTATCGGCCGTTTCTTCGACAGCGCTTTTCTGGTAGGCTCTGTTAGAACACGGTTGCCGATTGACCGAAAATAAATGCCGTGGTATGTACTGGCCTGGCTTCGCTTGAACGCTTCGAAAGAAAGCGGTTTCACAGAGTCCAGGATAGGATATTGAGTATTTAATATAAATAAACTTGTCTGGCAACGGCCGGAATTGTTTTGTGGAGTATTTTACCTACTTACCCTTACCAATTTCCCTCACTAGGATAAATCGATTTGGTTTTCGAGGGTGAAAAGATTGGAATAATTTGACCTTTGGAAGTTTCATGGTGATGCGTGGCAGTTTTGTTTGAAGTCAATGTCGCTATCGCATCTTTGGATTTGTGAGAGTTATTGTCGGGTGAATTAAATTGGAAGGTGAAAAAATAAAATGCATTTTATTCATCTCGGAGTTTGTTTTTTAAATTTTTATAATAATAATAATAATAACAATATTTATAATATAAATTTAATTTAATTAAAAAATAAAATATTTTTTTAAATAATAAAAAATTATAATATTTAATTATTTAAAATATATTTTTAAATATATAAATAAATTCAACACACTAATAATTTATGCCCGTAATACTCAATGATTTTTGTTTGATATATTCCCTTGTTTTCCCTTTGTGACTCACTGTAGATTTAGATTCGAAGTCAAAATCATTTGAATTTACACTAATTCACATATTATAAGCTTTGTTATTCTTTTATTCTATATGTGTATATTTTCTTAATTGCTCAATATAAGTATGATAGGTAAGGTGTTTTTCATGTTTTTACAAAAGGGAAGAAAAAAATATTAAAATATATATTTTACTTTGGTTGATATATTTTTGCTTGGATTAAATATTTTTAATGGCATGTATTTATGTTTAATTAAAAATAATTTAACTTTATAAATTATAATATCAATTATTGCTTTTGTAAGATATGAAATTTAGTTAAGTTAAAAATTACAATTAAAGTTTGATATTGCTTTCATTACATTAATATTTTTATTGACGAATTAATTTATGTACACTATGACATTTTTTATTAGTTAATTTATAGACATTATGATATTTTTGATAGATGTGAGTTTTTATTTTTTAAAAGTTTGGTAGTAACTTTCATTTTTCTTTTTTTCCATCTTCATCAAGATGTCCATATACATCACCTAGATTGGGAAGGGAATTGAACCTGTGAAGAGTGCTATAACAGTTCGTCTCATCACCGTTTAATGAAGATCCCATAGACTTAATAGATGTGATTTCAAGAGTTTGCTCAATAGTGCTATAACAGCCAGCCTCATCACGGTTTAACCAAAACCCCAGGAACTTCATAGAAGTGATTTCAAGAGTGAGTTTGATTTTAAGAATAATTAAAAGATCTAATTGTGACAAAATAGCATACTAATTACTATAATTAAAAAAAGAAAGAGAAAAAAAAATGAACTAACATTCAAATAGATTAATCTCTTAAAAAAGGCAAATTCAAATTCACTTGTAAAAAGACTACAAAATTCCTTCTATTACATTGAATAAGTACGTACAAGATATATAATTCTTTAAAGGAGAGATAAATTAAACAGTAGGTATGGTTCCTTAGTGTATCGATAAATCCACCTTTGGTGAATACTCTTGATCTCGTACAAGTTTATGTGAGTAAAACCTTTACAAAACTTTTTTTCTTTTTTTTCTCGTCATATAGTGAGAGTAGTGCTTTGACCGTGGGAGAGATGGCACACTATTCACCATCTATATCACAAATTTTTACTATAACATCCTTATTACTGCTATCAATAAATGAAATAGGGCTTAATATTCCAAGTTTGACCACGTCTCCCTTCTCACTTTGGGGGATAACACCAGTTGTTTTTGCAACGCCTCTTAGTTTCCTTAGTGTGTAAGTGTCCCTCATAATTTTTTGTTCAGTGCAACGGAAATTCAAATCTCACACGTGGGAACTATGTGGTTCTCATTTAGTTTTGTTATTCGCACGATTTTTTTAGTATGTGACAACTATAAAAATTCTTTGTAGTTTTAAATTGCTAATTGTAATTTACTAAAATATTAGACTTGAATCTACTTTACAAATTGCAGAAACAATTAAGCCATCATGAAATCATGAAGCATACAAGTGAAAGAATTTAATTAACACATTACACAATTATTTATTGGGAAAGCCACACCTAAAAGCTCCGCTATTTGTACATTACATTAGTCTGAAAATATGGGAAGATTATAATGCTTTGCTCAAACCCAACCAACCTCTACACTATTTCTATCTATCTCACTGCCTAGACAAGCCTAGGTCAATACTTAGCCAAATTTCTTCTTGCCAAAGTCCCTATTTCCCAACCTTGTTTCCTTCAAAATTAGCCTCTATTAATTAGGGAAATCCTCAATTAGAATTGCGCAATACGTCATAGGCCTATTCCTATTTCCTTGTGTTTTTTCCTTCAGAATTAGCCCCTATTAATTAGGGAAATCCTCAATTGGAATTGTGCAATACATCATAAGCCTTCCTTTGACTGCATGCACCACCTTTACAATTTGAATGATTATAAAACAGATAGTACACTTCCCTTGAACTCCAAACTCAACTGAGTAGTTCGTAGCCCACACATGCATGAATTCTTTATGGTTGATTTATAACTTAACTGATTGATCACATAGTACACACCCCACTACTTGAAATCCCACTAGTTCATCGAACAGTTGGAACTAGTTAAACTCACTTTACCTCAAATAAACTGAATTAATTAATAAAAACTCAAAATAAACTCAACTAGGGCTCCTAAAAATTAGGATTCACTCTAGATGACTCAAGTTAAACCCTCAACTCGAATTAACTGAACGAAATAAGTCATACTAACTTAGTTAACTCGTAGAAGTTGTCATGAGATGTGGAATTATAAGTTTCTTCTAATTTAATTCAAGGGAAAATTAAATTAGAATCTTCCTTGGTGCCATTTTCAACACTCCCTCTTAGCAAGAAAGGGATTATTATATACCCTGATCTTGCCTCTATAGAACTCGAATTTTCCTCTTGATAGTGCCTTAGTCAAAATATATGCATCTTGTTCATCTGTAGGAATGTAATGTAGCAACATGATCCGCCTCTGCACACAATCTTTGAGATGGTGGTACCGGATGTTGATATGCTTGGACATATTATGAAAAATTGGATTCGTCGAGAGTTTGATAAAACTCTAGCTGTCATAGTAAATCATTGTAGGATCCATCTAGTGACCAAATAACCCAACAAGGATCTTCCTCATCCAAATAGCGTCGCAAGTTGCTTGACTAGTAGCCAGGTACTTTTCATCTGCTAAACTGAGTGCAACTGATATCTACTTCCTGTTGTACCAATAAATTGTTTTTGACCCAATACTGAAGATTCCTGTTGATGTGCTCTTCCTATTTGAGGGAGTCCCTGCCCAATCTGCATCTGTGAATCCTTGCAACTTCACTCCCTCTGTCCATTTCTACCAAATACCAAACTGCGTGGTGGCTCTAAGGTATCTCAACACAATTTTGGATGCCTTCCAGTAGAGTTTTGTTGTCTTAACCATTGGTTGACTAAGCTACTTAACTACATAACACATGTTCGGTCATGTGTTCACCAAGTACATAAGTGAACCCACAAACTTCCTGTAAATGGTAGTTGTTGGCGTTTGAGTGTAAATAAACTATTCCACCATTTTCCACATTAATTTATCAATCCGGGTGCGTACATTATTTCAAGGTAACACACAAGGTATATGCAGGGGCAATGGCACAATCCGATATTAATCACAGATTCAAAAATTAAACAACCAAAACTATCGTAATAACAATTAAAGATAAATTGCAGAATTATGAAAGCATTCACAGCAATTGAAGAAACGTACCAGAACAACTGTTAAATTAATCAAAGGGTAAAAATGTGAAGTTGGGTAACACTTTTGTGAGAATCGGGGGCGGAAAACTTTTTTTCTCAATAATTTGGTCGAACTTTCGTAAAAGTTTGACCAAACTATTCGAGAATTCGGTCGAACTCCTTCTATCATTTATAGTGATAGAGTACTGATGGCAATGGCGAACAAATTTTTGGCCGAAGATAGGAAAACCTGCAACAAAAGTTCAGCTGAACTCGTATTTTATAAATATATCAGCCCGTGAACTTTTACAGGTTTCTTGTTCACATTTGTCTCGCACGCCTGTGTCTTGTTCATTTCTTGTTGCTGTTGTGCTCTTTTGCTCTGTTGTGCTCTGTGATTTTTGTTGATTTAAAGTTGCACGATGACGACAAGGGGAGTTTTTTTTATTTGCAGTTGCGTCACGACGATGAGGTAATTTTTGTTGGTTTTTGTTGATTTTACAGTTGCAGTTGCTCTTTTTTTTTTGCAATTTTGTTTTGTTGATTTTTTTTTAATTTGATTTGAATTAAATTATTTTTGTTTGTAGGGAATTTAGTCTGTGTCTTCCACGACGTCTTCAGGGATCACCTGGCTTCATCCTCGTTGCGGCTTCGTCTGCGAATTTATGTGAATTTCCATGTATGTATCGATGTATCTATGCGAATTTCTATGAATTTCTATGTATCTATGCCTATAGCTCAATGTAATCATATATCGAGTATCCTGTATTCTGTAATTGCAATATAAATTCAATTTACAACTACTTTCCGTATTTATATATATGCACATAGTATTTAGAACTCTTAAGCTTGCCTGCCTTACCTGAGTCTCCTTAAGGTCCTTACTTACTAGTCCAGCTTTGTAAATAATGATAAATATATGAATATAAATACTAACACAAGGTAAGAATAAGTAAGCCAAGAGTCTCCTCCCTCCTCTCGGCTATGAAGAACTATTAAAGATGTCGGTGAAAGTATACGTCATTCATTATTGGTGACTAAGGGTTGGTGGACGAGTTTGTTATTTTTGAACATATAGTAAAAATCCCTTGATATATTATCAACTATGCCTCATTTTTTTTTGAAAAATACTATGGTTTATATAAATTTACCAGATCAAATAGTTATACTTTCAATGTCATACAATCCTTGTAAAAACAGAATATCAAATTCTGCCTTCCCTACAGAAACTTCTTCTGACTGCATAAATTATATAACTAGACACAAAGTAAACTGTTTACTATGTGAAAAAACATATCGACATCTACCCCAAAGGAATCCAGGAACATAGGCATATGTCTGCATGATGCCTCCATGAGTCACTTTGTTCCTACTAGTTACAGATATTTCATTAAAAGACTTTGTAAACATGGTATAAAAAGTTTGTAAAAATATAACATAAATATAACATAAAACTGATTCCAAGTGCCCAAAAACTCCAAAAATTGTGGTATTGTATGACAACAGATGTCTCTTTAGTTAAAAATTACCATCTCAGATTCTCCCATATCATTTGAGTCAGAGAGTTCGTATTGCATAATCCAAGAAACTCAACGCAAACCCTTCTTATATAAACTGTCCGCTTGGCAGTTTTTTTCACAGAAGATATGTTTGAAATGTAAGTAGGTGAAACTGGACCTTCAGTTGTTGATGTGTTCCAGCCATGACTGTAGATTTCCTGGGTTTAGTGTGATGCCGTTGTTGAGGTGATCAATCAGTGCTTTTGAATCTCTGTAAACCCAAATTTTCTCAATACAGAGTTGATTGGAGAACCACAGCAGGCCCGACAGAGCCAGGACTTCAACCCTCATGTTTGTTCCAGATCCTTCGTGCCAATAAATATTATAGTGGCTACTAGGGGATAACTTTAGCCAAGCACCAAACCCACACCTGGAGTATTGTGAAGCCCCATAAAAATATCTAGAAAAACACATACTTTCGATATATGTCCCATTTTAATGGGGTATATCACATTTAGAGAAAAACGCATTAGCCATAAAAGTTTCCCATTGAAACAAAAAGTAATTTATACAAAACATAGCTTTTAACCTTATATAGTTAATTGTTTCAAATAGATTCTTAATAAAATGAAAAATTTTCAATGTAAAACACATGCAGATTAACATATAATTGTGATATTTTCCCTTCTTTCCAACTTAGTCCATCCTTCTGGAAATATCCCTTTTAATGAAGAAAATATATCCATAGTGATCCACTGATATTTGTTCACCAACAACTATTCCATTTTGGACTTATATATCTCAAAACTATGCTCATTGAATTTATGCAGATATATCTTTAAACTACTCAACTATTTTATTTCACCATAGGAATAATTTCGATATATCTTCCATTTTAATGGGGTCTGTCACATTTTGAGAAAAATAACATTAGCCATAAAAGTTTCCCATTGAAACCAAAAGTGATTTAATACAAAACAGAGGTTTTAACCTTATATAGCTAATTGTTTCAAATAGATTCTTAATATAATGAAAAATATTCAATGTAAAACACATGCATTAACATATAATTGTGATACTTTCCCTTCTTTCAAACTTAGTGGACATCCTTCTAGAAAAATCTCTTTTAATGAAGAAGATATATCCATAGTGATCCATTGATATTTTTTCACAAACAAATCTTCCATTTTGGACTTTTATATCTCAAATCTATGCTCATTAAATTTATCCATCTATATTTTTAAACTACTTGAAACTATTTTATTACACCATAGGAATCATTTTGATATATCTCCCATTTTAATGGGGTCTATCACATTTCAAGAAAAACACATTAACCATAAAAGTTTCCCATTGAAACCAAAAGTAATTTGATGCAAAACATAGGTTTTAATCTTATATAATTAATTTTTTCAAATATATTTTTAATAAAATAAAAATGTTCAATGTAAAACACATGCACATTAACATATAATTGTGAAATTTTCCCTTCTTTCCAATTCAGTGGACATCCTTCTAGAAAAATCCCTTTAATGAAGGAGATATATCCATAGTGATCCACTGATATTTGTTCACAAACAACTCTTCCATTTTGGACTTTTATATCTCAAAAGTATGCTCATTGAATTTATGCATCTATATTTTTAAACTACTTGAAACTATTTTATTTCACCATAGGAATCATTTCGATATATCTCCCATTTTAATGGGGTCTATCACGTTTTGAGAAAAACACATTAGCCATAAAAGTTTCCCATTGAAACCAAAATTAATTTGATACGAAACATAGGTTTTAACCTTATATAGTTAATTGCTTCAAATAGATTCTTAATCAAATGAAAAATATTCAATGTAAAACATATGCATTAACATATGATTGTGATATCTTCCCTTCTTTCCAACTTAGTGGACATCCTTCTAGAAAAATCCCTTTTAATGAAGAAAATATATCCATAGTTATCCACTGATATTTTTTCACCAACAACTGTTCCATTTTGGACTTATATATCTCAAATCTATGCTCATTGAATTTATGCATCTATATCTTTTTTTCTAAATAATTTCAATTCTATTTATAAACATATCAGTACAAAACTACCACAGCCTCAGCTGAGAAAGCCTGAGAGCTGGGTTTGATGCTTGAAAATTTATGTTTTTGGACTGCCCCAAAAGGGGAAACTAGTCTCTTAAGCTCGTGTCTTGCCGCCCGCGCAGGGGAAACCGACCTCAAGTTAAACAGGTGAAACCTTAAAAACAGAATATGCCTAGAAGAGTTAAACACAGGAGAATTATTCTCCTTCAACATTGTAAAATTAAACAAAACCACATAGAATAACCCATTGAACCTGGGTTGCAGTGCCATGTTCCAGCTGTGGAGTTCGTGGTCACTTTTCATGGGCTGGAAAGGGAGGTTCCTCCATGATGCGGCAATGATACTCCGCACTACTATCATCTTCCTCGTCGGTGGGATCACAAATGGTTGTGGCGATGTTCTTCCCTTTATCCTGAGCTTTGGAATCTCTATCGAGTCCCGGTGCTACATTCTTGTCTTCAGCCTTCTCTAGGTCTAGAGGAGGCTGATGAGCGATGATTTCAGTGGGAGTAGAACCAACAGCTTCCTCTCGGAGGCTGACGGTTATGAATGCAGTGATTGTTGGTCGGTCCATGGTACATACAAACTGAAACTCACTCTTTGCGAGGTTTGATGAAAGGTGATAGGGGAAACGAGGGGCGGAGGGACAGGTTGCAAGGGGGGCACAACATGGAGAGGCTAGCAAGGAGATGAGGCGTGGGAGGGATGCACCAGCCCAGAGCTACTGGCTCTTCCTCTACCATTGCACTTTTCCGGATAGTGCCCCTAAGAAAAGTCTTCATATGAGTGTTCAGGGCTAGAGGAAGAGCGGGCTCGGACCTCCCGGCCCCTACAACTTCCTCGTCAACTTCGCATATGATACCTAAGCTGAGGCATTCTACCTATGGAGCTGCGGCTATAGGGGCGGAATTACAGATAATAGGGAAACTAGGTAGAAGAGAAAGACGAAGCGTGCTTCAAACTAGACTAAGACTTCTTACGGTAGAAAGCACTCTGAGAAGAATGGAATTCATGCAGCGTTTCAAGACAACAGAGCAATACACATCACCTCCTTGTCTGCATGTGAGCGCTTGGCTCAGCGCAAGCGGGAGGACAGGGGCAGCTCTGAAATGCGTGAGACCAAGAGGTAGAATGTGTATGAGCAGAGGGGTGGTGAGACGGCGCCATTAAAAACTAAATGTAGAGCAGGCTGGACCAAATGCGGTGAGGCAAGGTGATGGAACTAATGCACAGTAGGTTGGCAAAGTAAATGTGGAGTTTAATGCGCACGTGGGAGGCTATATGGCCACCCCACGCACCGTGACTCGGGACATGTGTCCCATCACGAGCATGTACCATCCGCATCTGGAATATGCATCCATATCTTTAAACTACTTGAAACTATTTTATTACACCATAGGAATCATTCCGATATATCTACAATTTTAATGGGGTGTATCACATTTCAAGAAAAACACATTATCCATAGAAGTTTCCCATTAAAACAAAAAGTTATTTGATACAAAACATAGGTTTTAACCAAGTATATAGTTAATTGTTTCAAATATATTTTTAATAAAATGAAAAATATTCAATGTAAAACACATGCACATTAACATATAATTGTGACATTTTCTCTTCTTTCCAACTTAGTGGACATCCTTCTAGAAAAATACCTTTTAATGAAGCAGATATATCCATAGTGATCCACTAATATTTTTTCACAAACAACTCTTCCATTTTGGACTTTTATATCTGAAAACTATGCTCATTGAATTTATGCATGTATATCTTTAAACTACTTGAAACTATTTTATTACACCATAGGAATCATTCTGATATATCTCCCATTTTAATGGGGTGTATCATATTTTGAGAAAAACACATTAGCCATAAAATTTTCCCATTGAAACCAAAAGTGATTTGATACAAAACATAGGTTTTGACCAAGTATATAGTTAGTTGTTTGAAATAGATTTTTAATAAAATGAAAAACACTCAATGTAAAACACATGCACATTAACATATAATTGTGACATTTTCCCTTCTTTCCAACTTAGTGGAAATCCTTCTATAAAAGTCCCTTTTAATGAAGTAGATATATCCATAGTGATCCATTGATATGTGTTCACCAACAACTATTCCATTTTGGACTTATACATCTCAAAACTATGCTCATTGAATTTATGCATCTATATCTTTAAACTACTTGAAACTATTTTATTACAACATAGGAATCATTCTGATATCTCTCCCATTTTAATGAAGTGTATCACATTTCAAGAAAAACACATTAGCCATAAAATTTTCCCATTGAAACCAAAAGTGATTTGATACAAAACATAGGTTTTAACCAAGTATATAGTTAATTGTTTCAAATAGATTTTTAATAGAATGAAAAATATTAATTGTAAAACACAAGCACATTAACATATAATTGTGGAATTTTCTCTTCTTTCCAACTTAGTGGACATCCTTCTAGAAAAATCCCCTTTAATGCAGCAGATATATCCATAGTGATCCACTAATATTTGTTCACAAACAACTCTTCCATTTTGGACTTTTATATCTCAAAACTATGCTCATTGAATTTATGCATCCATATTTTTAAACTACGTGAAACTATTTTATTAGACCATACGAATCATTTGATATATCTCCCATTTTAATGGGGTCTATTAAATTTCGAGAAAATCACATTAGCCATAAAAGTTTCCCATTGAAACCAAAAGTAATTTGATACAAAACATAGGTTTTAACCAAGTATATAGTTAATTGTTTCAAATAGATTTTTAATAAAATGAAAAATATTCAATGTAAAGCACATGCACATTAACATATAAATGTGACATTTTCCCTTCTTTCCAACTTAGTGGACATCCTTCTAGAAAAATAGCTTTTAATGACGTAGATATATTCATAGTTATCCATTGATATTTGTTCACAAACAACTCTTCCATGGATGTGTAGTGCCTCTTTTATTCTTATCCTTCTATTTCCAGTTCTTATTCCCCTCCTTCAAAGCTTCTTGGTGCTATTTTTTCTTCAAACCACTGAAGTACCATTTATTTTGGCCTATGGTTTCTAGATAATGTGCATATACACATGGCTCATACATTATCCTTAGCTTGGAAATAATCACTTGTTTTTGTAGATGGTTATATGGACCCCACATGCATACTTAAGGAGTACATTTGGGCTATTAAAAAATATATCCAATAATATGACCATATTTTTGAACTTAGTACACTCTTATACACCCTTATGTCTATGTAAAGTAGTGTGAGTGATTCCATGGGTCCTCTACACACTTCATAGGTATAATTGGGACATGTAGTGTTAATTTCTACAAGTTCTATAGGCAGAGTTTATAAAGGGCCAGGTAGCCTCTGGATCTCACCTTTTATGAAAGGTGACATATCCAGTAAATGCCCCAACAGTCAATCTCTGGAATAGATCTAAATAGAAGTTCTTCATTTTAATATCCATAAAACACAACCACTAACCACTTTAAGGAAAACTGTGTACATGTGTCATTTCTCCCATAAATTCTTAGGCAAAGATTTTAAAGCATACATGTCATGTTGGATTTCTCCCATTAACTTTAAGGCTATAAAACTTTGTTCCTATATCAGGATATTGATTCCTGTACCGGAACAAATATTCTTGCACCAAGTTTCCAAATTACTTTCAGAAAATAATAAAGAGCATGCTAACTAAGAAAATAATTTTCAGAGGTGAACATAATTCTAATATAGCTTCGACAAACAAAAATATGCTTCAACCAGACATAATCTCGAAATAAGAATTAACTCTAAAATTCAAGGCACACTTTTCTTCAATCAAGGAACTCTTTCATGCAGTTAAAGAAAACATTTAATTTTGAGAGCATGGCCTTTTCCTGTAATAGTTATTTACATATATCAGATCTGCCTTTTTAATCTTTTTAATTTACAAAGGTTTGTACTTAATAATTTAATGTGAAGTTTGATCCTTTCCTTAAGAGTGTAAATTGAAGGTATAGATCTGTGCGTTATAAAAATGTTTGTTCCCTAATTATCAAAGCACCTTTAATCCTTAAGTTTCAACTCTTAATATTAAAACTAATTCTCTCCAGAAATGAATACTCACTTTGAGAAACCCATCAAGATATTTATGAAAGAAAATAAACAAAAATAATTTATTGTAATGAACCAAAGGAATCGAATTACAGAATAGAAATACAATAGTACAGGAAACGTGTTTGCATGATCCATGCAGAAATAAAATAAGCCTCGAAAAGGAAAATTATATAAGGTAAAATCAAACTTAGTTAATAATTCACGCCACGAATCGATCACACGATAACTGTAAATGAAATCGAACTTGGAATTTGTTAAATAATTGAGATAACTACTTAATTCACGCTTTGCAGTCAAACGAAATTAACACACCTTTGATGAGAAAGAAAATGAGAGGGACAACGAGCTGGATTGGTTGGGCCCTAGCCAACCAGCTCGTTTCCTTTTTTAAGGAACTTGTAAAGTAAGTCTTCGGCAATGCATCAACATAGAATTAAAATGCAGGATTAAAACGACATGGCGCAGTCCCTTTATATTATATTTTGAAATCAGAAAATGTACATATTAAAGTCGAATCCAACCCAAAACAAAGGAGATACCAGAAAAATTAAAATTACAAAAATCACAGTAACATTGATATCGCTCACTACCTCCTATCTGAATTCTACGTTATATACATCCCTTCAAGCCTGCGGTCGTTAGAAAATTACAACAACGTTACAATCTAAGCCTTTCAGGTGTAACGAAATACTAATCTAAGTATTTGATCAACGATCTAATCTCTATCATATTCCTGACTTATCTCCTTTTCGATCCCAACTCGATATTACTGATTCTGAACGAGATATCCAAGTTAGGTAGTGAGTTGTCACGGGAGTGCAAGAACTGCCAGCGGTGCAATAATCCTACTTGCACTTGACCATACTAACACATTGACTAATAAGTTGCTTAAAAAATACTTTAGGAAATAAAATGTTAGTTGCAAAGAATAATAAAGGTATAAAATCTATTAAAATAATTAATTAATTCCATTGAAAACCTTAAATATTAAAATATAAATCTAGTGCACGAATAGAGACGATTCTTGAAATATTGTAGAAATGAGGAGGTTACGAGGTTAAAAAATAGGTCTTAGGTTGTGAATTTTAAGTAGGAAAGTGGTTAAAAATAAAGAAATTTAGCCTACAAACATCCTCCCATCCCTATGTTGTTGTGTGTCCTAAAAATACCTTTACTTTCTGCAAAAAAACCAAAACAAGGGAGCCTCCCTTTAATCTTGAACTTGTATGTTGATCCCTTCTTTAATTTCTTCACCTTCTTGCCTTGAGCCTTCTTGAGTTACTTGGTCACCTTTTTAAGACATCCATAGTACTTTGAGGCTGAGAATTTTCATATCTTGACTTGTCATTTCTGCTCCACTTCTCCTGCCAGTTCTTCACTTTCCTACTACTGCACCGTCCCCTGCCCCTTCATGGTTTGGTTTAGTATCTCCAAATAATAGATACATTACTTGACCTCTTCTATCTAACCGTTTAGATAGAGGGTTGGGTTTTCTACTCCCAATTATTTTGGTGTAGGCATATTATTGGCAGACGATTGCAAACATGTGATCACATCATTAAGGTTAAGTTTAACCTGACTACCAAGTTCATGCAATTCGATATCGTCAAGGGCTACAGTACCCAAAACTTCAATGTCACCAAGGGTCTCAGTACCCTACACATCCATAATTAGGGGAATTTTGAAGTCTAAAATTGGCCTCCTAGGGAAATTATAAAATAATAGTGGAAATAATAAAATAAGATTTGATTACATCATCAAATTTTAGAGGGAGAAAAGTAAAAAAAAACTTTTTTTTCAACTTATCTCCCAAATTTTTTACTCAAATTTTGGGTGGGAGTACTCATTGGATGAAAAATTTAATTCTTCATCCAAGGAGTACCCATGTTGCACAATTTCAATGGATCTTGGTACACGAAAATTGATAAATACATGAAAAATGTGATTTCAATCACATTTTTTCATGTATTTATCATTTTTCATGTAGAAATATCCATAAAAATTTTGTAACATGGGTACTCTTTGGATGAGGAATTAAATTTTTCATCCAACGAGTACTCCCACTCGAAATTTGAGTAAAAAATTTAGGAGATAACTTTAAAATACGAGTTGAAAAAGGAGTTTTATTATTTTATTATTTTTTAATATTTTTACCCTTTTAATTAAAAAATGGCGAATCATTCCCCATGGTTGACATCATCATCTTGGATCCTATTCGTTCTTATAAAGTTTATTTTGGTTGTACATTTTCTTAGGAGGCCCATTTTATACCTCAAAATTCCCTTAATGTTTACCAAGGGTTTTAGTACCCTGTCGTTCAAAATTATTAAGGACTTCAGTACCCTACACTTCACAATCAGCGAGGGCTTCAGTACCTTGGACTTCAAAATTATCGAGGGCTTCCTGCACCTTGTCATCCATATGACCCACTGCCGGGTCTTTGCTTGCACTTTCACTGGGTGTTGACATCATTCTTCTTTTCTTCATCTTACCAAGGAAGACCGACAAGGGTGTGTCATCTTCCTCCTCTATATAGCCTTCATTGACCAGTATATGGGCCACTAACTCAGCAAGGATAGAGAGTTTATTGTCACCTCGTGAGGTAAGCGGTGAGTTGTCCAATTGTATCGGGGAGGTTGACTGAATATGACCCGCCCTTGAAGAGGTTGTCCTATTCATGGTCGAGCTCCTTGTTGTTATTTTTTATGAGGACATGGTTTTCACAAAGTGTCTTTGCTCCTCATCCTACATGAATTTCTCTTTGCTCTTAGTCTCGGTAGGGCGCGAGGTCAGGGTTTCTGGTTTTCTCTTCTTGCTTACACTCTTTTTCTTAGATGACTTCCTTGCACCTCATCCTTGAAACTCCTTCAAAAATCCTTTCCAAGTTACATTTTTTACCCCTAACTCCTTTTTTTATTAAAATTGTGATCAACTCGTGCTAGTATAACTTGCATGAAACCTGGCTTGACTTCCCTTTCTGAATGCCTTTCGACATTTTCTCCAAGGTCCTCAGCAGATAATAGGGAAAATTAATGAGCTTACCTGAATCTCAATCATATGTAATACAGGAAGGTCAATCAATAACGACCCTTACAGGTGAGGAATTTATACAATATGTAAAGTAGGTTCTAATTCCATTTCCAGAGCATATCGCTCGCTGGAAACCTTTCTTCCAGTCTACCTTTTGCTTTCAGTCGACCGCGAATCGACGCCACAATTTCTTCTCAATATTTTCCTTATTAAACCATTATTCGACTACTACTGCTAAGATCGTAGCCTGATATATGTACTCCTCCATGACCTATAATTCCAACGAACCCACCTTGGCTCGGCTTCCATCAAAAGTCTGAGTGAAATCTAGTGCCATGTCTGAGTCAAATCCATCATTTTTTTGCACAAACGAGAGGAAACTGGATTCATACAATAATGCAGGATGTTTTTGTACTCGATTCTTTGCTCCATATCCTTCATGGACCGTGATTCGATCCTTATAAGTGCCATTTCTCAGTTTCAATTCACCCAATATTTTTCTAAAACCTTGGAAGGATGTCAAAAAAAAGAACTCAAAGTCTTTGTCGAAATATTTTTGTGATAGCTGAGCTATGCATCCACCGCTATATTGGCCACCTTCTAGTAGTCACGCTCTATCATTAAGATTAAACCATTGGGATGGATGCGATATGAATGAGTTAAAGTACAGGAAACCAATGATTATTGTGAAAGGGAAGTGGTTAAGATAGTGATTCGATGTAATAATCATGTGAGTTCGGATATGAGGTAAGGCCATCATTGATAGGTGATGAGATTTTTCAAAAAGAGGTAAGTATTAGATTTCGGGTGAATCGTACCTTCCCACATTCACTTTATGATCTCACATAAGGTGTACACGACACTCATTAAAAAGATAATATTTCATAACCTAAAATTTCCTTGTACTTAAACGATTTATTCCTAATTCAGTAAATAATAAAACAAAGTTTTAACCATAATAAAAATTATTGAATGATATGAGTCTAAAGGTGGTGCAATCATTCTACTTGTACAAGGTTTTCAATACACATTCTTGTACCAGGTATTCCTGAACTGTATCAAACATTGTTGCACTCAAGACGACTGTTCTTGCACTAGAACATGTGTTTTCATATTTGGGCGCGTTCAATGGTGCATATTCTTGCACTAAACATGCTTATAATTGAACAATCCTACACTAAACATGCCTGCACTTGAACGATATTGTACTAAACGTTACTGCATTGAACACACATTCTTGCACTAGGGATATTTGTAGCATATCTGGAGAGAGAAATGGAACCAAAAGAAAAATCTGATAGAATAAATTCATAAGTTGGATTTGAAAATTTTTCTTGATATACAAGGGAAGTTTTATTCACTAGTATTTGGTTTTGATATATGCCTTCTGATATGACTTGTGAGTTCACATAAAATCCTGTAGATGATCCATGAGGGAAAAAAGAAGTAGGAAAAGGGGTAAATTTTTAGAATTGGAAGTAAATTACGACAGTGAATTCAAGAGTGAAACCACCAAGAGGGACATAACGAAAAAGGGATCTGGTAAAAATATTTAGGGGAAAAGAGGGAAATACGAAGTCAGATAGGGAAATATTATTTTGAATAAAGGGATGCTAAATCATGGGATTAAAAGAAGAAAAATAGAGGGAAATTTACAAAATGGGAATAGAAGAAGGGCATAATTTTACCTTGAAAATCTAACTTAGTAGTGTTGAATCCAAAATAAATGCAGTGGGAATTTAGCATTGCTTGTATAAAAAAATTTGTGTCAGTTATCCCAAACTTAGATAAGGGCTAGGTTCTTGTACTAAAACTGCTTCTTCTTGGTGATAGTTAGCACATATAAAAATCAAGAAACATTCCCATTTTATGAAATTTGATCTCCCTGCCATCATGTTTGTTTTCAAGTGGATCCTTCTATGATTATGTTAGTAAACTGATTTTCACAACCACAGGAAAATATTTTTTTCTATTTTTTTATATTTTTTTATATTTTTTTATTATTTTTTCTTTTATTATTTTTCATTTTAATTTCAGGCAAAGAAAGAATCAATTTTACAATAGGTTGGAATTTCCACCTACCATCTCTTCTTCGGATTGATGTTGTACTTGCTGCATAAAATCTTGCTTTTTGAGGGGCTCAAATTATACCTTTAGCCAATGCCGATTCACAAGGAACACTGAGTCTTTCCCTTCAATAGTTTTGATTTCTACTGCTTCATTTAAAAAAAAAAATTAACCACTTCATATGGTCCCATCCAGTGTGTGCGGAATTTCCCTTTGAAATGGTTAAATGTGGAATCATAAAGGAGCACCCAATCACCTGGTTGGAATTACTTTTTCTTGATAGACTTTTCATGCCGCTTATTGCATTGTTGCTGAACCAATATCTTCTGCCAAACAAAATCCCTTCTAAATTCATCTAACTCATTAAATTTTAGTAGACGCCGATGTTGTGCCTCTGAGAGATCTAGTCCCAACTGAACTGTAGTCCGGAAGGTCTTGAGCTGGAACTCTATTGGCAAAAGGACTTGTTTCCCATATATTAGCTCATATTTTGTATGTCCCGTATTATTCCTCCAGGTAGTTTGATATGCCCATAAGGATTCCGTAAATCTGGTAGCCCATTCCTTTCTATGCATGTTCATTGTTTTAGTGAGGATGGACTGGATTACCTTATTTGTATATTCCACCTGGCCATTTTCTTGTGGGTGATACGGTGTAGATTTCCAATGCCAAATTGTGTATTGATCCATTAGTCTTTGTACAATATTAGAAAAAAAATGTGGCCCGTATTTAGAAACAATTTCTATAGGCACACCAAATCTAGTAAAGATCTGAGTAAATAAAAAGTCTACAACAACTCTTTGAGTAGAAAAAGAAACAACTTTAGCTTGTACCCATTTTGAGACAAAATTTGTACAAACCAATACATTTTTTTTATTTAAAGATTTTGGATTTATGGGTCCTACGAAATTAATAGCCCACTTTTCAAAGGGCTCAATCATAATCTGAGGACATAAAGGCATTTCATTGTCTTGGTTTGGTTGGCCCATTCACTAACAACTATCACATTGCTTAACATATTGTTTGGCATCCTTAAACAAGGAAGGCCAAAAATAGCCAGATCGTAGAACCTTATATGAGGTTCTCTTATCAGTGAAATGAACACCGCAAGGTTCATCATGAGCAGATTCCAAGATTTCAAACACTTTATCCTCTCAAACATCCACGGATAATCAGATCTGGTTTGGTGTAAAAGAGGTCTCCTAGAACCCAGGAATATGCAACACTTTTCTGTATGATATTCCACTTTTGACGAGTGGACAAGTGAGGTGGGGTCTTTCCAGTGACTAAATAGTTGGCTATGTTAGAAAACCACAAGGATTTTGTTGACACAAAAAAAATATGTTCGTCGTGGAAATCATAATAAAAAAGAATTACTTCACCAAGATTATTTAATCTAGAAATATAAGAAACAACAACATTAGAATTTCCTGGCCTATCAACAATAGTAACATTAAATTCTTGAAGCAAAATTAACCACCTAGTCACTCTACCACTATGGTTTATTCATGAAATATCTTATTGCGGAATGATCAGTATGAACAAAGACTTCATATCTTGCTATGTAGTGTATAAATTTATTAATAGAAAAAATCACAGCTAAAAACTATTTCTCAGTCACAGTGTAATTCAATATAGCAGGTAAATTTTTTTTACTGATGAATTAGATAGCATAGGATTGTTTGTTTTCTTGTTGTCCTAAAGTTTTGCCAATAGCAGTGTTTGAGGCATCAGAGGAAATATGAAATGGAAGGGACCAGTTAGTTCCTCTCAAGACTGGTGCATGTACTAAATTTTCCTTTAATGTCTCAAAATATTTTTTCCAAGCTGTGGAACAATAAAACTCATTATCCTTAGCTAATAAAAAAAAAAAGGGAGGTAGCTATCCTAGAAAATTTCTCAATGAATCTCCTGTAGTAGCCCGCATGTCCTAGGAATCCTATCACTTCCCTTTGTGTTTTGGGTGCTAGAAGACACAAAATAACCTCTATCTTAGCTAGGTCAACCTGGATACCTTTGTCAGAAATGAGGTGGCCAAGAAGTACTCCTCCTTTGCACATTAATCTATAGTTTTTGTCACTCAAAGCAAGGTGAGATTATAGGCAACGAGAATGAAAATTTTCTATATTTTTGAGGGCTTCAGAAAATGAATCACCAAATACTAAGAAGTCATCCATATAGATTTCCACGCACTCAAGGTTATAAAAAGTAGCCAACACTACCCTTTGAAAGATGGTTCGGGCATTACACAATCCAAGGGGAATCACTTGGTATCAGAATTTCACCCATGGGAATGTAAAGGTGGTTTTATCTTGATCCTTGGGTGTGATCTATATCTAGTTATAACCACTAAATCCATCTAAAAATGAAATTTTCTTTTTACTAGTGAGGGTATCAAGCACCTAATCGATGAAAGGAATGGGAAAGTAATCCCTGAGATTGGATTTTTTTCAGTTCTCAGTTATCAATGAAATTGCGCCATCTCCCATATTTTTTCGAGACTAACACCAACGGAGAGACCCATTGGCTATTAGATATATAGGATAGATAAAATCAACATTTAAGAGTTTTTGCAATTCTTCCTTCACAACTTCTCTTAGAGTTGGGTTCATGCGCCTCGTCGGTTTTCGGATAGGTCGGGCTCGCTCCTAAATATAAACGTGATGATTAAAAGTTTTAGGAGGGATTCCTTTCATGTATTGTATCCCCATGCAAAGGCATCAAGATGGTTTTGCAATAAATTTACAAGCTTCTCTTTTTGGGATGCATCTAGGTCTTGAGCTAATATGTAAATATTTTCCTAAACTAATCTTAACAAGAGTGGTTACTGGCTCAAGAGTATAAAGAGGTGATGCTAGAGATTGCGGTGGGGAAGGTTGGGGATCATGACTTTCTTGAAAATCCAGACTAATATTTGACATAATGACTAAAAATTAGGCATGGTATCTAGATTGTTCAATAAGTCTCATATTTCACCATCCTGAGTTAACTGAGTATGGTGATGTATCATTGAAACTAACTGAGTCTCCTCATCACTACTGCAATCTCTCCATAAGGTATCTTGGAGCTCCTGGATAGATCTAGCAGGCGGATATAAGGTGACTTTCTTCTTGGAATCTCCATGGGAAATTTACATGTCACTAGAATGGCATCCAATGTAAGAATCAACAGTAGCAAGCCAAGGTTGTCCCAATATCAAGGTATGTCCTCCCATAAGATTCTTTGGTTGAAACAAAATGAATTTTTCCAGATATTCCCAAGATTCCATTGAAACAAACACATAATCTAATACTCCCTTCGGCTTGATTTTAGAAATGTCTACCAATTCAAGCACAATAGGAGTAGGATGAATGTGTACCAACCCAAGTTGATCCATGGTTTTCTTGGTCATAACATTAACGACTGCCCCCTATTCCATAAGCACATTGGAGACAATAAAATCACCTATTTGAACACAGACAACGGGGTTTCTAGGGTTGGTATATTTTTCGATTTTCACACAACCTGTCATTAACTCTGCTTCTTTTCCAACAAATTGAATGGTTTGAGATTCTACTCTTTTCCTTATCGGCTTGTAGAGATAGAGTTCCCTAATTATTTTTGTACGTATGGGGATATCTTTGATAGCCTGGAGAAAAGGGACCTTAATGGAAATATTCCTAAGCTCAGAAGCCAAGCTAGACTCAGGAATGTGGTCCCTCCTCTCCATAACTAGCCTCTATGGATAGGGAGGCCTGTTTAAAGAGGATGACAAAGGCTTTGAAGGTACAAGGATGGTTGAATGGTGACATCTCTCACAGAATGGTCAAGAGTTTCCTCCTCAATTTTATCTTCGATAATCATCATGAGCTTCTTTTGTTTTTCTGATGTTTCTACCTTCCCTAATCTAAGTTGGAGATCATTGACCTCAACCAGTATAGACTGATAACTGGGTGGAAAATTTGGTTTAATAGAATGGATCATTTTTACCGCTTTATTATTTGGATTTGGTATGGGTTGAGCAGTCAGTTGAGGAGGTTAGAATGATGGAGGTAATGGTAATGGTGGCATTGGCTAAATTATGTAGGGCAATGATGGTCTTGGCATTGCGTAAGGTGCACATGTAGATGGATATGATTGCATAGGTGCAAGATAGGAATTATGTGAATGGTTTGGCCCTCTCCAACCTTGTTGCCAAGATTGGGAAGGATATCCATATTGTAAGTGGTTCCCATGTTTCCACGATTAAGAGTGATTGTTATTATGATAGGAATATGGCTGTGCATTATAACCAAAATCATGTGGACAAATTCCAGGAGCCATACCTGCACCTACTTGAGGCCAATTTCTTTGTTCTCCCATAACATGTAATGACCTAGGTTCAGGTTTCCCTCCTTCGAGTACTGATTTCAATCCAGGTATGGAGGGGCATTTATTGGTGGCATGGTTCTCTGCACAAATCACACATTTATTAGTCCCTTTAACATCATTAGGACATTCTCTTAAAGGATGTTTTTCCTGCATTTTGGGTAAAAAATAGACAATGAATCTGGTTCTTCTACAAGTTTTTGTTGAAATAGACTCATTTTTCGTGTAGCAGGGACCATCAAACGTATGCAACATGGGTACTCCTTGGATGAGGAACTAAATTTTGCATCCAACAAGTACTCACACTTGAAATTTTAGTGAAGAGTTTGGGAGATAAGTTGAAAATACGAGTTGAAAACATAGTTTTATTATTTTATTATTTTTTAATATTTTTACACTTTTACTTAAAAAATAATGAATCATTACCCATGGTTACATCATCATATTGAATCCTATTGGTTCTTATAAACTTTACTTTTGGTTGTACATTTTTCTTAGGAGGCCCATTTTAGACCTCAAAATCCCCTAATGAGGAGGCCATAGTAGTAATTGCAAAATGGAACAGTGAAAGTGGGTGTAGTCAGGTTCTAGAGTGACATATGTAGTGGCTAGTAGCATTGGAAACTGAGCAGTGAAAATAAGAGTTGGAAGCAGTACAATATGAATAGTGCATAGTCAGAAGTAGTACAAAGGCTTCAAGGAAATCACAAAGACTAGTAGTAGTCAGGACACGGGTGAAAAATGCATCAGACTAAAAACATTTGGTTATGTATTATGGATATCTCTCAGTTGTAGTAGTAGCAGATGAGAGGCAGTTGCAGATGTTGCAATTGTAGTAGCAACAAAGTTGCAATGTATATGCAGTAGTTGGCAGTAGTATGAAGGGTGAGGAACAGTACATATGAAGCGCTATGTAGTAGTTGGTGGGAAGTTAGGCTAGACATCAATACCGTAGCACGAGGTGATACAGAGTCAAAGTGATTCTTTAATGGGTTGTAGCACTAGAAAACATTCCTTGCTAAGAGGGAGTGTTTATTTTTGTAACATCGGATGTGCTCTAGTCTCGAGGTTTTGGAGAGAGGCTAAGACACATGCATTCTCCAAGACCCAAAAATTGTTTGGGAAAATTCCACCCAGAGATAATTTAATTAAAATAATTAATTATTTTTAATGTATTCCTTAGTCTGAACTTAGGAAATTTGATTACTTAAAGGTATTAATTAAATGGGGTGTGAATCTTCTAGATAAAGGTGTGGCTCAAGTCCAAGTTAATATCATCCATTGATAAATATATAATCTTTGTCATAATGAGATATTATAAGAAGGAGCTCAATGGGCACTTGGAGAACACATTTGAGTTTTACAGAGATTGATTTTGCTTGGAGATTGAGTTCTCATAGAGTTTGTGTTGATTTTCTAGAGAGAGATCTAGTGAGATCGTTTCAGTGAGGGGCATAGATAGTAGAGTGAGGGAATTATTCCATATATGGGGAGTGCAAGGTAGAGAGGACATTGAGGGCCACAGATAGGCTGCATAGTGCCACCCAGAGGCATATCATAGCTTCAGAGGGAGTCCACTATTTTTCTAGGAGAAATTCGAGATCTAGTGCCCGAAGTCGGGGTGTGAGTCCAGAGGGCCAAAGAGTCAAGTTTCTAGTTAGTAGAAGATCAGAAGGAGGAGGTGATGCAATTGAAAAGAATTGTGACACAGGGATTTCGTAGGCTAACACAATTTTTGTGCATAGACAATGCATGGTAGCTCATCTCCATTCCAGATCAGTGTTGGATATCCCGTGATAGTGTGAGATTTTCTCACTAACTCTTTCTTCGGTATTTATATTAATCATATAACCAAATTGGACACCCATAGATTTGTACCTACATAACTACTTCATAATATTAAAACCATCAGTTGTTGCACCAGTTTTCGCAAGTTGGGTTTTTCTAGGGATGATTGTCCCAAAATAATGGTGTACTTGTGTGTGTGTTTCTATCTTTCCTGTGTTGTATTTTATGAAGTATTTTATGTTGTGTACATTGGAGTGTATTTGATTTCAATATTTACTATTTAACACTGTAAATAATTTTTTCAGTAATTAACAAATAGTAGAAATCTAATCAGTTGTTGCAGTAGAATTTCATTAGTCAAATTTTCACACTTATACCCAACATGATTGTCTCAAAAATATTTAATAACATTCCTTTTGTTCTTATTATGAGTTTCATGGAATACCTTTTCGCCATTCGGAAGCATTTATCATAGAAACTTTGTCAAAACTTTCTTCAAAGCTTCCATATATTCTTTTAATCCATCCTTCAAACATTTCATGTCTAGTTTTAATCCTTCCATGTCTGATTTTAAACGATTCTTAAAACTATCCATCTTATCTTCCATTTCGTTTTTGGTTACTCTTTGTGAGAGTGAAATTTGTTGCACTTGGTCAAGTAAATTCATTATATCATGTTGTATTTCTTCCTCTTCTTCATGCGTCATAGTAGATATTTCTAGTTTCTCTTCTTTAAACTCATGAAAAGGCCTTTCAATATTATCCTTTTCTAAAGAGATGATTCCCAAGTCTCTCAAAGAGCCTATGGTTACGCACATTATTATTATTATTATTACTTGTAAGATCCATTTACCTCGTCTTGATCAATGCTATAAGAAATATGCTATATTTCTATCCTCCAATAATGGCACAATGGGCGTTATAATAGAGAATTTGTGTTCAAATGGGACATATCAACAACTTTGGGTGCCATAACATCTAGGTAATGGAAGGTATGAGTCCCCACCTAGTTGCACTATTCGAAATTTCTCTGGAGTGTCATTTGCATCCATATAAATACACGTCCAAGCACAACATTATTCTCCTTCCAACCATCTCATGCAAGTTTGATCTTCTTGATACTATTGTTTTTCTAATTCACAAGAAAATATTTGTTTTTCTGCACGATGTGTCATAATAGTTTTCCTGTAAGGCTTTCATCCTACGTGCAAGATACATAATATAAAACCCTATCTATATCCCTTAATAAATAGGGAAAATTTTGAAATGAAAAGATAAAACCATATCTATATCCATGAATAAATAGGAACAAAATCAAAACAAAAATAAAATTAGAATGTATAAAATGAAGTTGGAGAAGACTTGATGCCTTTTATCCTAGAAATGCAATATTCTATTATCGATCACTGGTGTGCCAATGAATCCCTTTGTGACACCTTGGAAGCATTTGAGTTTTGATTGTGGAGGGAATGTAAAATATGTTGTTCCTGAAATCATGATTGCTTGATAAATAAACTAACCATTAAACCTAATTCCAGAAGGCACACTCATTTCTACTATCTCCCTCTCTTGATATGGAGACATGGAAGAAAATAGTTGAAGGAAAATAGTTAAAATCAGCTTCCCATGAGTTAAACTTTTAATACTTTTTTTAAATATTATTAACTATTAACTAAATGTTAACTTGAAACTATTATTAACTATGAACTGTGTATTAATTTGATGGATCACTACTATTCAATTGTCCAACATTGAATCTGAAGGTGCATGGTGGTACAAGGTGCGAACTGGGGGAGTCTTTCTCAAAGGGAACTCCTAACAATGTAATTATTATCTATGCACTATTTTCTATATATAAATCCAATTTTATGAAAAGGAAGCTTATTTTTAGAAAAACAAAATTATATTTTGGGTCTATAAGTCCAAGTTTGCAAAATGTAATGTCATGATTGTTCGAATCCAAACCAAAGGTACCTTGTAATATTTTATGTTGAAAATTTATGCTAAATGTAAAAATGGTATGTTAATGGTTGTCCACACATTGATTAGAACACATGCACTGGTAAGAGAGAAATATTCTTCATGGTAATGTAATTTTCATATATGTAGGTTCAAGAAAATATATATTTTTAATGAAAAAACTTGAATTTAAAATCTAAAACACTTATGATTAATTATCTAATTGATTAGATAAATTATTTTATTTTATTCCTAGAAAGAACTAAATGTTTAACTTAAAATTTATGGAATGTCATTAGCAATGTGGCATACAACAATACAAAGTCAACGAACACCACAAAAATATCCTAAAAGTCATACATGTTCACTCCTACTTTTAATTGTGTGCTCTCTATTTATCAAAATCATTGCCACCTTTCCAATATCTATGTTTCACATTTCGTTGTAAACAACATTAAATTCAGTTTTTTGGTATGTAACTTCTACATTACAACTCCTAATTTGTTCAGTCTTTCCAATATCTATGTTGTTCACATTTAGTGATAAAATTTTTTTCATAAGGACACTAAAATATATGGATTGACCTTTAAATGTAGGCATTTAGCTTCCATAATGCTATATTTTCTACTTTCTGAGTTTATCTCATTTTTGTCAATTAAGTGCTTATATCCCATACTTAATGTTGATGGAAAACATATGTATATTACTAGCTTATGTGAAAGCTCCATTCATCTACATTGTCAGTGGAAGTATACTATCCAAAGGAAAAGTCAACCAGCATGTAGCTTTTTCTAATTTGATGGTTAAGAAAATGTTAATGAGTTAGTCCAACTATTTAAAATTAAAATCATGAACCATTATTTAGAACTATTATCCAAGTGTACATAGTGATATAATTAGAATTACAGGTTCCAAATGATTTTATACCTATTTTCATAGTTTTAATGTAGAAAGCATCTGTAGAAATTTTTTTTCTCTAAATCACAAATAATTTGATAGATAAGTTTATAATTGATGCTCTGTGTGAACATATTAGATAAAAAGAATTTATCCTCTATTGGCTCAGATTATATTTTTCACATATATTTCAAGTGTTTTGGTTGATGAGAAGCTTCAAAGTACTGGGCGAATCATTTCCAAAGGTGTGTGCATGGGCTTTCCATCTCATTCTCAATATGGGTGAAATTGCATCGAAAATTTTGAAAGATATGAGCCTCATATTAGTTTTATTTATAATTCTTCTCACTTTATTAATGATCCCTTAAAAGCAAGGTGGTTCAACAAGATAAAGCACTAGTGCGTGAAAAAGATTGGCACACGAGACACTGTGCACTCCGTACAAACTCGCCGAGTGTGTTTTATTACTATAGAGCACCGGTGCTTTATGAATATTCTACACTGGTGCATCTTAAAACCCCGCGCCAAAACATAAACCGCCCGGTGCAATCTTAGGAAACCGCACTGGTGTGCATATAAAACCCCATGCACCAGAACCACTAGCTATGTGGAATAGCGACAATGCGGTGTGTTTCGAAAAAAAAATTAATACAAAATACATATTATAGTTTTTTGAAAAAAAGAGCCTTATAAGGTATACAATAAGAAATTCCTCTTCTTTATAAAAAACCCATCTTAAAAGGTATAAATATTGATGAAATAACACATGTACCATTTGACATGTACTAATTCCATTGAACATATTTTAGAAGAATTTTATTATATTACCATTGCGTTGCATCTTATGGATGCTAATTCCATGAACATATTTTAGAAGAATTTGTGTCAAGAATGCAATAGACAAAAAAAAAAACATTTTTTGGACTATTTTGCATTTTATTAAAAGGTTTTTGAGATTTTTTGTGGTGTTTATGGGTTCATGGGATAGTAGACAGTACCAACTTTGTCATATTGGTATTTTAGTTGAATTTTTCCTAGCAGCTATATGACTGAATCTTGTAGCTATGAATTTAACAAAGAACCCATATATTTTGAGAATATGATTGAAGATTCTTGTCATATACTTGAGCACTATTCCATTTATTCACCATATTAGCACAAAATAGAACAAATAATATCTTTCACCATAATAACACACAACTTTCAAAAAAGAAAACACTCCATTCTATGTTTCGAGGAATTTTACGCATATTATAGGATTTTCTATGGAGTTTTATCCATATTCTTTAATTTAATGAGGGTTCAAGGGAGCTTACAATCTTGTATCTGTTAGTAACTAGACCATTCGATAGAACCAAAGAAAATTATGGTAGATTCCTCAATGAATTAGGCTAGCCATAATCAATTCCTTCGAGACGTCAACAAAATAAATAGATATGCATGTCAGAGGCTCTTGTTGGCACCTTTCCTTGTTGCAGGTTGTGGAAAGGGTCAAGTTTCATTTTCTGAAAGAGGAAGAGGTGTAGTTTTAAAAATAAATGGCCCAAATATTTTCACAGCAAAATGTGAATTTCCAACATGTCTAAAAGCTAAAATATCTCCAACTTCAATAAACTACTTAGAAACAAAACTTTCCCAACCATTTGTGACAACTGCACATGTATTAGCATAGCACAGGTTCACATGCAACAATTTCCCACTTGGGCCATGTAGTATTGCATCTTCAAACACCCCACGTTGCATTCTCTCCACATAATCAGTGGGGACCTCCTATAATAAACAAAATGCATTAGAAGAATAGTTATTTCCATCAAGAATTTATGTAATTATAATTCTCAAGAATAAAAAAAATTCCAATTCTAACTGCATATTTCCATCAAGAATAAACGAAATTCTAATTCTCAATTTCTATGGTTGGAGTTAACTAACTTTTGGTGTACACACCTAAAAGTAATTTCGGTGCCTTAACCACAAATCGGTGCTAATGTACATATAACTACACTGGTGCATTTTAGTTACTGCGCATTTGTGTGTTTCAGTTACTGCGCACTGGTGTTGTGTTACCAATGGACGCACTGGTGTGGTGCTATTAAGTGACGCACCGGTGATGAATAACCGCAAATGAAAAAAAGCGCAACTCTATTTTATTTAAGTGAAAAAAGGCGGTAAATTGAAAAATGGGCGGCAAAATATTTTCGAAAATCTAATGTTTTAAAAAAATTCTTTAAATACTAAACACTTTTCTCTATTTCACTATTTTTGCAAAAAATTTCAGCCAGAGATTTGCAAGAGACATACCTAGAGAAAGAGAGAACAAGAGCACTATGGAGCAGTGAAATCCGTTCGAACAGAAGTATTCAGATAATCAGAATTCCAAACCTCTGGTGATTTAAACCCTGTAGCCTAAAATTTCAAACGATCTTGTGATTAGATTTGATTATTTTTTTAACTTTTTTTCTGTAGTTTTTTTGTGAAGTAAGAAAAAAATTTCAATTTTTTTTTCACTTTCAGAAAAAATTAAAAAAAAAATTAATTTTTTTTTTAAAAAAAATCCATTTTTACCCTAAACCCTTCATTATTTTTGTTTCTTCCCTTTCTTCTCCCTGTTTCTGTGATTTCAAAATTAGGGCTTTTCATTTTAGATTTGTAGGGTTTTTATTTTGTAATGAAATTACTCCCGGATCCATCGGATCGAGTGGGTTTGTTTCTTCCATCGAGGTTTCGAACTAGCTACTGAGGTTCATCATCAAAATAAG
This sequence comes from Pinus albicaulis, assembly GCA_034641835.2. Lineage (NCBI taxonomy): Eukaryota > Viridiplantae > Streptophyta > Pinopsida > Pinales > Pinaceae > Pinus > Pinus albicaulis. The sequence continues at coordinate 71,274,818 of MU968359.1, forward strand.
ATTGACATCCAACCCACGGGACGACTTTCATAGTTGGATCCCAATTCATGTCGACCCTTGTGTGAATTTTTGAAAAAAAAAAATATATTTTTTTATCGGTGCACCCTACATAACGTAGCGCACTTGTGCGCTATATTATCCCAGCGCACCACGAAAGTACTCTGTAATAAAAAAATTAAAAATATTTTTTTTACTCAGTGCGCCATATATAAAATAGGGCACCGGTGCGCTATTTCATTATGGCACATCGCAAATGTGTTGTTTCACAAAAAAATATTTTATTGTGTTAATCGGTGCAAAATGTAACATATAATGCATTGCAGCGGGTCTCCTAGTTGACAGAGAGCACCGTATGGTGGTCCCTTGTTTGCACGGGGCGTTTATGCTACAAAAACTAACACTGGATGATTTTTATTATTTTCTTTGTGTTAATCGGTGCGGTGGTTAACATGTAATGGATCGGTGCTCCTTGTTGACATAGAGCACCGTATTGTCTATGATACTATTTCTGTGGTACATTTATAAGACCCCAATGCACCGACGTCGGTGCGTATACCATGAATGATGCACTAGTTTCTTGACATTTTGTTTTCCTGAATAGTTGACAATATATTTATAAATATATTAATGAATGATATGGTACAGGTTTCAAATTGATAAATAAATGACTGAAAAAATATCAAGTAACAAAAATACTGATAACACATCAAAAAAAGAAAAAAAGGCAAGTTCCTTGTGAATTGTTTACAAAAAATATTATTTTTGAACTATATGTAATTTTAACTAATATGTATTGTTTATAGTGTATCATGCAAATCCAAAAAATAATGAAGCTTGATATGATTATTTCTGATCTAGTACCAGAAAAGCGTAAAAGCTTGATGGAAAAATTGCAAAAGGATGAATCAGGTGAATGAAAAAAATACTACCGATCCAATATGAGTTTCTTTTTTTAATTTTCTTTAATAATATACTTAAAATTATTAGATAACATGTGTTAAACAATCTATTAATTCACCTATGTTTAATGTTCTACATGGACCGACAACTTAGAAAAGGAATGTTGTTCAAAGAAAAGAAAAGAAATAGAACATGCAAATGAAAATGAATTGTTCCTTAGCTCATCTGGAGTGGTGTTGGAGGTTAACGAAAGGGGAAAAAACTTTTACAAAAGTTTGAGGGATCTGGTGAAACGAATGTATAAACATTCTTTCCACTTCCAATACAAAAATCAATCCAGTGATTCCAAGAACGAAATTTTATCTAAACTACAGGGAAGAGTTTCTAGAGAATTGGTCAATGAAACATGTCAGGCTTTTAGTAGCAAAAATGTACGACAACAAAAAATAAGGAATGAAAAAGTAATATTCCTTTAAATGTTTGTTTAGAATTATTTATAAATATCACTTATGTTATATTTACTTTTCATATATCAATATAAAAACTAAATAGTTTATTGTCATGTTACATTTTCATGAATATTATGAAAATATCAAAAGATGAATGAGCTGATATAAAAAAATATGCCAGTAGGAATGTCCAAAAATGTGTACAAGGAGATGGTCAAAGAAATGGACAAAATTGCATCGCAGGAGGAGCCATCTCAACAACAATGTGCTTCAAATGTAATATGTAATCATTGAATTTTTTGATCATTAGGTACAATAAAAAAACAATTTAGCATTAAATATTGATTTTCAAGTATTTTCTTACAGAAAAGAAAAGAAAATGGAACCCATTTAGCACATAAAATAGGACGGCAAGGAAGAAAAGTGTTGATATCTAAGTTTGTGAGTAATTATTACTTCCTTATAAAAACTTAACTATATTTAATTTTATTTTTTTTAAAGTTGTTTTACAAAAATCATCATTGAATGTCTTCAAATAGGTGCTAACATAAAAAGAAGAACCATCAGACGAATTGATTGAAATTGGGTTAAATATGGGTTGTGAGTATACGTTGGCATATCAAAAATTAATTGTGGAATTTGTAAGCATCTATCGATCTTGTTTTACTTAGATCTATCTATAATTAATAGAACAAAGAAATATTTTATATTAAATATATGGTTTGTAATTACGGGGTATAGAACTTGCAGGAAACAAAGTATGGAACTACGCCAATAGATGAAATCTTGAAAGATGGCATGGTACATGGTTTTGAAAGAATGTGTATAGTTTATGAGTCAATTTTTGCTATGGTACGCCATTTCTTTTCAATTTACATTGATGTATATTATTTAAGATTGTTATTTTCATTATTCTCACCAATGTATATACACTCATTACAGTTTATTTTTATGTTTGTAGATGGAAGGTGAAGAAGAAGAAAACAATCAATGGTGTGAACAAAACATTCCTGAAAATAAGCCAAGTCATGGAACTAGCTCTAACAGTGACAACAGTTCAAGTGAAGAATGATGGTCACTATGTTTGGATTTCAAAGTAGGGCATTGTATTTTTTGAAATATTTGTCTGCGAAATTAGGCATTTTGTTTAGTGTAATGGACAGAGTGTCCCAATTGAAAGACAAAGGGATACCAATAACTGTCCCATTTGGTATGAAAAAGACTGTTATATATATATATATATATATATATATATATATATGTGTGTGTGTGTGTGTGTGTGTGTGTGTGTGTGTGTGTGTTTGTTCTCCATTTTTGTTGTGAAATGTAAGACATTGATTAAATTTATGGATGATTGAATATTATAATGAAGAGATGTGAAATTTGATGATATGATATAAAAAATTAATCCAAACATCTCATTCAAATGCATTAATAAAAATTTAATTAATATGAATACTGTTATAGTATGTGTCAACTTTTGATGAATAATGAATTTTAAAAAATCACAATTATTTCACTGTCAGAGGTTGATGTTTCTAAACAATACAAAATGAACATCAGTGCGTGTTAGTCACTGTACACCAGTGTGTTTCTACGACCTATGGGCACTACAAAAATACCAATACCAATTATAAATCTCGGTGTGTTTGTCTAATACGGCGCACTGGTGCATTTCTATAAGTATATGTACCGGTGCATTGAGACAACCTATTGGTACCGCATAAATCACAAGACCAATTAGAATGGTCTTGTGCGTTGTATCACCAACACTGGGCTCGGTGAAGTTTTAACGTTGACTTCCTCATGCATGCACCTTCGACTACCCCGGGCCACCTTCTAGATGACACGCAAAGGTGCGTTTAAACCTTAGTAGTGCACTGATGAAAATAGCATCCGTAATAACCACTGGCCGCCTAGTTTTTTTAGTTGTGTTTAATTTCTATTAAAAGCTCTGCCAAAACCTTCGTAACTATAAACGGATTTTGTAGAAAATGTTTTTTTGACAATTTTGGCCAATTTTATAACACTAAAAACCTCCTTTATAACCTCCTCTAGAAGGTCTTTTCCTTGTAGTGGGGAGATCGCTCTAAGAATTGAGATGTCCCTCTCAAAATTCTAGCCATCAATCAAAAAATAAATCAATCACTCCTCGGTGGGCTTGGCTAACTGGTAAACATCCATTCTCCCATCTCTACCTAACATATCCCTCATTATGCTCTATTCACTTTACTCCTTACGCATTCATTCATACCATCTCACTTCTCAGTCATACCCTTTCCTCTAGCTATACCAATGCCCTACTGGGTAAACTCCTTCAAGTGATTTTGTTTTTATAACCAACCCTTAGTCACAAATATTAATGAAGTATACTTCTAGTAGGAGTTGGTTCACCAGGTTATGTTTTGACTTCCATTAAAGAATCTGTAATTGTTTATCGACTTCGTGAGGATTCCGCCCAATGGTTGTGAGGAAGATCATATGGGTAGTAATGTATGCCCAAAGGCTCGACACTGAGCCATGAGAGGGAGGGAGCATTCATGAGCCCTAGAATTCGCCTATTTTTTCATCTTTTTATGGGAAAGGAGACAACCACCAAAGGGAAAATGACCAGTAGGATTCTATCCATTATGATTGAGCATGAAAGAATGTTTCAAGAAAATCTCATTTACATGATAACTCTTGGTAGGAAAATTTCATTTAAGGAGATACCAGTGGGCATCAGGAAATTACCACTCTTAATATCACAGAAGGTCTAATTTTTATGATTCCAAGGACCATAATATTGAACCAGAAGTAATGATTGAAGCTAAGGACGCAGATTTAGGGGTTGATTCATTTTATTTGACTATATTTGTGAGGGACAATGAGGGCCCATTATTTCATACCAATGTTTGAAAGCCATTTCTAGTAGCTGCAAAACCTGTTTCTATCAAATGATTTCATGTGCTTAATCACATAGGGGGCTACAAAAACCAGAACCTTTGGAGAAAAGAGGATTTTGCATATTTTTCAAAGAATGGATTGAAGTGGCCAACAACATGGTCATTGGTGGAGAATGAATATTTCGTTCATGTGTCTCATTCAACCAAGAACAAGATTAAATTTGCAGAAGAATATGTGTACGTGAACCTTGCAAAAGCTGAGACCTTTTGTAGATGTATTAAATGTATAATAATGAAAGAGGAGGAATATCAAAGAATTGTGAATTGTGAAAAACATGTTATGCTTCTGAACTCTCTCGTTAGATCTAAAGCTGAAAACAACTCTAGAAGGAGTTTTTCGGTGGATTTGGTGCACAAGTGCACCTATCTGTGCTCACTTAAGAGGAGTGGTCGCTAACTCTTAAGCTTCTGGTCACACGCAGATAAACAAAAAGAGTTAGCAGGTTAGTGAACATGCTATAAAAACAAACACACAAAATAATGATATAGTATGTATATGTAGAGAGAAAACAATACTAAACTAAACAAAATGTCATTTTTTCTTGTCCCTTAGTCCTGTAAATCCTTCTGCTTGACATTTAATAATGTCATTTTTTCTCGTCCGATTTTCTAGTGATGACAAAGAGCATTGCCAGTATTTCCCTTAGAATGTCTGATTGAATTTGCACTTGCAGTTGAGGAAAATGTGGAATGAGCATCTTCCTCTAGTTTTGTGTTCACTTTCTTGGGAGGATTAACATTATGGTCAAGTATACATATTTTTAGAGAACAAAGGATTGCAAGAAACTTGTGTATCTAGTTTCATTGACATCTTGATTGTTTTAAAAACTAAAGAAGATGGGGTACAGGAACCAAAAAATCCTTATTGCAACTATTCAAGTTATATTATGGATTTGCATTATTGAAATCACAATCCAATTGGATGTAATTTTTTTAAATAACTTGATTTCTCAATTCTTGAAAAACTAAAACAGCATTGCAATGATTTCATTCGCTTGAGGAGATCCAATTGAATCTTACTACCATTATAAATTTTATGATTTTGTTAAATTGATATGATATGTTCAATTGATGTAATTTGATGATGTAGTCAAGAAATGAAATTGCATATGGTAGGAAGTCCTGATTGTCTCAAAAGTACCTCTCATGTGGCTATATGAAATGCAAATGGAGGATATTTGAATGCTTAATTCCAAATAGCTAGGACTGACAAAAAATATGAACACGGGGTATTAAGGTATGCTAGCAGAGCCATCCTTCTACTCCTTTTAAATACTCTTGAGACATATTAACATTATTTCTTTTGATTAATTTGCAGATTAGAAGAAAATCTCCCAAATGTATAGCAGAGTATGAAAGGAAGATTGAAGAGCTTACTAGGGAGTATGAATTGAAGAAAAATGAACAATACAAGGCTTGTATGTCCCTTAATGACTCTAACTGTCATAATGAAAACCTGATGACTGAACTCAATAACATGTCATTTCATGTTGAATGTCTATGTGCAACAAATTGATATTTTTTTTCTTATTATTGATAAGCAAACGAATTGGAATTATCTGATGCAAAATTTTCCTGATTACAAATCAGGTTGTAGAATGCCAAACTTATCAATTAAGGGAGCTTCAAGATGCATACCAAAGGAAGAATTTTTTTGGGCTTCATCCGTTCAAGAATTGAAGGCTAAAATTCAGATAACTTTGGTATGGGATAGTATTAGCTTATAGATTTAAGTTGAGTCCTCTAACTATACCTCAATTTGTTAGATATTCTATGAATAATCTTGTCAAATACTTGGTAGGAAATACTAAATATAGGTTATGATAAACTTTTAGAAGAGGCACTTAAATGTGCTAGCACTATCCCTGACATTGTTGGGATAAAATATATTGTGCAATCTCTAGGTACGTGTGATAAATAATCTATTTCTGATAAAATCATTGCTAATGTTCTATTAATGTTTATGAAGCGTTAAGTTCTATAGTGTGAATACCCCAAGAATAAGTTCAACAAAGAGATTGTGTAAAGGAAAAATATTTACAATAAAGTGTTGGAGCTTACAGGAAAGTTGTTGATTGCATTCTTTTTATGCATTACACAAGGATTAGAAAGTTAGATAACGTGATTTTCTGGCCTTTTTCAGGAAACATCAGAGTATTATGTAGATGTTTTCCATTAAATGATACACCATAATATTATTTTCATAGTTGAAACTAATATTTGTTTTCTCAGTAAAATTTCCTAAGACTACATTTGAACCATATTAAGCCCAAAAAGAAATCAACACTTCTCGAGGTAGATTTATTTTTTCAACATTTTGCATCTAATTTACAAGAATATCTCAGAAGCATGTTTTTGGCATGTAGTGACAAAGGTTGCAAGGCTCCTCACACTATAACAAAATAGAGGAAAAAATATTTACCTCAATTATACAAATCATCTGTTCTTTATTTAAAGTAAATAATATAAATTTACATAATCCAAAAAAGATTAAGTTGCCAACAATAAAAGTAAGGCAATTAATAACATATGAATCATAACACATCCATTTCAATTTGTATTTTGTTAGTAGATGCATACCATATTTCTCTATACGTATTTTATACACAACCTTCACCCTATTTGTAAGAGGGAGTACCAATAGAATTATGCTGCCTTGAATATTTGATTTAAGTGAAAATGTTGGCATTTGTGTAAAAGGCCTATATAGCTGGAAATATCTATATCTTCAGTTATTACTGACTTCTCATTTTTTGCTATGCATGTATGAAAAAATCAACAAGATCGAAATAAAATATTGAAACACATGGAAAGCACACCAATCATTTGTGAAAAAATTGTAATCTGAAACAAGTCATGTTATTATTATTTACATTCAACCCAAGAAAAAATCAGGTATTTATTGTTCATGTTCATAGAATTATTCCAATATATGTTTCCAGCTTTTACATGCAAATGATAACTGGCCACAACTGGTTAATGCTTTACATTTAGGGCTATGAAGTTATGACATATTAATTTCGTGTTGCAACTTTCACAAAAGCCACTACAGAACTACACCTTTTTCAAGTTGACAGATTGAATTTATTAGAAGATAGAATTTCTAAGCATCTTGTATTCTATTTTCTTGCTCATCTGACTTACTTCTTTAGAGGTCAATGGATAATCAAATGCATTTTTTTGTTTAGTGGAGTTGCTAAGTAAATTTTTGGATCATTTTGGTCAGAAATTGGATGATGACACTGTATGTATTCATTCTACAATGGCACGAATTACATATATTTTGAAAAAAAATGATGAAGAGTTGTGGCGCCACCTGGATGCTACAACCAATAAATTCCAGCATGATTTCATTCCTTGGGAATGATGGCCATATAATGTTGCTTTTGAGAAAGACTAAACAATTGGTTGGGACCTTGAAAATGAATGGAACATTCGTGCACTTTGTTTTGCTGATGATGGAAGACAGATGCTAAGTTCGTGGAGAGATGAACATGTACATCATTGAGATCTTGGAATGAGGAAATACATTCATGATGATTGTTGTGTTAACATTTTATCTTTGGCTATTTCTCATGATAGTAATGTATTTTCCACATGGTCAAACAATGGCATTGTTAATATTTATAATAGGAATGAATTTCTTGGGGGAAATAGAAAACCACTATAGACCTTTACAATTCTTGTGACTATAATGGATAGTTTGAAGTTCAATTGTGAGGGAAAAATATTGGCTATTTCTTCCAATATGAAGAAATATAATATGAGGTTGGTTAATCTCCCTTCTTGTATAGTGTTCGCCAATTGGCAGCCCTCACATTTTTTTATATAATAATTGGTGTACATCACATTCCCATGCAACCCAAAGCATATATGTTATGAATTGGATCTTCATGAACTTCATCTATAAAATTGTGCTACTTTTATAGTCTAACCCCTTTGCATACATTTTTTCTTTATTAAAAAAATGTGTTTGACTTTACATTATTGTTTTTAATGAAATGTCATGTTGGATTTTTGTGTGTTACAGAGCATGAAACACCCTTTATTGGATGCATTTTATCTATCGTGTACTGTTTTTGTGACCTTCTATACACTTTTTATGCCTATACTTTTTTGGGTATGATATTAAATTTCAATTTTTTTGATGATTAATATTTGTTTTTATTTTTATTTTTAGAAAAATCACAATATAATTTGAAATTTTTGGTAGTAATGTAGTGTTTTTTTTAGCATATTTTTTTTTGCAGAGTGGCCGCTTTAAACTAGGAAGACATATGACTCTTTTTATGGAATTTTGTAATTACATAGGGAATTCCATTAAGGATGGCCTAATTTTAGGGCATTACATTAAGGTTGGTGTAATTTCTAAACTCTATGCATTCTAGAACAAATTTTTGATATGCCTCTATGCAATTTGTGCACACATTAGATCATACGAAAAATAATAGTTTGGTGAGCTGACTGAACAGGACTAAGGCCATTGTCACTTTACATAGCTACCACACATGGTGCTTTGACCGAACATGACTAGGGCCATTGTAACTGGACACAACTTGAGTTGAATGAACATGACTAAGGCCACCATTATATTACCCTATTAAGTCATCTTTTCACTTCTCCATAGAAATTATTTTATTTTTATTTATAATTTTTGTTAATTTTTTTATATGATTAGATTAAATAGTTTGTAAATTATTGTATATTTATTAACTTGTTCTGTATGTCATGCTATATGGGTGTGACATTGAAATAACTCCATTGAATTATTTTTATCAAGTTAAAATATGGGCGGCATGATTTTAGATTTTACAAAGATTAAGCCATTATGTGTCGAGCATTTTTTTTTCTTTTAAAAGCAATGCCTATATATGCAATTCCGAGGACTACCATAACTTTCACATAATTTTTAAAGGGTGTTAACTCAATGGAAGAGAATTTTTAAAGGGTGCTAGCTCAATGGAAGAGCACTCGCTTTATAAGCAGGAGGTCGGTGGTTCGATTCCACTGTGTCTTAATATGAATTAATCAATGATATTGCAATTTATTTTTTATTAAATACTTTTAATATTGGTTTATTCATTATTTTATATTTTCTCTAAAGAGACGAAAGTGATGCCTAGTATCTTTGAATGTAATTTTTTATTGTCTCTAGCGAGACAATAGTAAGGATCAAAGATATCATCTCTTTAAAGATAGTATGTCTTTACTCCCAATTATTGTCTCTAAAGAGACAAAAATGAAATTACCTTTGGAAAGACAAAAATGCTTATGTTATATATTGTCAATATATTAAGACAATTTATTTTTAACGCAATCAAATTTGAGACACTAGCTTAAAGAAATTATTTAAGACAATTCACAAGTTTTCTTTTGTTTCAAGTTAAGACAATTTATTAAAAAATTATCTTAAATATTGTCTTAAAATCCCTTTTATGTTGTAGTGTTTAAATGTAGACATTTAACTTCTCTAATGTTATATTTTCTACTTTCTTAATTTATCCATTTTTGTTAATTAATTGGTGTATCTCCTCTCCTCTACTTAATGTTGATGGAAAACATAGGTATATTAATAACTTACGCCAAAGCTTCACTCATCTAATGGAAGTATGACTAGCCAATGACAAAGTCAACCAGCATGAATGCTTTTCTAATTCGATGGTTAAGAAAATGTTTATGAGTTTGCGAGACTATTTAAAACTAAAATCATGAACCGTTATTTAGAACTATTATCCAAGTGTACATAGTGATATAATTATAATTACAACTTACAAACGAATTCATACTTATTTTCATATTTTTGGTGTAGAACGCATATGTAGAGACATATTTTCTCTAAAGTGAGAAATAATTTGATCGATAAATTTATAATTGCAGCTATGTGTGCACATATAAGATAACAAGAATTTATCATCCAAACGCTCGCATTAGAGTGTGCACATATATTTCTAGTGTTTTGGTTGATGTGAAACTTCAACGTACTGGTCAAATCGTTTCCAAAGCCGTGTGCATGGGATTGTCAAATCATTCTCGATGCGGGTGAAATCGCATTGAAAATTTTGAAAGATATGAACCTCATATTAGTTTTATTGAGAATGCTTCTCACTTTATTGTCACTCCGTTAAAAGAAAGGCGTCTCCGACGACTAAATTTTTTTAAGAGGCATATATGTTGAAATTTAAAATAAAAACAAAAAAAATATAATTTTCTAAAAAATATGTTGCGGAGACGCCTGTTTAGCTTGAGGATGAAGTACGGAGCCGTAGGTTATACTTTAGTTAATTTTTTACTTTTTTAGGTGGATTTGATTGGAAATAAGGATATAATCGTGCCTCCTTTGTCATCTCCGTGTTCGATAAAAGTCCACCTGAGATTTAAAGCTCACGTGAAAATTCCGAACCAGATTAAGTTTCATGACAAGTCGGCGTGGAGGCTTTGGCCCTGCATGGACATTATACAAGGCATATGCCATGAGAGTAGGCAGTCATGGTTTGAAAGCAGAAACTAGTGTTACTTCCTTTTCAAGGAAAAGGTAGTTTTGAATTTATGCAGCAAAGTGAACGGTATTGATATGTCTTCACAATTTTACGAAACCAAAGCTATCAAGGTAAATTCATTAGCAATTTAAATGCAGAAGCTAAGACGGCTTCTTTAAAAATAAAAATGAAATTCAAATGGAGTGATGGTACTCACATTTTATTCAAGGCTTAACAACAAGATTGTTGGCCACGCTATTCATTAGCAATTTAAATGCAGAAGCTAAGCCGCTGCTTTAAAACAAAGCAAACATGAAATGGAGTGACGGTAGTCACGTTTTATTCAGCTTTAACAAGAAGCTTGTTGGCAACATAATTCGGCGTATAACTCAAAGGGCCCCCTTGTTCACGTGTTAAACAATTCATTAGAAAGCAACCTCTGCCTAGCACTGTCAACGTCTTTCCAGCGGCTATCGATTCCTTCGGGGCGTGCAGTTGAAGGGAGACTAAGACGGCTGTGGCGTGATCCTACTTGGCCTTCTGCTTATATATACCATTCATCAGTAGGTCTCCTATGCAATGTTCAGTTTCTCTATAGCTGCCTATTTTGTGGAGTACTAGCAAATTAATTCTTCAAAAGCTCACCTCTACCTAGTGCGGTTGCTATATGATCCATGATGTCTAACTGTCAGAAACTAGCCGTTATTGTTTTGTTTTTGCATTGCTCCGTCTCTTTTCTCTACCAGCTACCCACTGTGTTAGTACGATATCTCAAGGGTCAACTATGGACAGCAGTCGTGGGAAAAGAATTTGAGCGAGTTAAATAGCGGGTCATCTCGAAAATTGAATGACGTAGCGACCAGAGTTATAGTTGTAGCCAAGGAGAAGGGCAATAGAAATTTTACGACAGTTCAGGACGACATCAATGAAGTTCCAGCAAACAATACGAACTTGATCTTAATTCTTGTCAAGCCCCGCATTTACAAGTGAGTAAAAAATGAACCCACTGGGTTTCATTCAAAAATATGTCCGGGAACATAATAAATCTGTCAAAGAATGGATCCACTAGGTTTCATTCAAAAATATGTCCCAGAACATTATAAATCTGTCAGAGAATGGATACTTATATGCTGCATAGATTTCACAGTAGCCATTTGGGATTTAGCTCGTTTCTTTGTCCGTTTCATGCCTATGATCCTTTCAGAAACACCATATATAGAAAATGAGCTTATTCTACCTATTTTGGAGGGAAAAAATAGCAGGAATTTTACTTCGTTTGGCAGATAGATTCCGAACTAATTTTGGAAAACTATTTGTCATCAAACTTTTTCAATATAACTTTTGATAGAATATTATAGCTATAGATTAAATTATATGCAGAGAAGAGGCTTTTAGGATGGGAAACTGAAATGTGAGTGCCTTAATGTGAATAGGGAGAAGGTGACGATTCCTGCAGAGAAGCCATTCATAATTCTGAGTGGCTCCGACACTAACAACAATGTCATCACGTGGAATGATAATTCTAAATCGAGTGGGGGTACATATTACTACGCAGCGGTGTCTGTGTTCGCTTCAGATTTCACAGCTAGATATATTACAATGCAGATATTTTGTTATTTACTCACAATATAATTTGTGATGTCATAGTCATGAAAGTTGAGATTATTGAAAAGTGTAGAGCTATGGTGCAGAATTCATATGGTCCGGGCGATCAGGCTATGGCGCTGAGGATTTTGGGAGATCTCTGTGTATTTTACGGATGTCACTTTCTTGGCTACCAAGACACTGTCCTGGATGAGAGTGGAAAGCATTACTTTAGTAATTGTTTCATTGAAGGTGCAATCGATTTCATATGCGGTGATGGACAATCTGTCTATGAGGTAAACTAAATACAAATAATCCATTTTTATTGTAAACTGTTATACGCTTCACAGATGATAAACAACGTTGGTGGTTCCTTTTTTGCAGAGATGCCATCTACATACGATCCCTCACTCAAATGGCGCAATTACAGCTCAGGAAAAATCCTCTCCGGGTGAAGACATGGGCTTCACCTTTTTAAACTGCAAAATTACAAGGGTTGGTTTAATGTACCTCGGCAGGGCTTGGGGACATTACTCGAGAGTAGTATTTGCTTACACTTACATTGCTGACATTATATTTCTAGAAGGATGGGATAATTGGAAGGATTCCACAAGAGATTCGTAAGTTATTGCTTTCCATCTCAGTAAATTAAATGCACAGGTCTATGAGTGGACTAGAAGAATCCTGTTCTAATAATGTAATTCCTTTTAATTTTGTATGGGCATGAGTGTGGTTTATGGACCGTAAAAATTCTCTGGACGTGGTGCAACTAATTTTTGAAGTTTCTGATAGCTTCAAAACAATAAGAGAGAATGAAGATTCCCTCTACAACACAGAGTTTTCAAACTTAATTTGCAGAATGAACAGAAACAGTTTAGGAAAATTTTCTTAATTCATAAAAGAATAAAATAAATACAGAATCAACAATCTGATTCTTCCTCCTTGAGAGGGATTCACAAATTAATACAGTGGACTGTAAAAACAACAATGCTGACACAATCTGTCCTCTAAAAATCGTACATACAGTGCTTACAAACTTTGCTGTGTAACAGCCTGTGAGCTACAACAATTCTCTATTTCTCAAAATAACGTTTTAATCAAATAAAACTCGTTCACGGAAAAAAATTTCATTCTTACAATAAGCCTTTGGACTCATTTCTTTTATAAGGCGCAGTTGTAATGAAAAACAATTAAACTGATGCATAAAACCTGGATCTCAAATTATATGAAATCTATTTGATATCCATCATCGCATCCGTAAGTCAATCGGAGAAACAACGGTTCAGAGGCTTTAAGACCCTTTACGGTTTGTGATTGCGATCCTGCGATTGCAATGGTGCAAGGTCCATATCGCATCGGAAGTTGGCTTGCGATCTTTCAATTAGCGATGATGCGATTGCGATCGCATCACATATTTTGAATCGGAAATTCATATTATGGATAGCGGAACATACCTTGTCCCTTTGTGATTTGCGATTGCGATTGTGGTTGGACCACATCGTATCGCATCGCACACTTCAATCGGCCGAACATACATATGTGCGGTACCTTGTTCCTTTTGCGATCGCAATGATTACATCACATCAAAACAATCCATATCAACAAGACACTTATTATAAAACTTGTGATTGCCGCCTCATTCATTAACTCCGCCGATTATATTTGTAAGGCCTTAAACCCTGATTCAACCTGTAATCAAAGCTCTGCATTACTGGCGAGACTTTGAGTCTGAGCCATTAACTCTGCTCTTAAGAAATCGGCTACCGCCTTAGATAAATATCTAGGGCCGATTCTTATTTTCTCTGCACTTCACTGGTGCGGGCTTTCCAATCCTTTTGCAATTGCTTCAAGAAAGTGGCAACCACCTTTGCTAAGGCTTCAATGTGCCGCACTCAAGTCACTCTACAATTACTGCTGATTGATATCAGTAGTTGGAATTAATTTCCAACACTTCCCCTTAATTTCAATTGCTGGGTTTTTTCTGCAAACTGAAGCATTCCCTGAAACAATCAAAGCTTTTCTGCGCAAGTGGTTTTGTGAAGATATTTGAAAATTGATCCTCTGTTCTGCAAAGTTGAAAAACTATCTCTCCATTGTTAGCCAATTCACGTATGAAGTGAAACTTGGTGTCAATGTGCTTTTTCCTTTTATGAAAGACTGAATTTTTTAGACAATGCTATCGCCGAGCTATTGTCACAGTAAATGGTTGTGCCATTTTCTTGTTCATGACAAAAATCTCTGAGAACTCTTCTCAGCCATACTGCTTGGCATGCTGCTACTGTTGCTACAACATATTCTACTTCTGTTTAGATAAAACAACTATCGGTTGTTTCTTGGAAGCCCATGAAACTGCTCCCGATCCCAAATGAAACACATATCCTGATGTGCTCTTTCGATCATCAACACTTCAAGCCCAATCACTATCAGTGTATCCTGTCAATATGAAACTTTCAGAAGAGGAGTATAATATACCAAACCCCTTCATTCCATTTACATACCTTAGAATTTTATTGGCTGCCTGCCAATGAGTTTCTTTCGTTCTTTTCATGAATTTGGAGATTAAGCTAACAACGTGCATAATGTCCGGCCTAGTTGCAGTTAAGTACATAAGGCTGCCAACTATGCTTTTATACAACTTTGGATCAAAATCCTTACTGTTATCTTCTTTTCTTAATTTCAACCCCATTACTGTTGGAGTCACATCTGGCTTGCTGTTCTGCATGTTCAATCTCTTCAACACTGCCTCTACATATTTATCTTGAGAAATGAAAACACCATTTTCACTTTGGTATACTTCAATTCCAAGAAAATATCTCAACAAGCCCAAGTCAGTCATTTCAAACTCACTTTTCATGACTGCTTTAAAATCAGCAATGAGAGAAGCATCATTGCCAGTAAAAATTAAATCATCTACATATAATACAACGATAAGAATCATACCGTCATTCTCCTTTGTAGAGTGTGGGTTCGCCATCACACTTCTCAAACCCCTTCTCAATCAGGTAAGCATCTATCCTGCAGTACCATGCTCTTGGAGCTTTGCTTCCAGCCATAAAGAGCCTTCTTTAGTTTGCATACTTTATGCTCTTGGCCTTCAACTTCATAGCACAGGTTGTTCAACATGAACCTCTTTTTGAACATCCAACTTTGGGAATGCGAATTTAACATCCATACGACAAGTCTTCCATTTGTGTAATGGCTGATATACAACATTGTTCTGTTGTTTCCCATCCTTGCTACTAGTCTTGAGTTTCATCATAGTCCTTGTATTCTTGTTTGTAACCTTTAACAACAAATACTGGCCTTGTGCCTTTCGATTTTGCCTTGACGTACTTTTGGTCTTATAGACCCACACTTAACTCCAATGGCATCTTTGCCTCTAGGGAGATCCACTAACTCCCATGTTTTACTCTTCTAAATTGCACCAATTTCTTCATTCATTACTTGATCCATTCTCATCATTTTTTACAACATCTTCAAAATGAATTGGGTCATCAACATGACCATACAAAATCCTGTGTTCTGAGTGTTGGTATTGTTACTTACCTCTCCTTGTTCATAAATCTCATTCAGATTTTGAATCTTGGTCTTCTTGGTGTACTTGAGTTTCATTGAACTTGGGCCATTCAGGATCACTATAATGTGCTTGAAACTGTTCTTGACTTCTCAAAGTGATGAAAATTATTCCAACTTGTGGTGTGATTTTTTGTGCATGTGGTGGTGGAGGAGGAACCACCGAGAGGATTATGAGCTGTTTATTCTTCTGCTGTTGTCGTGAGACGGAGTTGTCTTCATGTTCTGATCTTTTCTAGACTTCCATCCCAAGCTTCATCTTCCATGAATTGCACATCTCTACTTACTATCAATTTCTTGGTGGATGGATTCTGGGTTTGTATGATTTGGCCTCATCCTGGTAACCAGTAAAGACACACTTCTCTCCCCTTGCTATCAAACACACAACAGCTAATTAGTTACATGCATATGCCACCACCTTGTGCAGATACTCTCATGTGACGATTTAGCACATCCCTCCATGCTTCTTCTATTTTGCTCATGGCCGGCTTTGGTGGGCTCTGTTTAAGATGTAGCTGCTAGCAGTGATAACTTCAGCCCGGTGGTCGTAAAATGATGTTTTCATAAATACTACTTTTTGACCATATCCGGAATGGTCCTATTTCTTCCTTTAACATACTTAGTTTTGCTAAGGTGTATACCTCGCATGATAAATTTCATTTTGTGTACCATTCTCTTTAGAAACACGAGAAATTCTTTGGAGATGTACTCTCCACCTCTATCTATTCGAGCACTTTGATGTAATCCCACCATGTAAACAAGGTTTTTGAAGTAGCCAATTCTCGAAACCTTTATCTTTGTTTCAACACATACACCCATGTATTTTTTGGTGTAATCATCGATGAAAGTTAATACATATTTATTTCTAGCAAATGATGTGACATTTGCATTGAATACCTGAGATCGAGTGAAAAATTTCGGTGCTTTTGCATTTATACTCTTTCTGGAAAGCTTTCTGTGTTGTTTGCCCAAGATGCAACCTTCTGAAAATTTGTCAAAACTTCTGATCATTACAATCACCTTTCCCATTCCCTTTTTGTGTGATTCAAGCCTCTGAAATTAAGGTGTCGAATCTCAAGTGCCACAACCAATTTTCATCTTTACTTCTTCTTGGACTTCTTGTATTCTGAAATTTCCCCGCAATAGTTCTTCCTTCAGCTGCATCCCTTTGAGTTTGAGGAGAAATGTCTGTGCGTGTCTTTCCTACGTAACTGATCTTCTTACTTGGGTATGTCTGCGATTGTACACACATCATCTTTGAAGAACCGTTGTAACCTTTGTACGATGAGCTATCCAATGCTCAAAGATTACACCCGAGACCCGGGTACATAGTATACATCTCTGGCACAATCATCTGTTCTCCATTTCTTGCTAGGATACGGCTACGCCTTTACCTTGACGGATATCTTACTATTCAGTTCATTTCATTGTTACCTCAGTTTTTACATTTTCATCAGTTGGCAAACATTGCAATGTTTCCGGTCATGTGAATTACTATAACTGTGTCTAAGAATAAAAAATATTCTTGTTTTTCTTGTGCGATGTTACATGTTAACAACACAATCTTTGGGTTCTTATCTTCTTCATTTGCAAAATTAGCATTTGCCTATTATTCATGTCATTTTTCATTTTCCTACATTCATTGGAACAATGACTAATTTCTTTCATCTGGCAGCAGACTTGGATTTTTCTTTACTTTGTATGAGAGCTTGTTGTTTTGCATGAACCTTCATCTTGGTTACGATTGTGACTCCTTCGCTTGTGCTAGCGGGATTATTTCTGCCTTTGTTTTGGCTTCTTCCAAAACCTCTATTATTTGATCTACCTCAACCCTCTTGCTGAACGAAATACATGCGGTGAATGCTTGCTCAAGAATGTTCCTCTACTCAGTCACATTTTCATGAGACATAAAAGAAGCTGCTCAATTCATCTGTTGTGGAGCCTATGAGATCTAACTGTTCTTCTATTTCTACCACAAAAATGATTCCAAACCTTGAGGTAAACTTCTCAAGATCTTCTCTACGATCCTTCTTTCTTCGACGAGAGCTTCACCATGAGATTTTATCTGGGTTATCAACCCAATAGCAGGTGAAGAGAATTTGAGTCTTTCTTCTCCTTCCTACCTGCAAATAGCTCTTTTCTCTTTTTCAGTTAAAATCATCAAACTCTTCTTCATCTGTGGCTCTTCAAAGCCATCTTCAACAAAATTCCACTTGCAAGTCTTGAGAGGCAAAATCAAGCTCTCATAGTTATTGACTGATATTCATAATTTTTCCCATTAAGTAATGGGAGTGTGGATATTTCAATACCCATGCTAGTCTTGGATCCAACCATTTGCCTCTTAAATATGCTTCAAATACACTCGACTATGTAAATCAGAAAATTAAAACAAGCAAGAACTTTCTCACCCAGTACTCACTCCCCTGGCAAGCTGCTTACGGCTCACAGGTAGAAAAACAAACTATTATTTTGTTTCATGAGTCCCTAGACTAGCTTAGATACCATGTTGAAGTTTACGATAGCTTCAAAACAACAAGAGAGAATGAATATTCTCTCTATAACATAGAGTTTTCAAACTTAATTTGCGAGAATGAACGAAAACTGATTTAGGACAATTTTCTTAATTCTTTAAAAGAATAAAAAATACATAATCAATAATCTGATTCTTCTCCTTGAGAGGGATTCACGAAAGTAATACGGTGGGCTGTAGCAGTGCTCACACAAAACTTCTACGCTCTCTAAAGCCTTTTGTCAGTGCTTACAAAACTTGTTGTGTAACGGCCATAACGAGTACAGAACGTTCTTTGTTTCTCAAAATAACGTTTTAATCCATAAAAACATTCACGGAAAAAACTTTCATTATTACAATAAGCCTTTGGGCTCATTCCTTTTATAAGCACGGTTAGCAATAAAAAACAATTAAAACATTATAAACTCGGATCTTAAATTATATGAAATCTATTTGATATCCATCATTGCATCAAGTAAGTCAGCGACGATTAGTAACCGATGGTTCAAAGTTTTAAGACCCTTTGTAGCTGCGATTACGATTGCGATGGCATAGGGCCCATATCGCACTATCGGTCGGCACGATCTTGCAATTAGCGATGAATAGAGTTAAATTACTATCCTTGACTTTCAATCGACAATTCATATTACGGATGGTGAACATACCTTTATCACCCTTTCGATTTGCAATTGCGATTTTGGTGGGACCACATCGCATTGCATCGCATCGCACACTTGATATTTGAACATACATATGTGTTGTACCTTGTTCCTTTTGCGATTGCGATCATTGCGTCGCATCGAAAAAATCCATATCTAAACAAGACACTTATTATAAAACTTGCGATTGCCGCCTCATTCCCCTTAATTCCGCTAATTATATTGGTAAAGCCTTAACCCTAATTCAGCTTTGTGATCGAAGCTGCACTGCGGCGAGACTTTGAGTTTGAGCCATTAACTCTGCTATTAAAGTAGGCTATAGCACCCTTGATAAATATCTAGGGCCAATTCTTATTGCCTCTTGCACTTCACTTGTGCGGGCTTTCCAATCCTTTTGCAATTGCTTCAAGAAAGTGAGACGCCTTTGCTAAGGCTTCGATACTGCTACTTGATCAAGTCACTGCAAATTCTTGCTTATTGATATCGATTAGTTTGAATTCATTCAACACACTAATAAAAGGAAGAGTTTATGGTCACGTGAACTAATTAATGATGAGAAATTTGCTCATTTTTTAGCAAGAGTTTCATTAGAGGAGGAATGGAGTCAGAGAAAATCTATTTTATTTGGCTCCATGACATAGGTGACATATGATCCCACAATTGACTCTTTTAACACCTCCATCGCTCCGGAATGAGAAGTTGATATTTAAAGGTTAACCTGGCTCTCTCGTCTCGGCAATCGAAGGCAGTGAAGAGGAAACGGAGGTCCATAAGTCAATGCCTTTAGAATTCATTGAATCATATCCTGGACTAAAATTTGAAGGTATAGGTACACGGCCAGAGAAGAATGCGAATCAAAATGCCTCCTTTGAACATGAGGAATAAAACCGCTGCGATCACAAGGTCGGGGCCTCCTTTATATCCTTAAAGATCTCGAAAAGAAAATAGGGTAGTTGTGGGCCTTTCATTAATGCATTGCTCATGTTTTCTCAAATATTTTTTGATGTAAAGAAAATAGAGGTAGTTGAATTGTTTGGAGAATTTTCAAATATATTTTTTATTAAATTCGGTGTAGGAACTTATTGAGGAGACTTTAGGAATGCTCTGCGAAATTTTTTCAAATATGCAATCCATTTAAATATTCTTAACTAATTTTGAACCCCAAAAAAGTAACCTAAAGATTATTTCACCATATTCCATAAAAAAAACTCCAAAATTTAAAATAGATAGACGAGGCCAAAGAAATATCATCGAAGGCTTGAAACTCGATGTTGTGTGTTCGAGGTACGAAAACTTCTGAATGGTTGTTGTAGGGTTTGAAGGATTGCGGTTTCCGGTAGTGTGTGCGCATGCGGCCGCGCCATGGAAGCCTCCTCGGGAGGAGGGTTACCCTCTACCGTGTTGTGATGAGTGGGGACCATTTGTCTCGTTCGCGACCTTCGACAAATACTCAAACACGGACGGGTCCGATCTGGGAGCGAGTGGCAAGCCGAATGAAGGGCAATGCCTACGGGGGGTCGAAAAACCACGGTTCGTTATTCCGGCCATCGAAGCTCGAGGAGTATCGAGGATACATGAAGAACCGGCATGCTCTAATGTAAGTTCATTGGCATATGGCCAACGAGAAAAGATTTGTTGAAATGGATTCAAATAAAAATGGCAGTAGAAGGTCACATTTGATACGAAACTTGGGCGAAGGGTTTTTTTACAATTATTTTTTTAATATACTTGATAAAGAACGAGATTTTGACCATATTTCTGTACCTACGGGATTGCTCCGTGGGAAGAGTGTTATAACCACGAACGAGAGCAATTTTTGGCGGCGCCGTGCAGGGTCGATTATTTGGTCTCTGTCGACCACCGGGACCCGAAATCCTGGAAGGTATTGGAAATTCTTTAGGCAATTTCGTTAAAATAGCGAGAATCCACATCTGAAGTGGACGATATACTTCTTTTGCTCGCATTTGTGTATATGAATATCTTGGAACCTTTTGCAGAAATAGTTGAGCTTGGTACGAAAGGTAAATACGCTTCAACTTCTAGACTATGAACATATTCCATTTCGTTATAGATGATGTGCACGAATATGGGCATCTTTATAAATCTTGCCCACTTAATGTATCGAAACACCTTGTCCCTCTTGGTTCATAAGACACATATAAATCGAAAACGATGAGGGACTTTGTTGTTGTCACAACTCGAAAACGGTCGGAATAAGATGGGGGCGGGTAACTCAAACCCCAACTCTACGGCACCTACGGTTGGGCCAGAATGCGGAGGAATAGATGGGGACTTTTACGGGAGGAAGGTGAGCACGGTGATGATTGAAACTGCGGATGAGTACGTTGCAAGGCCCCACAGCGAAAACCCGGGCCTCGAGAAGGCGATTCTTGGGCTTGGTAGTGGAAGAAGAAACTCTTATGCAAGAACATGCCTTTGATGGATGTGGAACAAAACCAGAAGATTTGAGCGCGAGGAGAAAGTTTTAAAGAAACTTTTGTTTGAATGGCGAAACTTGGATCGATTTATTCGGCGGATCGAAAAAATTATATAAGGACACCTTTGAACAGTATTTGATGGCACAAGCTCGGAAAGAAGTACGGGGAAAAGACGATCAGAGAAGGGAAGAAGGGACCAAGCTGTGTCAAAACACCTTTAAAAAGCGTGGCCATGCTTTTCCTGCAGAATCTATTCGGATAGTTGGAGAAATGCTTATTAATACGTAATATCCCCTTTCTTGATCCGTCGAAGTGGATAGAATTGACCCATGGTATTAACCCATGGTATTGACCTGGCATTTCTTGATGGTATTTTCCCATGGTATTGACGCATGGTATCCTGCGCTGGTATTGACCCATCAAGCCTATGAAAGGGAGAAAGTAGGCATTTGGGGCATTCTAGATTATCTACTTTATTATGTTTGGGTTGAGAATGCAGGTTGCTTGATTCTTTTATTGATCCGGACGAAAACCCCGCGGTAGTGTTTATGTGGTGGATCCATTCGATTCACAATTGGGCTTCAATTTCTTATATGTGTTGTGTTGTGTTTTTATATGAAATACTAGATGTGTTTTTCTATTTAAAATTTTGATCCTTGGGATATTACGGTGGTATCGAGTTGTGCATCACGCGGCTGAGGGTTTATGTAGGGATCTTCGGTGGGATTTCTTCACCCTAAGCTGCATCTTCCGGCTTCGGTGGTATTTTGTATAAATCTAGTTGATTTCCTAATTTTTACGATTATGAAGAAATGACATTTTCTTTGTTGAAGCTACGGAGAAAGAGGCATGAGGCCATTGTTGTTCACGATTCAAAATGCAAAAGGCGAACCAGGGCCCATAGAGTTAAATATTGGTGGCACAAGTTGCATCATCATGAGCATTAATTGGATTAGTGTGTGATTCTCTCAGCGAAAACGAGATCCATGCCATTCTTTTGTTGGTATTGGTTGGATGACAAGGAACTGAATTCGTGTTCGGTGAAAATTTATTCATTTTCTTGTAGAAGATATTAAATCAATCTTGGTCGGTTGCACCGAGCCAAATCTGGTCGTTGAGCGATCGAAGAAAGGGTTGTGTAGCACATATCACCACATCCGCGGCGCAGTGGAGAGATTGATATACTCGAGGTTCTTGAATGACCAAAAGAATCGACGACTTCTCTGGTCTGGCACACTGCCCAGACAATGTGTTGGAGGTATTCTAAATTGTGGCGGGGCTCCGGATGATGTGTTAGGTATTTCAATTCACAGAAATGGTCGGAAGCATCATCAAATCATTATCGTCTGAGAGATTGATGTGTCGGAGTTGCGATAAGAATATGAAAGAACTCGGCGAAGCATCTCCAACTTAATGAAAGATCAATATGTTGGAGTCCTTAAATGACCAAAGAATTTTGTCGGTGCCTTTAGTTTGAATAGTCTATTAACACCAAGGCTTTCAACGATTGCAAATGACAAAATTCATACCTTGAAATTTATGGAATTAACATGTCTAGATAAATACTTGCACGAACAAAGAAATCGAGGTTCTCGACAACCCCGCTGCAGGCGTAGAGGATGGGTATACGTAAAAAGCTGGGCGTGCGGTGTACGAACCAACGGATCGATGATTTCCTTACTGCCGGCATATCACGAGCTAAATTGCTATTCTCTCTGATGAATGTGGTTGACCCATTAACACGGAAAGCCATTGGTCGAACCAGCACAGCCAGTAAGCAGACCTTCCTTTAACAAGAAAAACAGTGTGTCGGGGATATTACAAAGATTGCGAGTTTTGAGAGCTCCCGGACAAAAACGGAGATGTTTAGAGGATAAAACCAATGCAGGTGAATTGAATTTAATCTTGATAAATATTGATACCACCTTGGGATCTTTTAATACCGTCAACGCTTATTGGGCTCCAAGCAGCCCATATAAAGGTGTTCGGGAGCCATTATATTTTGTTTGAGGACATCGGCAAGTTTACTTGACTTTATTGTTGAAGTCGGGACCCAGAGAAGAATAGGAGGCAACCGTTAGGCCCTACTTCTTGTATGCCGCAACTTGCCCATCCCCAATTCTAGCTATTGCTCCTAAATTCTACTGGGCACTTTCACACTCACTTTGGTATTGTTATTGTAATACGTCGACGAATTCTGGCTTATTAATGTAATCATATTTAATTAAGATTATCACAAATTTGACTATATCCTTATTTAATTAATTAGGATTCATTGAAGAAGTCGAACATACCATAGAAGGCTGCTCATCCGGGACAATGATCCCCGGGGCTTGAAAAAATAACGGGCGGCTCCTAAAGGACAACGATCCAAAAGTGGGATCTCTTTTGTCATAAAAAAAAAAAAAAAATCCCGCGGCACCCGATTTACGAGCGATTATGCGCAAAAACATTTGTCTTTATCTTTGGCGACTTCGGTCGAAGTCTATAGTATAGGCTATGATTAAAATGTTTCCTACAACCACGTTCTTGATGAAGGCTTAGAATACATAGTAGTCACTCCCTTTATGAAGCTGATGTTCTTTTCAAAGGCATCCTCATTATGCAAAGACGGTTGGAGAATGTTGTAATTGCACTTTTCTGGTCGTAGGAAAGGGAAAAGAAACGACCTCGTGATAGCCGAAGTCGACGATTTGCAGCAGAAGGGCCGACGGTTAAAGGGACTAGAAATATGTTGAATGTTGGGCAATTGGGACGAGGAACACGAAAGTTAAGCGCGAAAATAATCTGTCCACTGGAGGCTCATTCTAACGGAGGTAACTATTCCCAACGGATCATGAGAGCATTAGATCGAGCAAATCGACAAACGAGATATCAAAATTCTATTTGTCTTAAGGAGGCTTTAATGAAAATTTTGAGAAAATGGATCGTCTCCAAGAAATTTTGCGTGAAAATAATCCCGAGAAGAAAAAAACTTAATGGAGTCAGTGAAAATGTGCGCAGTCCTTTAGAATATATGAACAAAATATTAGTCAAAGGAGGCGATTTCTCCAAAAGGGTCCACGTCATTCTCTGACGTAACGCAACCATGGGAGGTGAAGGAAGGACAAAGAAGAGGAGCTAAGATCTTCGCACTTGGGTCTGAATTACAACAGCTGCAAATCTGAAGCAGAACGGAAGCTGACAGACCTTTCTCTTGAAAGGTCATGTTATCTTAGAAGATATCCGGGAAGAAGATGTAACAAGCAAGTGTCTCTTGAACTTGGACCTCCAAAATTGCGGTACAAGTCTAAAGATGTCTCCATTTCCAGACACATTAGATGCGGCTTTGAGCTTGATAGATAAATCGAGAATGGAAAAGGTCAAGTTGGGCAGCAGAAGCCATCCGTGTGCTTTGATACAACCTAGATTCTTGGAACATTCTTGTGAAAATCTTAGACTCATAAAGTCGCTTCTTTGTCTCGGTAAAATCCCTTGTATATGACACGAAAGCTTTTTTCCCTACGATGATGACATCTGTAGAGGAGGACTTTTCGGTGTGGTAGAAGCACTCCAAGGTTGGACAACACCACCATTCTTGCTTTTTACCGGAAGCGCAAAATTTTGGAACGCATGGAGAAATTCAGTTGGTATGCTTATCTTGGATCTAGAGTGTGATGATTTAATCCTTGAGATGCTCCAATAGCAATGGAATTACAACGTCTCATCCAAACTTCTCAAAGCAGACATGCAAAATATCATGTCTCCGATCTTAGGAGAAGATAGGACCATATGCGAACAATTGAGATCAGGTGTTGGCCATTTGGAAGAAGATGAACTGTCACACACCTGCGCCTTGAACTAGTTGAGGGGTTGATCAAACGGTATCAGGCTTCTTAGAAAGAGATTAATATAAGAAGGAACTAACAAATATTTGTGGAGACGGTAAGAATGAACTAAGGAGGAGAAGGATTATGCTTTGTATGCAAGGGAGTTTGGGCACTTCTCATTCATGTCCGGACGATAAGGAGCCTTGAGGATAGAAAAATTAGAGACTTCTCCGGATCATGGGGATTCATCCATTGATGGGTTTGCTGGTTTTCGGGAGAGAGGACCTATAGGATACGGCGGTCAGAGACAATGATGAACAAAACACCATGCTCTTCGGAAAACTTGCGGGGAAGAGTTGATTAGTGACAATAAAGTACATGACGAAAGGAAAGATGCAATTCCTCCCCGATGATGTCCCCGTAAGTTGGATCTAAATACAATGGAGGACATCCATAGTATGGGCAATCGAGGGTATAGACAACGAGTCCACCGGTCACATCCATCATTTTGGCAACCGAAAGGATAGGACAACTCATCCTCACATGTGAGGTCCGGGATGAATACACTCGGGAGAATCAAATGAGGAGAGGATTGTGCATTTTGAGGAGAGGATCATGCATTTCAAGACGGATCTTATGTTGTTGAAGCAAAGTGCAGATGATCTGCGAGACCTTTGTCTTACAAGAGAACGAGAAAAATTGAGGAACTCATAGAAATGTGCCAAATCATCAGTGATTATGTCTAGTATTGAGGAAAAACTCAAGTCCCTCACGAAGCCTGCCATGAGGTACAATCGGGGTCTCCTGCTTAACCTCTACGGAATACATAGATAAGGCTTACAACACCAACAACCCACCTTTATACATTGGGAAGAGAAGGGAAGAGTTCTCCATCTGCATCAAGTTGGGTAACCAAGTAAGCATAGTTAGAGCAAACAACATCAACATAGTAGATTTGCAGAGATATTCATTACTCCCAGTCACGGATTGGCGAGAGATTATGAGTTGGTATTCTATTCGTGGGTTTAAGTTCTTTGGAGGATACTCACGATCGAGGGCATATTGTAGCTTGGTGTTGCTTTGAGGTGCGGACAACGATGGAGGGTTAAAATGGTACCATAACCCATGAGTCCCGGGATTTAGGTGGCATTGGGATCTAGGAGAATCCATTGGGGAAATGATTGGCCAAAGGATTGTTTGGGATCCGAGGGTAGATCTATTCGGAAGGATTGGTCAAAAGATTGTTTGGGGAAGTCTAGGTGTTGAAGGATGGTTGGGGACCATTCAAAATGGAGGCTGTCGATTGTATCGGATCCTGGTATCATGTACAAATGCTTCCCATTATGGATAGAAGTGGATCGCTTGAGGACAAGAAATCTTTGGGTGGGAGGATTTGTAATATCCCCTTTCTTGATCATCGAAAGTGGACGAAATTGACCCATGGTATTGACCCATGGCATTTCTTGATGGTATTTTCCCATGGTATTGACCCATGGTATCTCTTGTTAGTATTAGACCATCGAGCCTATAAAAGGGGAGAGAAGCTAGGAATTTGGGGCATTACGGATTATACTTTATTATGTTTGGGTTGAGAAATCGGCACAGCCGATTCTTTTATTGATCCCGGGACGAAAACCCGCGGTAATGTTTATGTGGTGGAGTCCATTAGGACTACAATTAGGCTTAGATTCTTATATGTGTTGTGTTCTGTGTTTTTATATGAAATACCTAGATGTGTTGTTATTTAAAATTTTGATCCTTGGGATATTACAAATACGGAGCAAGATCATACCGTTAACAACGGTATTTCGGCAACTACCCAAGTGTGTGAAGGTTCTCTCTTGGAACATTAGAGTCTCGGTAAGAGACGGCATTATTTGAAGGATCGGTTAAAGGTAGAGAAACCCCGGATCATGTTGGTGCGGGAAACCAAAGTATTGAGTCGAAATTGCGATCCATCATTCGATCAGCTGCTTGCCATATGAAGTTATGGCAATAGATTCGGTTAGTGCAATGGGGGGATTAGTGATTCTTTGGAATGATATAGAGTGTTACGGGAGATATTTGGATAGGATTTCCCTGGATGCGGCAGGACGTTTCGTTTAATTGGCTCGAAGGACAAAATCCAAATATCGGCGGTATATGAGCCCCTATTCCGGGGAGAGAGAGGAGAATTTTACGACGCATATTAGAACACTCGATGTTTTGCATGATGAAAAGTATTGGCTCCTTGGTGGTGATTTTAACATGATTCTTAACCTATCGGAAAAAAATGTGGTATCCTTCGTGAAGAACCCGACATGGAAAATTTTCGAGACTTCTTGCTTGAGACTTGCGTAGTAGACATACCAAGCTGTTAATGGATGCTTCATGGAAGACAATAGAAGGAGAATGATATCGAAGTGACTCGATTGGATTGCTTCTTAGCCCGCTGAGTCTCTTGGTTACCTTCGCGACTATCCTTCCAACGATAGGTCTGATCATTGGCGATTCGGTTGGAGATTGATGTGAAAACGGGGGCTACCTAATCACTCGTTTTCGGTTTGAACTTTTGGTTGCGGGGACCACTGGATTTATGGAAAAGGTTAAACATTGGTGGACCTCCCGGTAGGTTACGGGATGCAATAATATGCATACATTTCAACTCCGCCTAAGAACACAGCGAAATTAAGCGGAACCGATGTCTTGAATTTAGCGATATTCATGAGGAACGAGCCGTTGCAAAACAAATGTAGAAATACGGCAAAAATTATTCTACAAAGGTAGATGAAGAGATTACTTCCCAAAGAAGGACCTGTCACCAGTCCATGAAGAAGAGCGCTGGAAACAGGCAGAGATGTGTCTGGCGGCTAGAGGTTAATTAGCTCTGAAGAAGGGTGACATAACATAAGGACACTGTGAAACCATTTGATACGGAGAGTGACAACATAATCGGGTTTTCTCTCTAAAGAAGAACGGGGAACGGCGAACAAAGCATAGGACATGGTCTTACTCTTACTCATTTAGAACTCCTCAAAAGAACCTTGGTGCCTCCTTTGTCAGCATTCATGCCTCAGTGGGTACTCATATACCTCGAATTATATGGAGAGACAGAATCTGTGCTGCTTGGAGAATTGCTGAGAGGTTGAGTAGTCCTAAACTTACCTAAGTAGCTCAGGTCAGGTGGTTTGGTCAAATTCTTAATGACTTGTGATTTTAAAATGGACATCTGGGGACATGTTGAAGAATATCCTGAGGGTATAAAATGTTTTGACCTTAATGCAGGTTCACTCATATATTTAAGCAGAAAAGTAAAACCATCTCAGCCAGGCTTTGACCACAAACACACAATGATATTCATTACAAGTATATTATCATGATGAACGGTGGCTTCCTTAGCTCGGCTTATTTCTTGAACGATTTGGGTTCCTTGAAGGCCTGTTATCTTTGATGGATTCTTTGATAATGAAGCATCTGCCCTCTCAGATAAAGAAAGGTTGTATTAATTAGATTTGTCAGCTTATGGTAGTATTAGTTGGCAATATTTAACCTAGGGATTACTGTACATTTTGGATTTGGTAATAGTAGGATTAGAAAATTTAATGATCCTTCTTTATAACCTCATTATTCCATTTTATTGAATGTTGACATCTCACCCCATTTGACTCCCATGGCCTCGTAGAATCCTCTTTCTCCTTTTCTCTTATCATTATGTTCTTGAAGAGTTGGAGTCTGATTAATAAAGGCTCATCTTTGAAAGCATTGTGATTTTACATTAACGGGGACCTCTTCCTTGCCCTCTAACATATCAGGTTTGAGATGATATTCTATTATTTTAACAAGTGATAAGGAATGTAGAGCACTCCTCTAGGGTATTAGACATATTTATGGTACTTCAATCCTCATTCAAAAAAAAACAGCTCAAATTAATATATATTTTTATTCAGTCAGCTATCTAAATATTCTAAGCTGACTTGGGAATTTAGGTTGAGCCACATTTGATGAAATATTTGGCTGTTTAAATGGGGCTGATTAATGCAGTTAGGTGTACCTCGAGTAATGAACAACTGGCAACTGCAAAACCACCGTACCAGGCTCATGCATTATGTACCATCAATTTTCATTCTCTGATATCGGGTGGAGCTGTCAAAGGAAATATGCCATTGTCCATTGAGATTATTGAAAAAATAATACACGTAGTGCATAGAAGAAACTGAAATAGATTTCTAAGTTGCAGAAAATAAAATGATAAAAAAAATCACTGGGACTGGATGAGGATCATCTGCTTTAAATACTTTTCTAGGAGCTAAAAATTTGGTGGAGGTGGGTTCGAGAGGACGGATCTCTAGAAAATGATATGGATGAAAAAATACAACATGCCCCAAACGGTACTGTGATTGAAGGTGGATATAGTTCCACGAGGTCATCTTATCTGGAATACGGCGACAGCAATCCCTCGGTACTTAATCGTTCACACGATTTTGGGAGATCGAGAGGATCCCACCGGCTCTCTTTGGGGAGGCTCACGGCGGCAACGGGAGAAATTGTTTAGTAGGCTTGATGCGGGAGAGATCCCTTTATTCACTCACACACACCGAATGGCCAGCGGGTTCAACGATGCTGAGTCACAGAGGCCAACAGGTTTTATGGAGAATTTGGAAAGATAGGAATCAGCAGCGGATGCTGGGATACACACAAATAGGACAATTTCGCTAAGGGCTCGTATGAAAAATGTAGTCAAGTTCAAAGATCTGACATTCTCGAGATGGGGATACTTGCCCAGGTCTATTTACGATTAAGGAGGGGTATTCGATTCAAGCCCGGCATATGGGGAACCATGCCGGAAGTATTTGGAAACGCATCGGTCTCTAAAGCATTGGCCTAAGGTAAGTACTTTTTATGGTTGGTCGGTCACCAAAAGATATTGACCTGGGAAAATTTACGAGAAAAGAGCATGATTGGACCCTCAAGATGCTTTATGTCATGATGATGATGAAACCACTATAGTGTTGTTAGATCCTACTGCCCTAAGGTGCGGCGGTTATGGATGAATCTAAGAACGAAGCTCTTTCGACGATCAGATAGGCACCACGATAGTATAACGGATACAATTTGCAGCGGCGATAAGGGCGATTTCGGAGTCGAGTTTTAACTTGAGGCACGGCACCTTTCATTTTGGATTTTCTACGGAATACCTGGAAAGAAAGAAATCAACGGTTCAAGCAACTAAGCAACCTATGCATGAGTACGCGGCGTACAATTGAAAATATTCGGAAACAATCTTGGCGAGAATGTTGGACGGATGAGGATTGTTGGAAAACTCGAGAGATGAAAGCCATATATTAGCATATTTAAATCTAACACCTCGAGATGTTATATAAAACTCTATGGAAGTATCGGCCTCAGAGACGGCTATTGAAGAGCAGTGAAGCCACCCTCGGTAGGCTTTATCGAAAACGAAATTACGATGGTGCATCTAAGGAAATCACGGACGGGCGGAGCGAGGTGGCATTTTTCGCAACTACGGAAAGGCGATCTGTAGATGTTTCGCCATAGATACGAGGCACATGCCACAAGTAGTAGTGAACTTATGGCGAGTTAAACAAGGACTTCCTGTTCCCATTCGACAAAATTATCAAAGGTTAATAGTAGAAGGTGATTAACGACGGTGACGGGGGTCATACAAAAATTACAACATGGCACCCAATGGGATAAGGCGACTCGAGAGTTGGCGGACATCAAGCCTAATTTATGAAATTAGCCAACTAATTCAACAAATCCGGTACATGATACGCGATCCACATTCGCAGAAAAGGAAATGCGGCGGCGCGGTCTATCCTTTGCTAGCGGGGCTGCGAAAACCTTAATCGCTCTGTCGACAGACGATTGCTGGTCTGGCTTATGGGATGTCGAACTCTATTCTTTGCGGCTCATTGTCGATAAGGACCTACAGAGTGAGCCTAACCAAAGCTCCCCGATCGGGGTGGACGGATGGAGCGGGGATAGTTAAGTGATGCGGACGGTGTTGGTAGCGATTACCTGAGCTATGATGACACGGTATAGAGCGAGTAAATAGCCTCATGCGAACGCCGGAAGGAACGGAGAGTGTCGGCTTGGCATGCATGCCCGCTTTGGTTGTCGAAAAGGCGAAGGAGTTATCAAAGTAGAAGGATGGTGTCATTCTTGCCATGCAAAAGTTTGGTGCACAACGGAGACGAGTTTGCGACGAACCCGGCGGAGGAGCGCTCAATCGACTTGACGATTCTGCGGGTGTATGTATCACCGCACTTTTGAGTATTGTTCTTGTTGAAAAATGTTATGATAAGTCAGTGGTGCCCACCGTGAATATTGGGTATACGGAAGTTTTGGGCGATCCTTCCACCTCTTTCTCTGTCGAACCTTGTTTTAGAGATCCTTGTGTACGGACCACAATTGTTTATGATTGTTCACTGGTACGTAATTGTAATAGGAGTGAATGCGAGATGGTAGGCTTTGGGGTGTTAACATCGGAGAAACCGGTCTCTGTCCTTGTGGTGTGGTCGTGGTCGATATCGGTGGTATAGTTTTTCTGTTCACCACGTCGGGTCAAACGATTAATGCGGCTTGGAATTCTCCTGGTAACGTCAGAATAAACCTTCAGGATGTGAGTGAGTTACAATGCCGACCTTGGGTGTGGTTTCAGTTTGGTAGTAGTCATAATATTCTGGAATACCCTATAAATATTTTCTGGATCAGTCTGAGAAGTCATCACTATGGGTTCTGTTCTCTTACATTCCACAGAGATAACTCTTGGCCCCCTCTGTCAATTATGATATTAATTGGGTCTTAAGGTTTCACATTTGGATAATATGGACGGACACCCTAGCTGTTCATGGAGTAATCTATGGTTACATCAATCTTGGCACTTATATCATTCGTTGTTTTCTTTTTTGTATGTTTGATTTGCTACATGAGACTTCCTTTTAGCATGTGGAAGAAACGTGCACGGCTACTTTGAGGTAAAGCGCCGGCAATCCCGAGCTTGTTCCTAAAAGAGGGGTAAATTAAAATGCTCCAAGAGAACCTTGAGACTACGGCTACGAAGTATGTTACGGTGGCAACTATCGACAAGAAATCCGGTGCCGGGAGTGCGAACTTCGATGAGCCCTAAGGACCACAAAACGGGGCGAAATTATGGTTCATCTCGACCTACCAAAACACCCAAGGGCGCCTCACCTTATTTCAGCAGACAGTACACACTTAGTTCTCAAATGCACTCATAGCTAAAGCTATCCGAAGGCTTTAATCCACCGGTCATCGAGGAATGAAAATTTTGCAAAGATGGATCCTCGTGCCTTGGAAGTGCTACAAACCATACGGGATCAAATACAACACATAAATATTACTCGATGTCAGAAACGACGAGATCGCATGAGTAGATTGGATAGCCGAGGGTTGGTCATATGGAGAAACGATTGCAGTGCTTCAGCAAGTAGAAGTAGACATGCACGGGTCTGATAAGAAAGACCCGGCCAGTTTCTTCATGCGATGGATAGTAGTTTGTGTTTTATACTATGTTTTCCATGAGATTTGCAATTTTGTTGAATTTTCGGTTTGTTGCCGGGGGGATCGGTATGTGGAGCCGGTTAAGATAACGGAAGAATAGCTCATCTGACTTCAGAAGGATGAAACAATTCTGAGTTTTAAGTTTTGCCTTTCATGCAGAGGTGGCCAACGGACACCGGTTTCCTTCGAGACGGTTGAGACACATAATCACTTTTATATTCTTTCCCATGTTTGTCTTGCATATATAAATAGAAAATAGTCTGGTCCTACCATATTTACAAAAAAAAAAAACTATCATCAGAAGGCTTGACAATTGCATGAAAGTGGTTGTTCCAATATTATTGTTGACCATAGAACGATGATGGGCCGATTTGACTCGCTACAGAGATGGGGATATACAATGTCAACACGTGGATGGAAATGGCACGTTCAACATCATCATATCAGAGATTCATTGTCGTAGGCAGGTACGTTTCCAAGTGAATGGTATGTAATGAGTGGTTATTCGTTGCATTATTTCTGTCTTCAGCATTGATTATTAATATTAACACTTCAAATTTCGACGGTTGAATCATATAAAATTAAAACTCAGAAGGTTTTCCTTTATATAAATGATCCAAAATCACGAGATATTAAAAATAAAATTTGAAATACTTTTTAATGAGTATTAAAAATAAAATTATTATGGTATATAAATTTTTTATATTTTTTTTTATATTTACTTTTGGTTTAACTTGTTATTTTTAATTTAATTGACATTTAAATATCATGCAAATCTTCGTTTTAATTTCTTTATACTCTAATTAATATTTAAAAGTATATAATATAAAATTATAAAATCAATTGAAATAATAGAGTAATATTTTTTCATGAAAGACAATAATGTAATTTGTTCTCTACTTCTAATGTAATAATAATGTAGTTAGCAACCTACTTCTATTCTATCATTACTTATATTTTATATATAAAGATAAAGTAGATCTTAATATGTTTATTTTCATATTTAAATATATGAAATATATTAATATAAAAAAATAAGACAAATATTTTTTATAATCATCTCAGCGTTAAATAAATTTTAATTAAAATAGTTTATTTTTTATTTTTAATATTTTTAATCATCTCAGCGTTAAATAAATTTGAAATTAAAATAGTTTATATTTTCGTTTTTAATATCTTCCGTAATTAATAATTTAGAAGTTTACGCTATTTTATTTTTATTTGTTTAGGGTTCAAATATTTTATTAGTTCAAATCATCGAATCAATGATACGTTAAGTGGTTGTACATTTAAAACTTTCGCACCTTATTCCTTCTACTTGTTAGCTAGAGAAAATAGAAAAATCACATGACCAAACCAAAAAAGTGTAGACAAATCACATGTAGATAACCTAAAAATACAAAAAAAAAATCAGAACCTAGAAGTAACATAGTGATTTTCGAAGGTGAGTGAGAGTTCACTGATTTAGAAGGTGAGTGAGAGTTGGGTTGTCTTATTCATTGTTTTGTGATGAAAGATTCATGGCCTTCCATGTGCTCTAATATATTTTCTATATATATATATAAAGCTTGTATTTCTACTATCACTTCAACAACAATCATTTGTTTTATATGGTTATTCAATTTATCATGTAAAATTGTTGCTAATATTTTTGACAATCTAATCTCTAACTCCTAACAGGCACATAGTGAATTTTATTTACTACCATGCAATACTACCCAAGTCTTTCATTTTCTCCCATTTTTGGCGAGATCATGTATATATATATATATTTTGTTGAAACCAGACACATCCCGAAGTAATGAAGGTTATACCCATACTTATAACTAATTGGCCCATGTGCAAATCTAACATTCGCACTTTATCTATATATTCGACATAATAAGGTTAACATAAAAGGTAGAGCCACCTCACCGTGGATTTTAACTTAATTTTGCTAAAACCATGGTTACATAGCGCACATTTCCTAGCCACTTATTTTATCATTGTGATATGGCACATAGGATTTAACACAAGGTATACGCTCATGCCAACCTTTAATTTTCAAACCTTATTAACTCCACCCTCTACTCTTCTAACCTCAAGCTTATTAATTATGATGTGTAGAGTACTCTGCAAGCTAGAGCTCGTGCATTAAGAATTTTTATAAAATCTCCCCCTTCCATGTGTACCAAACCATCTCCCATCACATGGCACGAGGGTGGCCCAACCTTGGTTAATCGTTCAACGACATCATATTTCTAGTTGATACGACGACATTCGTTCACATCTCCCCTAACCCTAACTTGTCCCCTTCCTAACACTAAATGTCCCTATGCCATATATGTTTTCCTATGCATTTTTCCGATTCCTTTTGATGTCGGGACCTTAGAAAAACCACGATGCTTCATATTATACATGGTTGAGGAAGGTGGACTTTTAATGACGACGATGCCAACTCTAGGTACGGACATCTATATAGTTGGAATCGACGATTTTTGAGACTACAAGTTGATATGGTGGTATTTATATATCGTTGAAGGTCGATTGGGTTGGCTATCTTAGGCTCCCAAACTAATTCTACTCTGGTCATCACAAAGACAATACTTGGCTCATGTAACTTGCGAGTTTGATGGTTCTCTCGAGTATACGGTAAATGTATTAGATTTCCTATCCTAGCTTGCTTGTTTGAAGGAATTGTTAATTGCATGCTTCCGGAAGGGTAGGGCATACCCAGGAGTTCAATTCTACGGAAGTGCCCAGATACTGTCAGCCAAACCTGTCTCTTTGTACGGCATTTCAAAGAAAATTCAACCTAATCTTTGCTGTACATTTTTGCACATGTTGTATGATAACTCTCTTGTAAGACTCATAAATACCGCTTTAGATGAAGGGGGAATATTGGACACCTAATCTAGCTAAGGGTTAAGGTTTGAAGTGGAATAGACGAAGAATTCCAAGAGACCTTGGAATATTAATCCGGGGTCCACGGGAATGGATTATAAATGTACATCGATGTTAATGAAGGACAATTTCATGCTTATCTTCATGTGTTCATTGTCATGTGTGTTTGACAACAACAATCCTTTTCTCTTTTTTCCTCCAATTGTTGTGGCATCAACCTTGTACGTTGTGGAAGGCCAAGAGCGGTAACACTTCCATATTTATATTTGTGAGTGGTAGACTTCCTTGTTGCCATAGTTTTTCTTTCAAATTTTATTTTCACACGAATGCCTTAAAATGAATTAGGTTTCCAAGGTGAGCCTCATGTTGGAATTTATCTGAAGTCTATGAAGACATCGATCCTATGCTCTTGTGAAATATAAGTTACCCTAATATTAAACTTTTGGAAGTCCTAATGTGATCCACCATTTAACCATTTTTGTTTGAGATTTATCAATTGGCTAAATAAGGTGTTTCTCTTTGTATCCTCATAATGTAATATCATTTCTCTTTGTAAATTTGACGAGTGAAAAGTAGTTTACGAAAATTAAAGTCATCCATACCATACAAGGCGATTGGGTTCTAAATATAAAGAAGTTACGTCGTACCTTTTGTGTGTGTTTCACATCATGGAGATCAAAATATTGTTTCATATATAGTATCCGTACTCGATCAATGCAATAAAACTTCCTCCATTTATAGATCTTTGGAATGTGGTGGTTCTTAAGGTTTGATTTTTGTAGCATCGGATGTTCTCTAGCCTCGAGATTTTGCGAGAGGGCTAAGGCACATGCATTCTCGAAGACCAATCGTTTAGGAGGAAAATTCCACCGAGATATCATTTAATTCAAATAATTAATAATTTTAATGTATTCCTAAGTCTAAACTTGGGAAATGTGACTAATTAAAGGATATTAATTAAATCGATTGTGAATCCTCTAGATAAATATGTGAATCGAGTCAGCTAATGCAGAGCTATTTATTAAGATCCTAATGTTGGTTGTTGATGTTTTAACGAGAGATTATAAGAAGGAGCTCGATAGGCGGTTGAATGACATACTTGAGATTTGCGAGAGATCCGATTTTGTTGGGTGATCGAATTCTAGAAAAGTAATCTTGCGAGATGTCTTAACTTATTCTGATGGCAGAAGTATACAGTATCGAGTTTTTTTTGAGGTATAGCAAATGATTTTAGAAAAGTGGTGATGAATTAGGTTTCCAAAATTGAGCCTCATGTTGGAATTTATCCTTGAAAGTCCATTATGAAGACATGATCCTATATGTATGCGATATCATTTACCAATATTATTTTGAAGTCCCTAATGTGATCTGTTGTATATTGTTTTAAGGATTTATCAATTAGGCTAAATAAGGTGTTTCTCTTTATATCCTCATAGTAATATCATTCCTCACAACAAATTTGGCCAAGTAGAAAAAGTGGTTACAAGAAAAAAGTCATCCATACAGCTAAACTAATTACAGTTCAAATATAAGGGTTGTCATGCCTTTTCAATGTGTGCTTTACATCATGAGATCACGGCTATTGTTCCTCCCTTAGTATCCATGTTCTTGATCATAGTCATAAACTTATCTGAATCTTTTGAATGTGGTGAACAATAAAGTTTATTTTTGTACTTGTAAGATGTTCTCTGGCCTGCCGAAGATTTCTGGAAATGGAACCTGTCTGTTCTCAAGACAAATGGTTTGGAAAATTACCAAATCATATTCGTTCATCATTCGTAATTTTAAATGTATTCCTAAATTAAACTTAAGATATATGATAATTAAAGGATATTAATTAAATGATTGTGAATCCTACAGATAAAAGATGTGATGAATTATTAATCATTGCCATTAGAATCTAATGTGGTTATTGATACTATGAAGATTATAAGAAGGAGCTTCGATGGGCGGATTGAATGCTCGCAGAATTTTTAAATTGAATTTCAGCGGGTGATGGAAATTCTTAGAAAAGACATCAAGATCATAGCAACTCTTGTTAATGAGAAAAATTCTTATTGTCAGTTTTTTGAGAGTGAAAAAAAAAACCTACGATTGCGAAAAGTGGTGATGGAGAATCACCTTTTTTTTTGGAGTATCATTTTGGCCTTTCATTACTGCTTATGATATTTTTTTAAATGTCATTATTATTTTCATCTCAATTTTATGAAAAAGTGGTGATATAGAATAACTTTTTTTTGAACATATTTGCAATTTTAAATTTTCTTCGTTTTTTTTTATTTTTCATCTCATATTAGTTTGAAAAATGGTCATTTTTTAGGACTTCAAATTTTTTTATTTTATCAAATATGAACCTTTGTTTTAAAATGTTAAGGATTTTCATACTAATTTTAAGTCTAATTTGATGCAACGTGATCATTTTTTGTTTAGAGTGTATTTTCAACTAATATAGACATAAAAAATAAAATAAAATAAACATGACAAAAAGAATCCAATATAAAAAAATTCATGAAAAGCGTGAACAAACAAAAATACCTTGTAAAAATAAAATAAAAATACCA
This sequence comes from Pinus albicaulis, assembly GCA_034641835.2. Lineage (NCBI taxonomy): Eukaryota > Viridiplantae > Streptophyta > Pinopsida > Pinales > Pinaceae > Pinus > Pinus albicaulis. The sequence continues at coordinate 71,313,128 of MU968359.1, forward strand.
AAAATAAATAAATAAAAAACAAAAAATTAAAAAAAAAGGAAAAAAATACTTATAATTAAAAAAAAAAAAAAACTAGCCAAAAAAAAATTGAAGTTAAAAAAAAAGATGACTAAAAAATATGATAAAAAAACAAAAAAAAAAAAAAAGAAAAGAAAAAAAAACAAATGTATATATTAATATAAAAAAAATCCAATACATTAAATGCTAAAATTAAAAATACATTCAGAATTGGAAATTTAGAGCAAAAAAAAAAAAAAACAATCAAAATAATTTAAAAAAACTAAAATTAAAAAATTAAAAAATTAAGGAAATTTAAAAAGAAATTTAAAAAATACTTAATAACATTAAAATATTCATACTTCTAAGTTTAAAGAGAAAATGTGGTGTGAGAAAGATTTAGAGGCTAAAAGAAAATTATTAAAATCTTCTATATGGAGATTATGTTTTTCTAGAAAATTAAAGTATCTAGTTTTTTGACATAACCAAAAGAAAAAAATTAATATAGAGCGAATGGAAACAGAGATCAAACTTACTTGTTGAAACGGTTCTTTGAATAGTTCCTAAAACCACCACTGGGTGGAAAGGATCTGTCACCTTTATGAAATATGAACAAATGAGGATGAAAATCATTTCCTCTTAGGGTGCCCCATTTTGCATACGCCTTACATTAGATCTCAGATTTGTGCTTGATCTTGTTGCAATCTGACCTTCTTCACTTCACACAGGGTCAATTCATAATGCAGCCTTGGGACACTTCTCTCAAGCTCTTTCGGCCTTAGGAGTACAATTTTAAAATAAAACTAAATCAATTCGTTTCTTTAAGTCCGATAAGCCAACATTTAGTCTACATTCGTTCCAACTATAGTATATCATCATATTATATATATATATATATATATATATATATATATATATATATATATATATATATATATATATATACACACACCATTAATTTTACTAAATTAAAAATATTAAAAAAATAAAATAATTAAATTTAAAAAAAAATTAAATGTAAATAAATTTAAAAATATATATCAAATTAAAATAAAAAATGAATTAAAAAAAATTAATAATAAAAAAAATAAAAAAAATGATACATAAGACTTTTATTTATCTTTTATTATATTATATTATTTATTTATTTATTTAATTTTATTTAAAATATATGTTTTAATTAATTTATATTTTATCTTTATATTTTTCATCTATTTTATGTTTATTTATTTATTATTTTGTTATTTTTTTTATTTAAAAAAATTATTAATTTTTTAACCCAAAAATGTATTTTCTCCAGAATTATTCCATTTTTTATACAAAATATAAATTATTATTTATTAATTTTTTTTAATTTAAATATTTATTTATTTAAAATTAATTTTCTTTCTTTCTAAATTATTATTATTTTTTTAATTGTTTTATTTTAATATTTTTAATTAATAGTATTTTATTATTTATTTTATAACTTAAAAAATAAAAATAAAAATAATGTTTTTTTGTTTTAACTTAATTTTAATTTTTCTTTAAATTTAAATGTTTTCTTTTATTTTCTGTTTTATATTTTTTTAAATTTTTAATTTTTTTTGTTTTTAATTTTATTTTTTATTAAATTTTTTAATTTTACAAGTGATATTTTATTTTTAATACTACTTATAAAAACATTGGAATTTTATTTTCATAAAAGTGATATTTTTTAATACCCAGGCTATCCTTGATTTTCAAGGCTTTTGGTCTACGATAATAGATTATCTTTAATATAATATTAAAATTAAATTACAATTTAAGACTTTTAAATATTTTAATCTTTAATGTCATGTTTATCATTGAAATTTTAAGATTTTCGGAGTCATGATATTTTATCTTCAATGTATTTATTAAAAATTATTGAAAATTTTGAAAAAGAGCGTTCTTCCAACATGTATTTTTAAGTTTTAGGTCATTTTTACAAAAAATTGGCCGTGATTATTCCAACAAACAACACCTTTCATTCCAAGGCCCTTTTTGCACCAAAAAATTGGCAAGCGTTATTTAGAAAATAACACTTTATTTTCAATTTTTCTTTAAAAAAAATTCGTGATAATCTTCTATATTTTCTGCTGTTTGGGGTGTTTTTAGTCCTTTTTTCAAGAAAATAATTGGTTTTCGCATAATTTAAAAATGTTCAAATTTGACCCTAAAATAGTGTTCTGAAGACACACTTTTCATTTTTGGATATTTTTCTATTATTTTTGAGGTTTGCAGGCTAAATTACTCGTTTTAGTCGTAATCTGTTCCAATTGGTAACTATGTTTCTGAAAAGTCCGGTGAATCTAGTGGTGAAGAGGCGATAGTGGCGAAGAAGTATTCTAGAATCTGGTAGAAAATTAGAGAAGAAATTGAGGAGCCTTTGTTGAAAGTTAAAAATATCTGAGTAATTATAGAGCTTGAAAAGGAATTATTATTTGGTCGATAATCAGCTCTTGAATGTTTAAGTCGGGTGTGGTCAGGAAGACTAGAGAGTGGTTCAGTGGCAAAATTAGAGGAAGGAGGTGATGCACCTCCCATAGCTATGATAAAAGATATGCGCATTTAACAATTCTCCTACTGAAGCCATTAAGTCTATCTCTAGTAGGGTAATTTAATTTCCGGTGACAGTCATGAGATTTATCACTAACTATTTTCCAATATTCTCTTATATGATGTTAATTTGGGCATCCAATGATTTACTCAAGTGTGCGCATATTAAACATAGCTATTTTGGTTCCCAATTGGTTCCGGGGATAATTATCGAACCGTGGTGTGCTTGTGTGTGTGTTCTAATATCTTTCATATGTTGTATTTTTAACGATTTTTATATTGTGTGCGGTTCAAATTATTTGATTGAATGTTACGTATGCGTATAAATAATTTTCGATAAATTAATAAATAAATATAATCGGTTGTTTGGGTAGGATATCATTAGTGAAATTTTACTGGTATACGGTGTGTGATAATGAAACTTAGTTATGGAAAACAAATTTATTAGAAACACACAAGAAACTTCTAAGCCAGAGATTGTGAGGTCCGAACGACATAGGCTGATTTTGAGAAATTGGGTCTCTGAGTGAGCCAACACTTCAAAATTCTAGATGAAGATTTTCCAGAGAATATAACAACAAAAACTTGAAGAAAATCCCTTTTAAGAATTTGGAAGACATGGAGTCATTTACTTGATGTAAGAAAAATCATGAAGATTGGAAGGAAAAACACGGGGGAATTTTTTTCATAGCTAAATTTGATTAAAAGTATATTTTCAAAAAACTAAGCAGTAATAGTGAAAGATTTTTTATAAACAAAGAGTTCTTAAAGTTAGTATTCAACAAAATATAGGGACTAATTAGAAAAATTACGTTTTTTTTGTATTAACAAACAAGGTTGAGATTTTACAAGGTGATTTAGGCAATATCTGAATGTGTAGTAAAATGAGATCATGTATTCTAAGATGAAGCAGATCTCAAAACTACATGATAATGTGGCGGATGTCCCCACAATCCTGTCTGAAATAATATGTACAAAAGATGAACAAACAAAGGCGAAGGATGATCCTTGATGAGTTTGGGTCATATTGTATCTCTTCTAGCATCCACAAGACATCAAGGATAGCCAGAGTCCACTACATTGTACATAATTATCTTAGTAGCAAAAGAATGCAGATATGGAAAGAAAGATTAAGGTCACACATGTTCTGAAGGAAGATACATAGACAACTTTCTCACAACTTGGAGGTGTGAGTATTAGTTGGTAGATGTAGGGTCGGTGCCTCGAAACTATAGAAATGGTGCGGGATAAACCTAGTAGAAGTCTGGAAAGAAGTGACTAGTGTTTGTCCAAAATATTTTGGAGAAAAATTTCCAAGAGTGAAGGATGGGACAGAAGAAGTCATTGTAGTAAAAGGAGTTAGGGCGAGACTTGGTGAGGAGGCATATGGAAGGCAATAAAGTGTGGGATGAAGGCGGGGGAAAGGGAAGGAAGAAGAGAATGCGGCTCGAAGAAAGAAGGATGTTTTTGAAGATCAAATGCTTGAGATGTGGTAAAATTGGTCGGTATGCTTATCCGGTATACGCAGAAAGAGGGACAAAGAGAAGAAATGATATCAACGAGGTTGTATTCGCTAATATCAACATCTTGTCCTCCATATTGGAGGAAGAGTTTAACTATGATCACCGATATATCTCAAGAGTGAGGTGGGGTGATTTGGTGTTGTAGCCCATAGAGCTACATGATGGGTAGGATCCTTGGGAGACGAGTCTTGGATCAATTTCTTATTATAGTAGACCATAACGGTTGTATCGGGATGGACCGGTGACAGGTGAAGTCGAAGTGCCAAAGTGACAAATTCGATTGCTAGTAGCATTGTAAAATAAGCGGCCACGAAAACGAGTTGACAACACTACGGCAACAACGGTGCGAGTCGGTAGCGGCACAAAGGCTTCAATGACAACGAAAAGACTATTAGTAGTCACGAATCGGGTGGCGAGATGTGTCATAGTGAACAAAATTGGTTCGGTATGACGGACATCTCTACGATTGCGACGGTAAGAAGTGAGAGATACGGTTGAAGATTTTGCGGTGTCGATGTAGTAGTTGGCATCAATATGCAGGGTTAACAATAACACGGATGTATACTTGTGTATTAGTTGGTGTGAAGTTAGGCTAGACATAAAAAATGTAGTAGGAGGTGATACGGAGTCAAAGTGATGCTTCGGTGGGTTGCAACACTAGAGCACATTCCTCGCTAAGAGGGAGTGTTTATTTACGCTTAACTTTGGATGTGCTCTAGCCTCAATAATTTGCGAGAGGCTAAGACACATGCATTCTCCAAGAGCCATAAAACCGTTTGGGAAAATTTCACGATGATTCAATTAAAATAATTAATCATTTTTAATGTATTCTGATGAACTTAAGAAATGTGATAAATTAAAGGGTATTACTTAAATCGGTGCTAATATTTTAGATAAAGACATGGATAGAGTCCAACTTAATATGAGCGATTGAAGTTAAGGTCTAATATTAATTAAATGATTATAAGAAGGAGCTACGATAGAACTTGGAGAACACACTTAAGATTTGTAGAGATTATTTTTGCTCGGAGATCAAATTCTAAGAGAGGGAACGTTGAGTTGCTAGCGAGAGATCCGGTGAGATTGTTGTAGTGAGGGGCGATGTTAGTAGGCTTGGATGAATTTTCTAGATCTAGGGAGTATACTTCAAAATGACAAGGGCCATAGAGAGGTTGCACGGTGGCGGCCCGGGAGGCAGTAACGAGCCCGGAGGTAATTACGTTGTTTCTTTGGGAAGTGGAGTCGAGATCTAGTGCCGGAAGTCATGGTGAGTTCGGAGGGCCGAGGAGAGTCAAGGATTTCAATCGGGGGAACATTAGAAGGACGAGGTAACAGTTGCTAGAGTTGTGAGGGCCAGGTAGTGACAAATTCTTGTGCGAAAATGTAGAGCGGCTCACCTCTCCGGTCCATATCAATGTTGGATTGCGAGGTGACGATTAATGAGATTTTCTCACTAACTCTTTACGCCATTATTTCTCTGCTATAGGATACCCAATTTATTTTGAATCTAACGCTTTGACACTCACATTACAACTACATAATATTAAAACCCTTCGCTGGCACTTGTGGTTTTCTCATGTTGGGTTTTAGGGACGATTGTGAAAAAAATGATGTACTTGTGTGTGTGTTTCTACCTTTCACATTGTTGTATTTTCAGCAGTATTTTATGTTGTGTAGGCACATAGTATATACGATTTTGATATTTCTTGTGTAACCATTTGTAAATAATTTTTTTAAATGATGCTGGAAATAGGAGAAATCTAATTAGTTTTGCGGTGTAGTTTCATTCTTGAAATTTTCACACTTAAACCCAACATTGTAGTCTCTAAAATCCTTATTAACATTCCTTTTGTTCCCATTATGAGTTTCATGGAATACCTTTTTGCCATTTTGAAGCATTTCTTATAGCAAATTTGTCAAAATTTCCTTCAAACCTTCCATGTATGTTTTTAATCCATCCTTCAAACCTTCCATATCTACTTTTAATCCTTCCATGTATGATTTTAAACCTTTCTTCAAACTATCATTCTTAGCTTCCATTTATTTTTTGGTTACTCTTTGCGAAGTGAAATTTATTGCACTTGATCACATAATTCATTATATCATGTTGTATTTCTTCCTCTTCTTCATGTGTTATATTAGATATTTCTATTTTCTTATTATATGTGTAGTTTTTTGTTTCAAATATTTTCGAGAATCAAACAATGATATTTATGATTCATTATTCCTTTGAATCACTTAATTGATTTTTCAAACAAAAGTTATGAAAACAATTTTTCTTTTTAAATACACACATTTTTCTTGCCTTTTAGAACTCAAATTGAAAATTTTGTATCTTTGTAATTTCGGATCTCACAAGTCCCAGTTCAACACTGTGGTATCCCTAAAATTATTCTTTCCAACCTGAAGTGAGACTAAGATTATAGACTAGTTCGGTAGAGAAATTATGCAGTACCATACGCTGTTGTTTGACTTTAAACTTTGAGCGTACCCAAAAAACTACGGTCCATCGAATTTTAGTTACTTTTTATGAAATTAAAATCCAATGCTTGGAGAGAAAGTTATGATTATTTTTCCCTGAGTCATCATTTTGAGATGGAATTTTGGAGCGTGCGAAAACCATAGCTTCCTCGAATCATATATCCAAAATATAGAGAACCACTTTCTAAAATTTGTACATGAAGTTCACAGTATTTTAGCTCCACTTGGTTGTAATTTAGATTCACAATTCATAGAAAATAAATTATAATGAAATTTTCAATATGTCCTATTTGAAGAAGAAAAACCCCGGATTCCAAAGCCTCGATACCAAATGTTATGCAACCGGCTCAAAGAAAAAAAAATAAAAGATAGATAAATGACTTAAAAATTGTCATTTTGAAGGGGAAAACCTCCTTTACATTACATAAATGAACAATTCTTGGATGATATAAATGGTAATACCTTCTTAGTATATATAGGAGTCTAAGGGGTCACAATATAATCTACATGGCCTACATAACAGTGACAATGTGAGGTCACAACAATAACAATCTTAGCTTCTATAGGGCACATCAATAACAACATGGGATACATGGAGCACAACAATAAAAATAGGGGGCTACACTAACGATAACGGTAATGGGAATACACTAGTATGATAGGGACTAAGAGTACATGATGTTTATGCAGAAAACGTGGCTTTCTATTTATAGATGTAGTGTCATTTGTTGGAAGCTGTATTATCCAAACCCTTAATTATTTTTGTGTTTATATATTTGGCATCTTTCCTTTAAATGTCTATTATATTATAATCGTTGCGAACTCTTGAATCATTTCCGCATTTTTGAAGGTATCAGTCTTGTTTTATTTCACTTGTTGCCAAAACCTGAGAATAAGAATCTTGAACTCATGATAAGATTGATTGATCTTATCCTTTTATGAATAGAAAATATGATTCCCAAGTCTCTCACGGTGGCTATGGTTACACACATTATTATTATTATTACTTGGAAGATCCATTTCCTACGTCATGATCAATCTTAAAGCAGAAATATGACATCTTTCTATCTTACGATAATGGCATAATGGGAATTATAGTAGAGACTTTGTGTTCAAATGGGAAATATCAACAACTTTGTTTCCCAAAACTTCCGAGCTAATGGAAGGTATGAGTGCCCTGGTTGCGGAGTTGCCACTTTGTACGGAGTGTCATTTGCATCCATAGAACTACACCCAAGTGAACATTCTTTTTCTTCCAACCATGTTGGATGCAATTGAACGTTAGTGGTACTATTTTTGTTCTTCTTCATAAGAAAAGAGTTGTTTTTTTTTTTATTCACGATATGCCATAATTGTTGTTTTTTAAGGTTTTCATCCAATGTGCAAGATACAAAATGTAAAACCTTGTCTGTAACTCCTACGATAAATAGGAGGAATTTTGAAACAAAAGATAAAAACCTATCTATTATCCCTCGATAAACAAGAAAATAATAGAAAATAAAAATAAAATTCACATGTATTAAATGAAAATGGAGAAGACTTTCACCTTTTATCCGAAGAAATGCGGTTCTATGTTATGGCTCATCATCGTACCAATGAATCCCTTCGTCACTCCTCCACGGGGATTTAATTATTGATTGTGGAGGAGAAGTAAAATATGTTGTTCCTAAAATCATGATTGTTGAATAAATAGACTAACCATTAAACCTAATTCCAAAAGACACACTCATTTACACTATCTCCTCTCTCGATATGAAGGCATGGAAGAAGAAACGATGAACGAAATTAGTTAAAATCAATTTCCCATGAGTTAAAATTTTAATTTTTTTGTTAACCCCTATTATTAACTATTAACTCACTATTAACTTGAAACTATTATTAAATATTAAACTGTGTATTAATGCGACGGCTCACTATTATTCGGTGTTTAACATTGAATTTGAATGCACATAGTGATGCAAGGTGCAGTGGAGGAGTCTTTCTCAAAAGGAATGCCTTGAGTGTAATTATTATCTATCCTTATTTTCTATATTTAAATCCAATTTGTAGAAAAAAGAGAAGATTATTTTTAGAAAAACAAAATTATATTTTAGGTCTATAAATCCAACTTTGAAAAATTTAATATCATGATTATTCCAATGCAAATCAAAGGTCCCTCTTAATATGTTATATTGAAACATTATGTTAAATGTCAAAATGGTATGTTAATGGTTGTTCACGGATTAATTAGAACACATGTGACATATGAGAGAAATAGTCGTAATGGTAATGTAATTTGCGTATATGTAGGTTCAAGCCACTATATATTTTTAATAGAATAAAATTTTAAAATCTAAAACACTTATGATTAGAATAAACTTTTAAAATCTAAAACACTTACGATTAATGAATAAAATTTTAAAGTCCTAAAACATGAGTTAGAATAAACTTGTAAAATCTAAAACACTTATGATTAATTATCTAATTGATTAAATAAATTATTAAATTATTATTAAAATGACTAAAAATATTTATGGAATGTTATGGAATGTCATTGGAATGTTGCATACAACAATACAAAGAAAACCAACACCATAAACCTATCAAAAGCTCATACATGTCCACTATCTAATTTTAATTTTGTGTTTCTCTATTTATTAAAGTCGTATTTGCCACCTTTCCAATCTATGTGTTTCACATTTCATTGTTTACCACATTGAATTCAGTTTTTTGGTATGTAACTTTTGCATTTGCAACTCTTAATTTGTGCATTCTTTATTTATCAAAATCATTACCACCTTTACAATATCTATGTTGTTCACATTTACTTATAAAAACATTGAATTATATGACACTAAACTATATGGATTGACCTTTAAATGTAGGCATTTAGCTTCACTAATGCTATACTTTCTACTTTCTACTCCGAGTTTATCCAATTTTGTCAATTAGTGCTTATCTCCTCTACTTAATGTTGATGGAAAGCATAGGTATATTAATGACTTATGTGAAAGCTCATTCATACACATTGTCGGTGGAAATATACTAGCCAAAGGAAAAGTCAACCAGCATCAAGGCTTTTCTAATTCGATGGTTAAGAAAATTTTTTCACGAGTTAGTGAGACTATTTAAAATTAAAATCGCTGAACCATTATTTAGAACTATTATCAAGTGTAAATAACTATCTAATTAGAATTACAAGTTCCAAACGATTTCATACTTATTTTCATAGTTTTAATGTATAAAGCATCTGCAGAAACAACTTTTCTCTAAATCACAAATAATTTGATTGATAGATAACAAAAATTTATCCTCCAATGGCTCGAGTTAGATTGTGTACATATATTTCAATTGTTTGGTTGATGAGAAACTTCAAAGTACTGGGAAAATAATTTCCAAACATGTATGCATGGAGCTTCCCATCTCATTCTCGATATGAGTGAAATTGCCTCGAAAAATTTGAATATTCTTTTGTTCTCATCGTAGTTTTTAGTTAAATGCTTCTCGCTTTATTAACGCTCCGTTAAAAGAAAGGCGTCTCCGAGGTTTAATTTTTTTGAAGGCATATATGTTGAAATTTAAAATAAAAAGAAACAAAGATAATTTGCTAAAGAATATGTTGTGGAGACGATTGTTTAGCTTTAGCTTGAAGTAGGAGCCTCAGGTACTTGTGTTAAAATGCTATTTAATTTAATTTTTTTTAGGTCAATCTGGTCTGAAATAAGGATATAATCGTGCCTATTTTGTCATCTCAGTGTTCGATAAAAGTCGACCTGAGATTTAGAGCTCGAACCAAATGAAAAATCCTAAAGACTAAATTTCACGGTAAGTTCGGGTGGAGGATACATTTGATACATGGATATTATACGAGGAATATGCCATGAGATTGGGCCGTCAATGGTAAAACTAGTGTTACCTGTTTTCAAGAAAAGGTTGTTTTGAATTTATGGAGCAAAGTGAACGATTAATAATAACTACAATTTTACCACTCCAAAGCTATAAATGGCAAATTCATTAACAAATTTTAATGCAAACGTCTGGTACGGTACTCTTTAAAACGAAAGCAGAAACTAGAATGGATAATGGCCTCACATTTTATTTGTGGTGGCTTCCCATAACAAGATAATTTACGGCCGTTTATTCCATTGAAAATTTAATGCGAATATTCTACTTCAAAACAAGCAAACCTCTAAATGGAAGTAGCAGTTTTTTTTTTTTCTTCAGGTTTAACAAAGCCTGTTGGCCAAATAATTCGGTGGATAACTCACAGCCCCGCCTTGTTCACGTGTTAAACGATTAATTAGAAAGTAATCTCTGCCATGCACTATCAACGTCTCTCCAGCGGCTATCAATTCCTTCGGGGCGTGGGCAGGTTGAACAGAATTAGAACAGGTCTGGCGTGATCCTGTGGCCTTCTGCCTGTCTGTAGGTCTCCCATGCAATGTCGAACTACGTATTTTTAGAGTACTATCAACCCAATTCTTCAAAAGCTCACCTCTATCTAGTGCGGTTGCTATATGATCCATGATGTCTAACCGTCAAAAACTAGCCGTTGCCGCTTTTTCTTGCATTACTCAGTCTGTTTTTCTCTGTCCTATAGCTCTGTTTGTACGTCTCTCAAGGCCAAATGCTATGGACGACAGTCGTGGAGAGAAGAATTTGAGAGAGTTTAATAGCTGATCCTCTCGAAAACTGAACGATGTTGCGGCCAGAGTTATAGTCGACAACAGTTCAGAACGCTATCAATGCTGTTCCAGCCAACAATGCAAGTTGATCTTAATTCTTATCAAGCCCGGTATTTACAAGTATGTAAAATGAACCCGCTTGGTTTCCGTGAATGATATGTTTCAGAACATTATAAATCTATGAGGCATAAACTTCGCAGCAGTCATTTGGGTCTTAGCTCCTTTGTTTTTCTTCGTTTTATACCTATGATCCATTCAGAAATTCAAATATAGAAAATGGGTTTATTCGGCCTAATCGGGAGGGAAAGGCGTGCAGGAATTTCACTTCTTTTGATGGATAGATTCCGATCAATTTTCGAAAACTATTTGTCATCAAGCTTTTCTAAATCAATATAATCAGGATAGAATATTATAGTCTTGTAGATTAAATAATCAGGATAGAATATTATGGTTATAGATTAAATTATGTGTGCGTAGAGAGTTTTAGGATGGGAAACTGAAATTTGAGTGTCTTAACGCGATCAGGGAGAAGGTGACGGTTCCTGCAAAGAAACCATTCATAATTCTGAGTGGCTCGGCGCTCACAACACCAAATCATCATGGTTGGAAAATTAATATTGAATTTGTTTCAGTTGCCCATTGATTTACATTTTATCCATTTTTCAAAATAGTAAACTATTAAAGTCAAATATAAATTTAATGCATGGTTATTAAAATGTGTATGAACAAGTGTTGTTTCTTCACTCAATTTCTTAATGTTCATAAAATAATGTTGTGAGCCGATATTCAAATTGTGTCTAACATGTATTAAATGTCTTACATATATATGTTTTAGTTATATACAAATAGGGAAATGTAATGTGAAGCAATTTTGGTGGGTGCCTGAAAAAGATTTTACTATGTGTTGATACGCAGCATTCCCAATAGAATAGTAGTTTTACTAGTTAAGGAGCCTCAGCCTCCATATAAATATTCAATGTGTATGTTGTGTTTTTGAATCATAATATAAAGTTTGGTTAATTGTGATTTGATTATAAATTCCACCTATTAGGTTTTACCCCATTGCTTCTTATATAGTTGATTTTAATCTTCGCAACAACTCTCGTTTACTTTGTTCCTTGTGGTAAAACATTTTACTTTCTTTCACCGTGAATAAACTATTTGAAATTTATTTGCTCCTTATAGTTGCGATTTTAATCTCCTCTACTTTGTATTGAAATGAAGACTCACATTATTTAGTTTTTTCCATTTACTGTTTCACGGTTAGTAAAATTGTTTCAAGTTTATTTGCTCTTTATAGTTGCAATTTTAATCTCCGCTACTCTCTATTGAAATGAAAGCTCACATTATTCAGTTTCCGTTGTATGGTCCGGATTAAGTGAATTCCTCAACTTTGTATAAATTTCTTCGTATAATTCTATTGTGTTAGTTAAAGTCATTTCCGCAACAGTGTGTGACTCTGTGTGTTGGGGAAAAGAGTTTTCCTTCGTATTAAAAATTCTAACAATCACATTGAATGATAATGCGAAATCCTTTGTATTAAAAATTATAACAATCACATTGAAACATATTACTGCGCAACGGTGTCTATGTTCACTCTAGATTTCGTGGCTAGATATATTACAATCCATATATTTGGTTATTAAGTCACAATATAATTTGCTATGTTATGATCGTGAAAGTTGGGATTATTGAAAAGTATAGAGTTGTGGCGCAGAATTCATATGCTCTGGGCGATCAAGCTGTGGCCCTCAGGATTTCCGAAGATTGCTGTTCATTTTATGGATGTCGCCTTCTGGGTTACCAAGACACTGTCCTAGATGAGAGCGACATGCATTACTTTGAAATGGCTTGCTTCATTGAAGGTGCAGTAGATTTCATATGCGGCTATGGGCAATCTCGCTATGGAGTTAAATTAAATACAAATGAATCCATTTTCATTGTATTTTATGTTATAAGGTTCAGAGATGATAAACAATGTTGGTGGTTGCTTATTCATAGAGATGCCATCCTACATGTAATCCCTTAGTTAAATGGCGCAATTACAGCTTAGAGTAGATCCTCTCTGGGTGAAGACACGGGCTTCACCTTTCTAAATTGCAAGATTAGAGGGGTTGGTTTAATGTACCTTGACAGGGCTTGGGGACGTTACTAGAGAGTAATGTTTGCTTACATTTACATTGCCTGCATTATGTTCAGAAGGATGGGAAATTGGAAGGATCCCACAGATTTGGCAAGTTCTTCCCACTTGATGAAATTAAATGCACATGTGGAATAGGGGGAAATTTTTTTCCTCAACCTGTGATTCACACACCCTTGTGGAAATCACTTATCTAAAAAAACACATTTATTGAAGTTTACACAAGTTCTGTGGAGACTCACTTAATCCATACCATATAGTTACGGAAATCAAAATATGGTGGTTGGAGATTAAAATCGAAACTATAGAGGAGCAAATATAATCAAATAATTTTACTCACAGAGTAAAACAAAGTGTTGCGATAAAATACATAGAGGTAGAATTCATAACCAAATCGCAACTAACCAAACTTTAGATTACAATTCATAAAAAAAAAACACATTCATATAGAGGTTGGGGCTCCTTCACCAGTAAAACTTTTGTTCTTACTTAGAATTACATTCTGAGGTTGTGGAGTAACACACACTAAAAAAAATTGTTTTTCACGTACCCACCAAAATTTGCTCCATGATTTTCTTTTTCTTGTCTTTTGAGACTTACATCTACCACATTACACAACAATCACTCTTCCTACTAACTCTAACATATGAAATCAAAACAACATATATATCTAAGACATTTAATTCATGAGACATAATTTAATACATAGTGTGGGCGGACATCATTTTACGAACATTACGAAGTTTCGTGAAGTAAACAACATTTGCGGATTAAATATTTACCCATACACATTAGTAACCATGCATTAAATTCAATTTGCGTTTGATTATTTGAACTACATTTGCAAAATGCGTTATGTAATATGCTCGGAACTTGTTCTTCTCTGCAAACTCAATCTATGGCTGAAAACATTGAATGAGGTATGGTTGCGCTGCCAGTTCATTCAACGTGGTGAGTGGAGATTAATTTCCAACACCCCCCCTTAATCACAACTGCCGCCATTTACTAGTCCCAGGCAATCTTTGAGATAAACATAATTTTCATGTACCAATGGATTTGTGAATGTTTGCAAATTTTCACTGACCTACAATGTTGTGACAAAATTTCACTATTTTTAACCAATTCTCTTATGAAATTATATTTCACATCAATGTGTTTTGTTTTCTTGTGGAAAATAGAATTTTTCGATAGTGCAATTGTTGAACTATTATCACAAAAAATTGTGGTTTCTCCATCTGCTGTGACCATAAATCCCGCAACATCTTCATGGGCAGCAATGTTCTTTTCTTGCGGCAACATACTCGGCTTCTATTGTTGAGAATGATACTATCGATTGCTTCTTGGACGCTCTTGAAATGGCTCCAAACCCAAATGAAAAACATATCCCAGCGTGCTCTTTTGCCATCAACACTTCTGTGATCATTGTAAGTGTAACCAACGGCTCAGATCATGATTTACGGAGTACAAAACACCATACTCCTTTGTCGCATTGACATACCTTAAAATTAGTACTTGCTTCTTACTTAATGTGTCTCTTTGGGTGTCTCCATGAACCTCGACCTGGAAACCCTTGCATACATTATGTGGAGCTAGTTGCGGTCAAATATATTAGGCTTCCCACCATACTTTTGTATGAGCTGTCATATTTACATTGCCGGTGCGATCTTCATTGCTTAACTTCAACCCCATGACGGTTGGAGTCGGTGACGACTTGTTGTTTTATTAAACCTCTCTAAAATTTCTACAACATACTTTGCTTGAGAGATAAAAATGGAATTTTATGTTTTCTTCATACATGCCAAAAATATCTTAACAACCCAAATTTAATCATTTCAAAGTCACTTTTCATGACTTTTTTGAAATCGGTGATAAGAAAATCATTCTTTATTACGTAAAAATCAAAGCATCTGCATATAAAATGACAATAAAGCTTACCTTCATTTTCTTTGATGTAGAGAGTAGGTTCACCATCACATTTGTCGGGCAGATTGTCCATCGAAGTAAGCATCTATCCTACTATACAATCCACGTGGTGCTTAATTAAATCCATACTGAGCTTTCTGCAACTTACATACCTTGTCTTCTTTTCCCTTCTACCTCATAGCTAGGAGGTTGCACAACTTATACGCATCCTCTTTCAAACACTCCATTCAAGAATGTTGATTTTACGTCCATTTGATAGAATTTTCATTTTTGTTGTGCTTCAATTGAGAATATTGTACGCATTGTCTCCATCCTTGAGACTAGCGCCAAATGTCTCTCTGCATCAGTCTCTTCCATGTTACTTGCTTGTATCCTCGACAACTATTCTTGCTTTGTGCCTTTCAATATTGCCATCAATGTTTCTCTTGGTGTTATAGAACCACTTCACTCCAATGACTTCTTTACCTTGTGGAAGGTCCACTAAATTCATGTGTCATTCCTTTCTATTGCTCCTATCTCTTCATTCATTGACGCAACCCATTTCTCTTCTTTATATTGCATCCTCAAAATTTATTGGAGTCATATACATGACCGAAAAATAATGCAATAAATAATGGATCCGGACCAGCCGTTGCCTATCAGCTTCATCTTGCTTTCATAAATTTCGTTTTAAAATTTCTAAAGTCTGGTCTTCTTATGCTTGTTAAAGATGGGCTTGGTGTTGCGCTTTAAAGATCGATCGGGTGTGGATGCTATTGTGAATGCGTTTGGAGAAGCACTTTCTTGGTTGTGCAACACTTTGACCTATTATTTGTTTTGCTTGAGCGTCATATGTTGACTTCTTTGCTGAGCTTGTGTAGGTGGAGGAGGAGTCACCATTGAGGAATTACTTCTTTGCGGTCAATTCCTCTTTGTCTCACATGTGAAATACATGTCTTCACATTGATTGTCTTCTCTGAAACTTCCATCAAATGCTTTCTCTTCTATAGGCCCGAACATCTTTGTTGATTATGACTTTTCTTAGTTGATGGATTGTGAAAGCTGCTATATGCCTTGGATTCATCACTATAGCAACAAATATACATTTCTCCCCTTGCTTATCCAACTTTTTCCTTAACTCATTCGGGACATGCGTGCATCTGTACACCCAACTCTCTTGTGAGTGTACATTTATTTCTTCCCACTCACTTCGCCTCTTGAGGAACTCTATTCATAAAACATTTGGCTAGACATATATTGATATTATATGTCGTACTGCTTTTGCGATTTCAAATTGAGCCCAATAATAATTTGGAAAATTCTTTTCCTTCAACATAATCCTTTACATTTTCATGATAGTCCTTATTCTATTTTCTTTCCGCGACACCATTTTTATTGAGGTGTAAACGTTGTTGTAAAGCTGCTTTTGGAGGTCCATGCTCCATGCAAGAATGTAGGAAGTCACTTGAGAATATAGTCAGCCACCTCTATATTTCCTCAACACTTTGATGTAGTGTCCACTTTGATTTACGTCAGAGAACTTTGTAGTTGGCGGAAAGTCTGTCCAGAGCCACTTCACTTTTCACGTTTAGGAAATAAAAGAAGCCCATGTCTTCCTTGTGTAGTCATCTGCATGAAGGTCAAAATATGGTGTTGCTGGGCATAGTGATGGTGTTTGCATTTGGTCCCACACAAATACGGAAGTAGACAAATATCCAAAGGTGACTTTGCCCTTATTGAATTTCCTGGCTCTGGAAATGATTCTACTGTGTTGTTTGTGCAAGATTCATCCTTCACATAGGATGTCCGAGATTTTCTACCGGTGGAAAAACCTTCCGTGCCTTTCTTATGTAGCAAATTCAAACTTCCAAAGTTGAGATGACCAAATATAAAATTCTATAATCAATTTTCATCTTTAATTTTTCTTCTTGAAAATTTTCTTGTGTGTGCAATGCCTACAACACCTTCCCTCCTTCATCGAGTCTTGGCTTGAGAGAAACGTTCTATTGTTTGTCATATGAACTTTTGCGATCAGCGCTGTCTCCTTAGTGAGGCTTATCCGAGATTGTGTACACATCATTCTTGAAAAATACAATGTATCCCTTTTTCACAAGTTGTACAATGCTTATGAGGTTGTGTTTCAAACCGGGAACAAAGTAAATCGACATACGACATGAACCTCTTTTCTCCCTTCTTTGTGAAAATTTCACACTCTTCCTTTTCCCATGATGCGGAGACCTTACTATCGATCGATGTCACTTATGAAGTTCCACACTTTCATCTAGATTGGAAAACATTTCTTTGTTTCCACTCATGCAGGTTGCTACACCATGAATCTAAGAAGAACCATACACATCTCTTTGTTTTTCTTGTGCTTTCATTACAAGCTAAAAACATGCTATCATGGTTACGATTTTCCTTCTTCTTCAGAAATTTGCACTCGGTTTCGTCTTACCTTTGTTATATTGCTACTTTCTACATTCATTTGAATAATGAAACTCAGCTTCTTACAATAATCGGCTAATGAACTTGAGTTTTATCATACCTACGACCTTGTGTTTGATTTTGGATTGGGCCTTGACTTGGATTTTGATTGCCTTTCTTTACTCACTTGAGCTTGAAGGAGCTTCTTCTTCCACTTCTGTATCGCGGGCTTCTGCACATCTTTCCTGTAATTTAATCTTCTTCGACCTCTACCTTTGACGAAAGGCTACTTTGTGTCTTGAATGCATGCTCCGATGGCCAAGGAGTTTTTCCCTCGCAATTTCCAAAGCTATGTTAATGAGAAATCGGTGATGCATGAAGCTCATCCTGAAAAAGTTGTGGGAGATTTTTTGTCTCTATCTATGGCCGCAACTATGGCGTCGATCCCTTACTTGCCCGAGTAGACTCTAGGAATTTCCTCAACTATTATTCTTTCCTCCCAGTGTCTCACCATGAGACTTGATTTGGGTAACCAGCTTGATCACATGTGTAAATGAGTCTATATTCTCAAAATATTTCATACAAATTGTTTCAAAATCTCTTATCAACATTTTTAATTTTGTTGTCTTCACCTTTTCCATGCCTTGGTAGGTTTTCGAACGATATCCCATGCTTGCTTGGAATTCATTGTTTGTTGTAACCCTTTGGGAAGATACTTTCATGAAGTTGTGTTTGAAAAAATGTAGAAGAGAGGGCTTTGGAGTCCTTCTTCTTGTTATCCCTACGACACATCTCTTTTTGCTTGTGTCAATGCATGGTATGCTCTGCTACGTCTGTTGGTTCTTGAAACCATTCTCCCCCAATTCTCAAATGTCTTGTGAAGAAAACAAAGCCTTCATTGTTATAGCACTAATAGTCATAATTTTTTTCATTACGCTTGTGGTATTTGTGGATTAGTCGAGCTTGTGTGTTTGTTCTTTACTTATATTCACTTTGTAAACAAACTTTATTATTGTGTAAAAATATTTCTCCTTTGTGTGAAAACTTTTTCTCTTCTTTGGAGAATACTACTCCTCAAAACAACTTTGGAAATCCTTGGTAAAAACACTTTCTTTTGCTTGAGATTTTAAACCACATTTATGATACCATGTTAGAAATTTTTAAAGGAACGGGGAGGAATGCTTTTCCCTCAACATAAGAAGTTCAACGAAATCAAATTATTTCAATCATCTTTTCAGTACGAGTGGCGGGAGATGAAAATCACAACTATAGAGAGGAGAAAATATAATAAAATAATTTTACTCACGGTGAAACAAAGTGTTGCGGTAAAACACATACGTGAAAATTAACTAACCAAACTTTAGATTATAATTCATAAACACAACATACACATTCATATAGATGTTGAGCTCCTTCACTAGTAAAACTTTAATGTTGCAAAGTAACACGGAGCGTACCCACCAAAGATTCGCTCCACAATTTTCTTATTCTTGTCTTTCTAGACTTTACATCCAAGCCCACATTACACCACAACTCACTCTCTCCTTCTAACTCTAACATGTAAAATCAAAAAAACATATATATCTAAAACATTTAATTGGTGGCGGACATAATTTAATACATAGTATGAGATGACATCACACATTACTGAGAAGTTGCACGATATAAACAACATTCTGCGGATTAAATATTTTCCCATACACAGTGAACCATTCATGCACGATAAATTCTATTTAACTTATTTGACTTTGATTATTTAATTGTGTTTGAGGGAATAAAGAGTTATCTACCATGCTCCAGACTTGTAAACTCAATCCTACAATTTGAAAAACATTAACTAAGGTATAGTTGTTGCTAGTTCATTCTAAAATGGTGAGTTGAGATTAATTTCGAACATTTTCTAATAATGTAATTGTTTTTAGTGGTCTATGTGCAAAAATGTGGACTTTAAAAAATGATCTAGATGCTGGTGTTACTAATAATGAAAGGAGTTTCATGGTCACGTGAACTAGAGAGTGACGGCTGCACCATTTTTGGGCACGAGTTTCATTGATGGGGAGAAATTGGGTCAGAGATTAACCATGTAGCCTTGACAGAGCAATTAATTTGGCTCCACGAAGTGACTTGAAACATCATCCCACAATTCTCCTTTTTTTCACAACACCTGAATTGTTCGGAATGAGAACTTGATATTTAAAAAGTGAAGCTGCCTCTTTTGTCTCATGGGATCAAAGACTGCCAAGAGGAAAGTGGCCCATCAGTCAATGTCTTTGTAGAATTCTTTCAATACTTTATCTCGGGGTCAATTTAAATGTATAGGTACACCCTGGAGAGAATGCCAATCAACTAGCCTCATTTTGTTTGGGAATAAATGTTGTCTTATTTATTTCAGATACTTCAACTTCGCAATCCAGCGTGTTTGCTGAATACTTGGCCGTTCGTCCACTCATACGCTTATGAGTTGTGACTCCTGCGTTGATAACGAGAGTCTCACTGCCTTAATAAAGAGTCAAGAATTACATCACTTTTTGCAAAGCGGCTGGATCAATAGCGTGTACCATGTATGTTCTTAGCTTAAGAAAAAGCGACAGCTGGATCAGCCGGTTTGCGATTTTACTTGATATGGTATGTCTCTTTAAACAACAAAAGCTGAATCCTAAAACTGAGGAGGAGACCCTGCTAAACCTCGTGATTCGGTTAAAATTGATTATGATATCTCATAAAGAAAGTGAGACTATCTGCGGGACCTATATACTCGAAAAGCAGTCTAGATGGATGTGTTATGTTTGTCCTAGATGGGCCAGCTTTCATTAGTGGTGGTACCTTGATAGTGTGGTTGTTCACTTTTTCTTCTTATTCGTAATAATTTTATAGCTTAATGCTACTATTACAATCTTGAGATTTTTAATTTTAATAAATTTTCCTCTGCATAGTGATGGTATTGATGGTTTTTCAGTTGTTCCTCTTATTCACAATCATTTCATATTTTATTATCACTATTTCAATTTTGTAGAAATTTTAACGAGTTGCTATTATTACTATTATAATTTTATAATTGTTAATGGAATTTTTTGAAGAAATAACGACACCCATTAATGAAGGTCATGCATTAGAAGGTTTGTGTGATGAAGGCAATGCCAAAAAATACGAGGACATAGCTTATCTTTTTTCGTCATGATAGATAGAGGATTTTATAATGAATAGAAAAATTTGTAAAATTATCTTACACTATGAGATTTATTGATAATATGAATTAACATATTTTATTTAAAAAATAGATTTTTATGAAGTACGAGGAGAAATTTTTAGAATTATATAACATTATTCTAATATGTGAGATTGTAGAAATTACTGAGAATTAACTATTTCTAAAAGTATTAGTTCTCCAAAATTTGTTTGGAATCACAACTAGAAAGTGCCCCACTAGATTCTATGTGTAAAAAACTCCATAGTAAACTCCCATAGTATAATTATTAGAGGATATTTTAATACTTAAATACTCGCAATCTCCATTGTTATACCTGCTTTGAGGTAGGTATATAGCAATTGCCACGAGGTTGACTACATATTAATTTGCATTCACTTGTTTTTTTATATCATTTATTTAGCTTAAAGTTTTTCGGTGTGATTGAGGAATGCGGGAAGGATAGTAAATTTTAAACAAAGTTTCGTGTTATTTGATTTGGCGAGCAAATGAACCTCTTTTTGTAGCTTGGCTTTAATTACCCTTACGTAGTATGTTAACTTTAAGAGAATTTTCTTGGGTTCATGGCTATCATCGCATGATACATTTACGACATTGTCCTTGCAGGAAAATGGATATTTAAGTTTTTTTAGGCTGAGCGTTTAAAATATCATATCTTATTCTAAGTTTTATTTCAAGGCTTGAGTACGAGAAACTTAAATAGTGTCATGCGGCCCATTGTTATAACCTATTTTTGGCATGCTAGCCATGCAGTCGGGTTTCCAGAAGCATTTGCTCCCTTGTTGTAACCACGTTGTTGGCATGTGGTAGCCATCTATCATGGTTTTCAGAAGTGCTCCTCGAAAATAATAGCCATCTATGATGGTTTCCCATTGCTTTCTAGAGAAAGCCCACAATAATTTACTCTTATCTTCACTTTTGGTCTCAAATCATCTTAGTCTCATTCTCAATGACCAGTGCACTCCCTTTCTTTGTTCATTGTTCGTGATAGAGGTATAGGCTTCTTGATAAAGGTATAGGCTTCTTCCGCAGCATGCATTTGTAGGTACCATATCACCATGTTACGTACTGAGTGAAAGCGGCTCGTCATTCCACTAGCGATTTGCAAAGTACCATATCACCATGGTCGAACGGTGAGAGCAACTTTGTCATTCCACTTGCATATCACCATGGTCGGAAACGGAGTAGAAGAAAATTTGTCTTGCTTGAGTACCATATCACTACATGGTCGGATCACCGGTGAAGAGACTTTGTCATTTCCACTAGCATATCACCATGTTCGGATACGGTGGAAGCACCTTTGTCATCGCATATCACCATGGTCGGATACGGTGTAGCAACTTTGTCATTCCATGGTGTTTGCACGTACCATATCACCATGGTCGGATTCCACGGTGTTTGCAAAGTGCCATATCACCATGGCGAGAAACGGTGAAGGAACTTTTCATTTTCATTGAAGAACAATTTCCAGAAAGTACTCCATCCCTCATCATACGGTAAAGCATCATTTCCAACACAATATACTTTTCATCCTTTAACTGCGTGCACATTAACCCTATAAATTTCTTTTCATCCTTTAACCCTGGCGCCTTAACCTTGTACACATTTCTTTCACCTTGTACATCGATTTTTAGCATGTACATTGATTTCACCATCGTACATTGAAGTTTTCCCTTTCACCCTATATATTTCATTCTTTTGACATGTAATCCATTTATATTGAAGCATCCTAAAATAGTACTATATTGAAATCTTATACAAGAAGAAGAACAAAAAACATCTAAATATTATTCACATGGATTAGATATAAAATTTTGTGCTAGGTTTGGTCGAATCTCTTCACGTGGATTAGATAGAAAATTTTGTCTATGTATGTTTAGTTGAATCATAACATCTACATCTTCTTCACGTGGATTAGATAGAATTTTTTTCTATGTTTGGTTTAATCTCTTCATGTGGATTAGATAGAAAATTTTCTATGTTTGTTTGGTTGAATCTGTGTTAGATAGAAGATTAGATAGAATATTTTGTCGATGTATGTTTGGTTGAATCTATTTTACATAGAAAAATTCTATTTATGTTTGGAAAAATTTACAAAAAATACTTAAGTATGAAATTAAATATTTTGTCTATGTTTTCGAGAACATTTGAGGCTTGATATGAAGCATTATAAAGTCTATATATGTTTTATCGTAGAAATTTAAAAACTGTGTTTAGACTCAAGAATTTTATTTTGTTTTGTCTACATTTAAACTTGTTTAAACTCAATATTTTATTAAATAATTTTTTTGAGTACAAATGTTCTTTCCTCTAATTATTTCGTCTAATTATGTACTTAATTCTTATGATTCCATGCTTAAAGCTTAAAAAAATTAAAGTTTCAAAGTCGAATCTTGTCATTAATTCTTTCCTCTAATTTTATCGTTAATTCTTATTATTCCACGCTTAAGCTTAAAACAACTAAAGTTTCAAATTCGAATACAAAATTAAAGAGAAAACATTAAACAAATCTAGATTGTTTTTCCCGCACCGAGATATAGTTAGTTGTTGGCTATATTTAATTCTTATGATTATTCAAAGGCTTAAGCTTGAAAAAATTAAAGTTTCAAATTCTAATACAACTTTCAAAGAGACATTAAAAAATTCTATATTGTTTTCCCTTACCGAGATATAGTTAGTTGTTGGCTATCTCTACTCGGTGGTTGGTTATCTCCATAGGAGCTTCGCTAATGGAATATCACATAAACAATACCCTTGAATTTTGACTACACATGCTTGGAAAATACCTCTAAAAATCACATTATTTAACCCCCTAACAATATGAACACGATACAGCTTCCCAGTAAAAACACCTACTTTCACTAGATATTGTAGGTATCCATTTCATTAACATTTTGTATACCTCTTTATATTTTTTCATTAAATTTGAGCTCCATTTTTTATACCTTCCTGATATAAAAACTCCCCTACCCCCTACTATATCCCCCATTGCTTCTCGGTGAAGCACATTGTTGTCTCTACTCAATTGTTGGCAAAGTTTCGAAACGTGGTGAAACCTACTCGATGGTTAGCTATCTCTAATCAATTGGTGGCAAGTTTTATTGGGTGAAACCTATGAGACGAGAAAGGTTCAAACCTCATTTAATATATGGCTTTCTATGATCTCAACTCAGAGGCTCTCCCATTTACCTGCTGGGGGTCTAGGATCTTGCTAAATCATAAAGATTTGGTGTATCTTGCTTATGAGTTCTTGGATATGCTAGTGGTGTTACAAAAGCGACCATGAGGGGTGATCACTGGGACCTCCCTTAGATTAGTACTGATTCTCAGAGTCACGTATATTATAGAAAAAAATATGTTTGCCTATAATTTGACTGCTCGACTAGATTCTCTTCTAATTATCTTATACCGCGAAAGACTTCAAGCGTATGTCTCTTCATTTTCTTCTCCTAAGGAGGAAGGAATCCTTCTTGTGCCATTGAAGGATATGGTGTGAGCTTTCTTACCTCTTTTTTCTTCATCTCATTCTCTCGAAAATATTTGAGAGCCACTTTCTCCAAGTCGAAGTAGGATTTAACCACCCAGGTATTTGAGAGGCCTTTCTCGGGTCGACGTAGGATTCAAAGAAAGCGATCGAGTGGGATTTGCAGCTTGTCGAATTTTCGAGAGGTTCTTTAGCCTTGGCGACCTTAGCCATTTTTCCTTTAATTTCCTTACTGCACATTTCAATATTTTTATGTGCTACTTGGCCTCATCCGGCATCTTCATAGGCTATGAAGCATAGGTATTAGTGACTAATACCTCATCCAGCATCTTCGCGGAGACTATGAAGCATAGGTGTCGATGATCTTATGTGAATCATGGAATGATCTTATGCCTTTGGACCAGGCCTTAGATATGCAGGTTCCTAGCATGCACATAAATGTTTCTTCAAAATTCTATTTTAGTTTATGCCTTCTAATCCTCTCTTTCAGGGCTAAAGCTTATTTTATCTACTCTAGGGGCTTCCTATTGCAGGTGCTTCCTATTCCTTCTACGCATTTATCTATGCGTCCTCCAACCTTTTGTTGCAAATTCCTTTCTATCCATTTAATTTTTCTAGCCTATGTGTGTCTTATCTTACCCTTTGGGTATGACTACAAAAACAGGTTGATGATGTAACGATTATGGCTGATAATGCACAACTATGGAACACAAAAACATGGTTTCTTATGTTTCTCTTTCTTAATGTCGAAGACCACTTGTCTTAATGGTACTTTGCATGGATTCTCGATCGTGACGGTAGTCTGCATGTGTGGATGTCCATGTGTCGATCCTTTAATACATTTCATACCTTATAATGAAAATATTATTCATAGAGATCAGTAAGTGACAAGATTTTAATACAGTTTCAGAAATTCAAAAAATCAGAGTGCTAACTTTTGAAATTTTTATAAAATTAAAAATTAAATATAACTTCCATAGAGGCACGTTTGTCTCTCAACTGCACTAAAAATAAATCATAATTAAAAATTAAATATAACTTTCATAGAAAGCTGCACTTTGGTCCTACTCTGACTCCACAACTATTATTTTCCGTCTTTTCGTTATGAATATCAAGTTAAATGTACTTATAGTGTATTTCAGAATGAAAAAGAAATTAGAGGAATCATCGTTGGAGTACCCTGGATTTCTCAATTTGCTGATACAATGAAAAACTCTAGCTGAGGGCAAAACTGTGTGAGAAATAGTCCCTGTCGATATACTACGTCAACATCATTTAGTTATGACTTGAGATGTAATTTGAGATACATAAACCTCTACTACAGACAAGAGCTACATTTTCACATTAGAGAAACCAATGTCATTTATAACATAGAGAAAACGCTACGTAGCAGTCAAATGCTTATAAGAAAGTATGTTTCACACACTCAACTTTCAATTTCACGCAACTCAACATAATTTGAGATGTACATTGAAGGAAATAAGCCTCTATTCCCCACAGAAGGCTACAATTGCAAGTATTAGTCACACTCAAATTAAAAAAACCAATGTATTTATAACATAGAGAAACAAATGCCTTGCAATCGAAATGGTTAATAAAAAGTTATATTAACACACTCAACATTCAATTTCACCACAAGTATGGTATAAAAACCAAATGCGTCAAAACGTTTTTCACAATATGTATGTAGTACTGTTACTGATGTTAGTAAACAAATCATTTCTAATAAATGATGCAAATAACCTTGAACCAACCTAGAGTGTAACTTTAGAAGCTACTTCAAAATATTTTGGATTGGGTCATTTGACGCAGCTCCTTTCACAAATTATCTAATCTACCACACAGACGTTTATTAGGCGATTCTATTAGAGTAGTGAAGTAGATTAACTTTTATTAGGTAATTCTATTAGAGTAGTGAAGTAGGTTAGCTAAGTTTGGTGCTTCCTTAGAGTAGCAATTCTATTAGAGTAGTGAAAGTAGATTAAATTTTGTGTTTCCGATCTAGTTTAAAGAAAGTTAGAGGCTGGCCATAATAATTTAATATGTTAAAAGTGTTATTGGAAACACAGGGTTGTGCGAAAATGGCCTATCGCAGTTGTTTAGTAGAAAAAGGGAGTTATAATAGGAAACCGAAGACCTTAAAGCAAAATAGACTTGCCATTATTTCTTGCTGAGGAACCTTGACATAACATGTCCGAAAACCTTGAAAAACATTAAGATTCTACTTGCATCATCTGACAAGTTAGTCGGATGCTCTGAGTGTTTGCCAGAAAGAGAACGCTTTATGCGAGTTGTATTTGACTAGCATATGTGCTTTGAAAGAAAGTTCTCCAAGTGTCTCTAGTCGTACTTATACTCCTAAGGCATTTTAAACCAATCAAGAAAGCATTTGAAATTTATCTAGAGATATAGGAAATCTACCAAGCTGCAGCAATTTGAGACACATCATCTTTGTTTTGCCGTACTCGATGATTAACTTTAAGGTAATTTAATCAATCATGAAGCATTTAAGGCAATCTACAAAGTTGGAGCAATTTGTGAACACAATTTTGACAAAAACACAATTATATCGCCGTCAAAAAGTACGGGTGAAAAAAAGATTGCTAGAGAAAGATAAAAATAAAATGTTAAACTAGATAAACATGGCTGATAATGAACCAAATCATGACTATATGAACACAAATTAAATCGTATACGAAAGAGGTAAAATCTACGCAAAAAGAATGCATCGTTTAGCTTCTAATATACGTACATACTTAAGCAACGATGTCAATGCAAATATGAGAAAATGAGAGTAATTATGAGGATTTTAATCAAAATGAAACCTATTATAACAAATGATTCAGAAGAAATAAAGTTAGATACAACGAAAACCGTCAAGGACCGTAAAAAAAATTGTCCAATAAATATAAACTTCCGCTTAAAATATTTCCAGAATTCCGACAAGTCAAAGCACGGCTTATAGTTTGCACAGAAACAAAGATAGATAGAAGCTCACACTTAATCTTCGACCTCTGAAAGATTAAAATTGCTAAATAAAGGAAAGGGCCTCTACCTACATTGCTGAATAAAGATTTTAAACAAAAACATTGTCAGACATGAGTATTTAAAGAACTTCTAAACCATTAGTCCTGCAAATTTGAGCGTCTAGGGTTAGAATCATCACATGTTCGGGAGGAAAACTGAAAATCTCGCATGACCATGAGAACACTGGAAATACGGCACGCTCTCCACAGCTTCCGAGGATGTTTGCACATTCGCAATTGGGAAAACATTGTCAGACATGAGTATTTAAAAACTTCAACCATTAGTCCTGCAAATTTGACGTCATAGGGATTAGAATCCCTCCCTATTCGGGAGGAAAACTAAAATCCACACACACTATGACCATGAGAACGCTGGAAATGGCACACTCTTTACCTTCTGAGGATGTTTTCACGCATTCGCAATTTGGATCCTGGTGGTGACATGGTCGATCCAATTGTAGTTTTCTGGCTCGAGGACTTTGTAGCTGTTTCCTTGGTGAGGGTGGTGGAACTGCCTCACGTAGCCCATTAGTTATTGTCAGGGGTTTCATACAAAGAAGAAGCTAGAATTGTTACTATACGAGGCAGTCAGCGACGGCGGTGTGCAACGCTGGGAGTACATGCCAGTGGATTGGGATGAAACTGTCCCTCCCTCATATTGCGGTTTATTTCACTAAGCCCTCTAGAACTAGGGCTAAGGGTGTGTTTTTCAATTTCATGAAAAAAATACATACTAGGCTATTACATACATCTACATCACTGTATGTGGAAAAGGAACCACTACTCGATGGTAGCTTATGCTCAGCATTAAACAATGACTTTGGATAAATATAACTTGCCACGATGTCTTTTGCATTGGATCAGCAAGGGATAAGCGAGGCGAGGTTGGTTTTTTTGCAGCCTAGAAAATTTGATTAAAATTGAGATGGATGACAATTGCCACCATAAAACTTTGGATAAAGGATGATAACGCTATGCAGATCAACCATTGATCGCTATAGTCTTATTCAAAGCAAGGAGTAATAGTTTTGATCTTTTTTATACTAGCATTTCTTAATTGGTACTCAATATTATGATCACTATTCTCAGCGAATCCTATAATTTCACAAATCCGGTAATTTCACTAACAGATTATATATGAGTAAAATCCAACAGTGCATAAAATTTCAGTGCTCCTTCATTGTAGCGCAAATATATTTAGGTATTTCCAATTCATTTTTATTCGACGGCCGCTAATTTCATGAGTGGAAGAGTTTACGTTATTCCTTAGCAATAAACAAACAAGCTCTCTTTTTCAATTGTTCTCATTGGAATACGCTATTTAATTATTTCGAATTCATTATTATGCAGCCACCATTTAAATATAATTTCAGCTAGGTATGCTATCTACAGCGTATATCTTGTTATATTTACACCTATAAATTCTCATGTTTTTCTTTGAGAACTGAAAAAAGGTTTTCCATTCTGTGCCGTTAAAGCTAAAGATCCCGATTCTTATTTTTATCTCACGCATTATTTAATGAATAGGAATCAAAACCCAGTCAGATAGAAATGAATATTTGAGTATATTTTGTTGATTGGTACTTGATAATATATATAGTGATGTGTAGAGTCATAAAGCAAAAAAGAGCATATACACAGCACAATCACATTTACACAATGTGGTTTGATACTACTGCTGATTGAGCCTATATCCACTACCCACCACATGTATATCACCAAAATAAATATTATATATTTATGATTATAATTACAAATATATTTTATATATTTACTTATAATATATTAATAATATTAACTATACACATACTATATATTAACTTAAAATGTGTGTGTGTATATATATATATAAAAGGAAATACAATATATTATAATCTATAATATTATATTATTCAATAGTAAAATATATAATAAAATATATTATTAAAATTATTTTTTAACTCAAACTATAATATAATTCAAAAATAACATAATAATAATATTTTATTAATATTACACAATAATTTTATATCTCTTACCAATATCTTAGGGGATTATTAATATTTTACACAAAGAAATAATAAACCCAAGGGTTAATATTATAAACCTAAGTAATTGGTGAAGCGAAAGGATAAATATTAATATTATAAATTAAGAAATATCCTAAGAATAAATAATTTAATTGAAAGATTAGAAGAGCATAATGCTTAGACAGAAACCTAAAAAGTAAAAAACTCTAAGAATTAATATATTAAACTCAAGAGATTAATAAAGTATATGAAATAATATTTAAAAACTAGAAACCTAAGAAATTAATAAACCCTAACAATTAATATTTTAAACTCAAAGATATTAATAAACCCGAGAGATTCATTAATAATAAAACCCAAAGAACTAATACACCCAAGGTTTCAAATATTATAAACCAAAAGGAATTGGTGAACATGGATAAATATTAAAAGCATAAGGAGTAAATATTAAAAACACAAGAGATTAATAAACCCTAAAGAAATTGATATTTTAAACTTCAAAAAACATAATAAATTAATAAACCATAAGAATCGGTATTTTAAAATTAAAATATTAACCAAGCCAATGAGGATTATTAACATTATAAACCATAAATAAAATAATAAACCACAAGGGTTACTACTATTTATAAGCCAAAGGAATCAGCTGAGCCCAGAAGGGATAAAATCATAAATCTAAGGAGATCAATAAGGACAAGGAAAATCAATATTAAAGAAACGATGAGAGATTCATCCAGAAAACCTAAAATTAATATTTTACAACTCAAAAGATTATTGAAACCAAGTTCATTATAGCATTATATACTAAAAGAACTTCAATAAACCCAAAGGGTTTAATATTATATACCAAAGGAATGGGTGAACTCAGAGGATAAATATTAAAAACCTACAGGGATCAAATAAAGGCTAGCGTGCAATAAATTAAAAAACAATAGAGATTAATGAAAACCTAATAATTCATATTCTAAACTCAAAAAGCCTAAGAAATTAAAAAATCCAATAGAAATAATATTTAAACTCGATAGATTAATAAACCCAAGGGGTTGTTAAATATATAAAACAAAAGAAATAGTAAACCCAGTTTAATATTATATTAAAGGAATTTAGGAGGCCAGAAGGATAAATGAGTTTAAACCTAAAGGGATGAATAAGGACAACGAGATCAGATATATAAAAGCAAAGATTAACAAACCCTAATAAATTAATATTTGAAACTCAAAAACCTAAGAAAGTGTAATAAACCACAGGAATTAATATTTTAAACTCGGAAGATTGATAAAGCTCAACGGATTATTAATGTTCTAAACCAAAATAAGTAATATTATAAACCAAAGGAATTATTAAAATTATAAAGGTGAGGAACAAATAAACACGAAGCATTTAATATTATAAACCTAAGAAATTAGTAAAGCCAAGGGAAAAGCTTTATAAACCTAAGGGATAAATATTAGTATTATAAACCACGAAATTAATAAACTCTGAGAATTTCTAATATTTTAAACTCAAGAGAGTAATATACCCTAATAATTAATAGTTTGAACACAAAACTTAAGGAATTTAATAAACCATGGTATTTAGTGCTTTTAAAGCTCAAGGATATTCAACACCCGAGGGATTATTAATAATATAAACCAAAAGAAATAATAAACTAAAGGGTTTAATGCTATAAACCAAAGGAATTAGTGAGACAGAGGGAAAAATTATTAAAAACATAAGGGATCAATAAGGCGATGGATCGATATTAAAGACACGAGGAGAGTAACAAACCTAAGAATAAATATTTTCAACTAAAAAACCTAAGAAATTAATAAACCATAAGAATCAATATTTTAAGATCAACTAATTAATAAACGGAAAGGGATTATTAATATTATAAACCAAAAGAACTAATAAACTAAAGAGGTTTTAATATCATAAACCAAAGGAATTGGGGAACCTCGGGGAAAAATATTAAAAACATAAGGAGATCAGCAAGGCCCAGGGATACATAGAAAAAAATAAAAAAAGATTAGTAAAGGCTAGGAATAAATATTTTAAATACAAATGAATGATAAACTCACATGATTAATAAAGAGATTAATAAATCTTAGGAGATCAATTTTTAAATATAAATGATTGATAAGAGTCACATGATTAACATTATAAACCGAAAGAACCTAATAAACGCGATGGTTTTAATATTATAAACGAGAGGAAATCGGTGAACCCAAGGGATAAATATTAAAATCCTAAGGGATGCTGATAAAGCTAAAGGGAAATATTAAAAACAATAGGAGATCAATAAAACCTAATAATTAATATTTTAAACTCAAAAAGCCTAAGAAATTAAAGCCTATGAAATAATATGTTTTCAAACTTAATGTAATAAAGCATATGAAATAATATTTAAAAGAAAACCGAAACCTAAGAAAGTAGTAAACCCTAACAAAGTCGAATATTTTAAAATTCAAGATATTAATAAACCCAAAGAGATTATTAATAATACAAACAAAAAAGAACTAATAAAGCCCAAAAGGTTTCAGAGTATTATAAACGACAGAGAGGAATTGAGTGAACGAGGGATAAATATTAAAAACACAAGAGATTAATAAACCCTAAGTCGATATCATTTTAAAACGCTAAAAAACCTAATAAATTAATAAACCATAAGAATCGCTGCATTTTAAACTTAAGATACTGATAATGACGAATGGGATTATGTACATTATAAACCAAAAGAACTAATAAACGGCTTCGAGGGTTTAATTTTATGAGACCAAAGGAATCAACGAACTCGAAAGGGGATAAATATCATAAACCTAAAGGGATCAGTAAGAGACAAAGAATCAATAGTCAAAAACGGTAAGAGATTAATAAACCCTAAGAATTAATATATTAAAGTAGTTTGAAAAACCTAAGAAATTAATAAAGCCTAAGAATTAATATGTTAAACTCAAAGAGATTAATAAGGCAAGGGGGTCATTAACATTATAAAACAAAAGAACTAATAAACCATAGTGTCTAATATTATAAACCAAAGGAATCGGTGAACTTAAGGGATATTATTAAAAACCTAAAGGAAGATCAATAAGGCTAATGGAAATATTAAAAACAATAGATATTAATAAAACCTAATAATTCATATTATAAACTCCAAAAGCCTAAGAAATTAAAAAAACCTATGAAATAATATTTTAAACTCAATAGATTAATAAAACCAAGGGGTTATTAATATTATAAAACAAAAGAACTAGTAAAGCCCAAGAGTTTCATCTTCTAAACCAAAGGAATTGAGAAGCCGAATGATAAAGCAATTTAAACCTAAGGGATGAATAAGGCCAATGGATCAATTTTAAAAACACGAGAGATTAATAGAAGCCCTAATACTTAATATTTGAAACTCGAAACCTAATAAATTAATAAACCCTAAGAATTAATATTTTAAATTCAAGAGATTAATGCAACTATGACGGGTTATTAATGTTCTAAACCAAAATAAGTAATATTATATGACAGAGCGTCAGAAATTATTAAAGGTTATAAAAGGTAAGGCATACGAAATAAACACAAGCGTTTAATCTGCTATAGAAGCCCGAGAAATTAGTAAACCCAACGGAGAATTTTTTATAAACCTAATGGATAAAATATTAGTATTATAAACCAGAGAAATTAATAAACCCTAAGATTTTTTAATATTTTAAATTCAAGAAGAGTAAAATATACCCCTAATAATTAATAGGTTAAACCCAAAAACTTAAGAATTTAATAGACCATAAATCGCTAGTATTTTATTCTCGAGAGATTACGACAAACAGAAAGGATTATTAATAATATAAACCAAAAGAAATAATAAACCCAAGGGTTTAATATTATAAACCAAAAGGAATTGGTGAACCCGAGGGACAATTATTAAAAACACCAAAGAGGGATAAATAAAGCCAAGGGATCAATATTACGGACATAAGAGAGAGTACCCTAAAGAATAAATATTTTTAAACTCAAAGAGCACTAAGAAATTAATAGAAACACATAAGAATCAATATTTTAAAATAAACTAATTAATAAACACAAGGAATTATTAATATTATAAACCAAAAGAACTAATAAACCCAAGTTTAATATTATAAACGAAGGAATTGGGAACGAGGGAAAAATATTAAAAAACATAAAGAGATCAGACACGCATGAGGATACATAGAGATTAATAAAGGCTAGGAATAAATATTTTAAATACAAATGAATGATAAACTCCTTATGATTAATAAATAGATTAATAAATCTTACGAATCAATTTAAAGATGATTGATAAAGTCACATGATTAACATTATAAACCAAAAGAACTAATAAACCCTATGGTTTAATATATTATAAACCAAAGAAATCGGTGAACCCAAGGATAAATATTTAAAAACCTAAGGGATCAGTGAGGCTAAGGCAATATGTAAAAACAACGAGAGATTAATAAAACCTATCAATAGTAGTGTTTTAAACCCAAAAAACCTAAGAAATTAAAAAATCCTACGAAAATAATATTTTAAACTCCAATAGATTAATAAACCCAGAAGGTGGTATTAATATTATAAAACAAAGAATGCGTGATAGCGGAGGTTTTAATATTATAAACAAATGGAATTGGGAGCGAGGATAAATAGAGTTAAACACAGGGATGAATGAGGCCAACGGATCAATGGCTAAAAACAAAAGAAGATTAATAAACCCTAATAATTAATATTTGAAACTCCAAAAAGCCTAAGAAATTAATAAAGCCTAATAGTGATATTTTAAACTCGAGGAAGTAATATAACCTAATAATTAATAGTTTAAACTCAAAACCTAAGAATTTAATAAACCATGTTATTTTAATATTTTTAAACTCAGAGATTAATAAACCCAACGGATATATTAATAATAAACCAGAAAATAATAAACGAGGTTTTAATATTGTAAACCAAAGGAATTGGTGAACCCGAGGGAAAATTATTAAAAACAAAAGGGATGAATAAGGCTAAGGGATCGATATTAAAAACACAAGAGAGTAACAAACCACTGAGAATAAATATTTTAAACTCAAAAACCGAAGAAATTAATAAACCATAAGAATCAATATTTTAAAAAATAAAGTAATTAATAAACACAAGGGATTATTAATATTGTAAACCAAAAGAACTAATAAACCCAGTGGTTTAATATTATAAACGAAAGAGTGGGGAACCCGATGGAAAAATATTAAAAACATAAGAGATACGACAAAGGCGAGGGATAGATATACGATTAGTAAAGGTTAGGAATAAATATTTTAAATACAAATGAAAGAAATATTAAAATTGTATACGAGATTTTTCCAACCATATAAAGCTATGAAAACATAAAAATTAAAGACAAATGAATGAGAAACTCACATGATTAATAAAGAGATTAATAAATCTTAGGAATCAATTTTTAAATAAAAATGATTGATAAAGTCTGCTATGATTATTCATATTATAAGCGGGGAATAAACATTGTTTACCATACTTTATTTAGAAGCATTGAGACAATTGTTGTCACAATGCGACTTTGGACCAACTATGACGGGGTTGGCCATGGGAGATTTTCATATCGAGACAATATTTTTCGGAATGTGATATTTTACCATGGATGACATTGATCGACTATGGCTAGCGGTAATTAACAATGGTTTCCCATGGTTGATTTTCATATTAGTCGAGTTTTTCATAATGTGACATTTGGACCATGCATTAGCATTAAACTCTAGGACTAACATTTAAACCAATATTTGGATTTAATAAAATGAAGGGAATAATATTAGAGCTAGAAAGAATTCAAAAAAATTAATGAATCAATATTCTAACGAAACAATGGATCAAACAAATATGGTGAAATATTAATATTATAAACATAAAACATCGATAAAACAAAGGGAATATTAATATTATAAACAAAGAAAATATCAATAAACCGAAGGGATTATTAGTATTAGTAAACCCAACAAATTTGTATTAGAAACAAAAATTATTAATAAAAGTCAAGTGATTAATAAAGTCGAAGGATCAATCAAAAATTAATAAAAAAATACTCAGGATTGAAGAAATTAATAAACACTAATAGTTAACGAGAGAGATTATTCATATTATAAACCAAAATAGTCCATAAACGAGGGTTTAATATTATCACCAAAGGAATTGGTGAACCCAAGGGAAAAATATTACCCAACAAATTAGTTTTAGAAATAAAAATTATTAATAAAATCAAGTGATTAATAAAGTTGAAGGATCAATAAAATTATATATATAACAACCGAAAGAGATTAACTAAAGCTTACTAATAATTAACCCAAAGTATTCATTCATATTATAAACGAAAAGAACTAATAACAAGGGTTTAATATTAAGAATCCAAAGGAATTGGTGAACAAGGGAAAAATAAGTAATAATCTAAGGGACCAATAAGGCCAAGGGAACAATCATTAAAAACACAATAGCTTAGTAAAGAATACAACCCAATATTTTAAACACGGAGAGGAAATTTTAAAGTCACATGATTATTATTACTGATAAACCACGAAGTTATCGATCAAACCTTGCGATTGTTAATGTATAAACCGGAATGAATTAATAAACTAAAAGTCATATTCAATTCCACCATCGGTGAAACCAAAAAAAATAACATTAGAAATTATTTCATATGTTTTTTTGTAGTCTTTACATAAAAAGAAATACCCTTCCTGAAAATGGACTCGCTTCTCATCGAAAGGGTCACTTATCGAAATAGCCTCTTCGAGAACACAACCGGTAGACCGACCACAAAAGGAACACCAATTCAAATCAACGGGATAATGATCATGATGCTGCATAACGCTTTCCAACCAGTCCCTTATTTTTTTCTCCTAGCCTCCCTCATATGCGCATGCAACAAGTATTTTACATTAATTTTCATTTCATATAGCACATGAAGATGATCATCGATAAAAGTAGGATGGAGGCCATGTTTTCTATTGAGCTTGTTAGAAGATACGAAAGAAAATTAGGATTAGTCTAGAAATATCTTTCCACCGCTTTATTCTAATAGATGCCATCATTATTATCCATATGCTCTGCATTTGACGGGAAAAACGACAAAATAAAAATTTATAAACAAAGAGAAAGAGAAACATCTAGCCACGCACACACACACGCACACGGATATATATATATGTATAGCCAGGAACACCTCATTTGTTTTTTTGTTTAAAAAACTTAATCTTAAAAAACGTCATGTTTATAGAAATAACTTTCGACGGTACATGAACTCAAATAAAGATATAAATTTCCTACAAATATAAACCTCATTAGAAATAAATATTGTACACATGAAATGAGCGATAAAATTAAATGAGTGATATGAGACTATTACATATACAGCCCAAAGCAAATCACAAATTTTTCAGACTTTAATGTTTGAAAGATGAAATATTAATAGTATGTGAGTGATTCTGTATGTTTTGTACTGTAAAAATAATGTTAATAGTATGTTATATTAATTTGGTTAATATTGTATCAAATATAAATATGTTGTCATTGAACCAAACCACAATATATTTAGCAAACATATTGATAAATATTGTTCAGTTTTGTGTCATGGGATATGGACTTCAATCTTGATTTTTACTTGGTAGGCTCATATAAGCGGATTTGTATAAGTCTTATTGGTTCATTGTGAGCAAAAGAGCAATGTGACTTAAAAAAGGAGAGTAAATTGAGCAGCATGAAAAACGATGTGAAAGACTTTTCTGGAATGTTACTATCATTGTGGATCCCTTGAATGTATTCATTTCATTAATACATGAGAATAATTATTATACTAAGATAGCAAAATATAGGGCCAATATAAAGAAATTAAAACTCATTCCATAACATATATGTGGCTTAATACTATTAGTTGCGTGTGCCATTGTGACATGGAATTTCAATACTTGATTTTTAATGATTGACTCATATAATTGGTTTTTTTATCTCTAAATGGTTCATTGTAAGAAGAAAAATAACAAAAACCACTTTGAAAAAAATAAGAGAAAATTAGCGACCATGAAAAACGATGTAGCAACATTTCAAAATGCCACCTATGAATTTGATGAATGCTATTCATCTCATGTAATACAAAAATCGTATTTTATTAAAAGTAAATAAAAGGAAAATAAAAGAAATTCAAAAAATATTCTATAAAGAGGCTAAAGTATCTGGCAGTTGCAAGTCATAACGATATGGACTTTAATCACTACTGTCTCATAACTTCCTAGTGTAACATATGCATTCGCTTTCATCTTGGCATAACGTTGATAAGAGAAAGGCGGTGCAATCCTATAAACCACTCCTATTGGTTGCGTTCACTCTTGATTTGCGTTCTGTGAAGGATCATGACCTGCTCTGCTCCTTTATTCCCGATATCAAATTGATGATCATTTCTAAAGTCAAACCTGAGTGACTTGTGGATTTGCATAAGTAGCCCATGACATCTTTAAAGGAATTTGTTTTCGATTTCCTCTTATCATTGGTGCATATGATAGTCGATGTTTTGGATTTCTTGCAGAAAAGCACGCAACATACTTATCAAAAACAACGATTGTGAACATTGGAAGTTCGGGTGGCTTAGGAAGGTAGGAGTATAAAAATATTTCCTTCACATTTCCAAGTGCACCATTCACGACAGAACTGCACTTCAACTGAAAAATTATATGTCAACACAGCTTACGTTGTGCCAATGACATTACAAAATTCGGGTCCGATTTGATCATCATCGGCTTTCCTCGGTTTTTGGTACGCCTTGAGTCACGGCAAGACATTGTGCAATTGGAGAATTTTATGATGTTTTCAGCACTATGCCGGTTATGGAAGGAGACACAGATGTTGTTGGAAACATGTGAGCTGTAACTGCATTAAATAAATCCCTTTCTCTAGGATGCAACCTCATATCAGCAAATAGTGACCTACGCATCCCAATCATCAAGAACGGGTTATGCATTTCTGTATGTTATTGAGGACTCTACGAAAACAATATTGTTTCTCATGCTCCCTTGTTGGCGAAAATATTGTGTCGAGAGTGACGACAATGTTGAATTTTTTCCACAAGACTTTCCTACGCGCCATTACTTGCACTATAAAGGCTTATCTCTCATAGGAGGTAGTTGGCCAAGGTCACCCACAAGGATGATGAATGCACTACGCAAAAAGGACAATTCTTTTTCTCTGGAAATTCTTTTAGGTAATCGAGCATCTATTTGCATGAATAACCTTGATCTCAAAAATCTCATTTCATCAATCAATATTTATTGAATATGCCTCATTTCTTCTTAGAATATTGCCCGGCGATTGACCCTGTAGTGGTTTCATATCTTTAGTCACAGTTTTCGGGCGAGTGTATTGTTTTTGCAAGTATATTAAAAGCGGCTATTCTTGTTCCCACAGCGAGAAGAAGCAAAGGACTTTTTCCGTACTTGACGGATTAAAGAAAGAGCTTCAAAAAGTACAATCGATAGGGAAAGACTTGATCCCGGTGCGCAGTGCCCTGAGCCAAAGCATGCCAGCGAGGCTTCACACGAATCTCATGTCAAACAAAATGCCTTAAAAAAATTTCCAAAAAGCAGAGTCGTTGTTTTTATGCCAATGAATACTGGAGAGGAAAATTTTCTATTTGAAAGGTCAACAATATCACCCCTTGATATTCCATTTCCTTATAAAATTAATAGCGCTTATTTAGCCACATCATCAGAAATAGTTGCTGCCACTGCGGCTCGAAAGGATATATCAGAAATCCCTGACGGCTCGAGGGTGTGAAGATCATAAACATTGACATTGCTTGGCGGAACCAAGCGAGAGAAAAGTTTCCATTCTTGAAAATCATCTTCAAGATTCATTTCTGGTTAGCAAAATCATCATCTTCTCCATATCAGCTATTTTCAACATTTGATGGATTTCGATCAACATGCCATGCTTTCGATTATCAATAATTTCCTCCAATTTTCAACAATAATTTTAGCATTTGAAAGCTCAATGTCATAAAAATGTCACGAAATAGGCTTGCACAAAGAGAAATTTTGCTGCAACAAAAAGGTTTCAAATTCGTACGGTACCGTCACTAGGAATAGAATAAAACCATGGCCAAGCCGAAACAATCGCATGAACATCTAGGCATGCCGAGGATATTTTTACACTTGCTATCAAGTATCCAAGATCTTACTTTGTTTCTATCGAAAGATAGATGTTCGAGGAAAAAATGCCTCTTTTGATAATGTTGAACAACAAAATTGTTTTCGGATGAGACATTTGCATGCCATCCCTTGATATTTTCCACGAAAACCTTTCTTCCAAAATTTAATGAAACAAATCGAGCTACAAACAATAGATTGTTGTGTATGCTTCGGCCAACGCATGGCATGTGTGGTATGCTCCAATGTCCCGTTCAACGATTGTTTACGCAAGAAAATTTCTGTAATCACATAAAGCATGATCACTCGAGAGGAAATAGAATTTGAAATTCTAGTTGTACCTCATCATGAATAACTTCCCGGACCTTTCCCTACTTTTTGATGCATACTTAGCAATATGTTTCGGGACAAACATATTGAGAAAGCACGAGTTTGGAAATCAACATTTGCATGCGCATTGTTAGAAGGTCAATGTTATGTACATTGTGTCTATCTTCATTTCTTGTTGGAGTCATATTTTTTTCTTCCTTGGCCACTTCGGTATTATTTTTACCTTTATTAACTTTATTTCATGAAGTTTTAACCAAGGCTGTTACAGAAACCCCCCTTATTGGAACATCGTCCCAAGTGTTCAACGACACCTACAACCAAAAACACTGCAAAAAGAAAAACATGCTGCCCGTGGAGCTTTAGAAATTAGCTCGTTCCAGTGTTTACAATGATCAACCTATTGGGAATCAAATTTACATGAAAACATAACAACATAATAAAAATAATGAAATGACAACCATACCTTGTATTGGATCTTTATAACAAATCTCATGGTGTTATTTACGTCCATATACATATGAACATAAACTAAAACATCACACAAAAACATATACCTAAAACATTCACTCAACTAGAAAATAAACAAGAATACATATTCCTGGTTAGCATATATTCTTAAAAATTGCATCAAGAAGACCTTCTCTGATACCAAACTTGATCCAAAATATTTTACTTCAAGGATGCATTTATAACTACATATATTAGGGAATGTTACCCAAGTAAATTAAACCACATGAAAAGAAGTGAAAAAACATAAGAAATCATGAGATCCATTACACAAATATTCGATTACATAATTCACCCAATGTGGGCTATGTCTCTGAACCTTGCTCAAAATTCGGGAGGCTTTTTTTATTAAGTGGAATCAATGAAATCAATTAGAAGAAAATTTACAAAAAAAAAGACCGTTATACCTCCAATTTGGATGATGGCCTGAAAATTAAGAGCTCAAATAGGGAAACATATGTCACCACTGAATTACCGACGGGAAAAACATGCAAAATCGAATACAAACTTGCCCAATTTTGACATCGACTCCTCCGAAATTCCAAGGGAATATTTTCATGATCTCTTGATCCCATCGCTCAGGGTTTCGCACCCTCTGCCTACTCAGGGTTTCGCCCAAACATCCATGGTCTACCCCTGGTCGATTAGTTTCAGTGGCTTATATGTAAGGTGGTTGATGGATTTCCCATCATAGGGTCATTGGCCCGTTGGTTAATGCACCAAGTTGGGTGCGGGCGGGTCGAGGGTTCCAACACCATCAACCCCCCCATTTTACGCATTTAAGTTTGGTTTGGGATTGTGTTTCTTTTACAGTTGGCGGGATATTTTGGCAGTTAGTGTTAAATGGTTTGCGACATATCAATTAAGGTTGTCATGTTGGGTGGGGCCAGCGAACCCACCTACTATCAGTTCAAATCCCATCGGACTTGTGCAATATATATATCATACACTGTTAAGTTTTGGGTTGGGCTAGTCTCGCCCACCCGTAACATATAATACGATTTTTCGGTGGGGTGTGGTGGGGGTGTTGTCTGGACACCTTGGTTTTGAATATATATATATATATATATATATATATATATATATATATATATATATATATATATATATATATATATATATAGCATAGGGGTGGCAACAGACCATACCTATTCTAATATTTTTTTTTTTTACAAACAATATTATCGTTGTTAATGCTTAAGAAAATAAGGGTCACTGGGAAAATTAAGTAGGTGACAATCTAACTCGTCTTGATGGCAAGAATCCATGCACTGGTTTGCTGCCAAATTGTTGCCTCGTTAAACCTACCACTTGGCCAGGTTTGACCAGAACTATGACCAGTTATAACTTGAGCATACAAACTCAGACTTCAGTGTATTTCACACCATCAGAATCAGGTCGAAGAGCATTATGTTGTGATCCTAGTTTCAATTCTATCTGAAGACTTTGATTTTTGAGTTGTTTTCAGGGCCACTTGTATTTTTGGATCCTCCTCGATCAACAATGGAGGCTGAATATGATCTTGTTTCTCCCTTCTCTCCCTTTTTAAGAGTTTCAAAGGAGGTCTTCTATACTTAGGATTGAAAACTTGGTTAGGATCTAGTTATTTTTTTCGTGGAGGGTTTTTTCTCTAGCTTTAGTTTCACTAGCTTGTTAGAAATGTTTCTTATTAATTTATTCATTTCCTCAAGTTTCTTCTCTGTAGTTTCCTTTCCCTGATTTGAGGAACTAGATTCCTATTTTCCCCTTCTCCTATCTCCATGATAATTCATCCCTCTCCATTTCCTAGTAGAGGTGAAATTTCCCTCAGCTGGCAGAGCATCTGTTTGAATCTAGTCTAAGGAGGGGACTTCCTTTATCTGATAGTGAAACCAAACTCTGGTTCAAAACCCCAGAAAAAACCACTTTAGAAATAGCCTGTGGAGGATTAATTTCAAAATGGAGGCCATTGTACAATTTGTTAAACTTCATTATGAATTCTAAAACATCTTCATTATGCCTTTTCTTCATTGCATTAAATCATAGTCCATTTTCTACCCCGATTTCTTCATGAAATCATTCTCCATCTCCTCCCAGGTATTAATTGCGGTAATTGTTAGAGTTTTGAACCATTTCCTAACCTCCCCATCTAACGACTGAACAAAGAGTCTCAGTATTACATATGGATTCTCTATATTGTGATTCTCAACAAATGGAAAAAAATCATCTATATGTTTCTCAGATGATATATCGTCCTTTCATATGAATCTTGGCATGAGCTTGAGGTAGTGTTGTGGAATATAATTCAAGGGTTGAGGCAAGTTAGGAGAACCATATATATTCAATAGAAATCCTGGGACAACCATATTTAACAAAGGAGGTGGTGCTATATTTATTATGAATCCTTGTTGAAGGCATGTATCTAAGTTGGGAAGCTATTCACACTTAGACTGGGACTGTTTATAGGGATATCTTTAACCTTTTTAGTTTAAGGGGAGGGATGGAATGGGGAATAGAGTGAAATGACGAATGATTCTTCACTTTTTATTCTTGAAGGAAATGAGCCAAAGAATGTACAATGCTCTTAAGCGTATTTGAAGACTTTAGAGGGAAACTTTGAGAAGTTTATCACAACCTTTTGGGAGCTAGTTGATGCTATTTCTAGAAAATAGGTCACTGGAATTGGAGTGACAAGAGTTATTTCCTTCTAGATACTTGTAGATATGTTTCTCTCAGAGGGATTTTTCTGTTATCTTGTATCAGAGAGAGTATGGGGTCTTCAGAAAGCCAGGAAGCTATGAATTAAATTGAAAACAATGTAGTCGCCAATGTGTTAGGTCCCTATATTAATAGTGTTGTTAGTGTAGCCCCCTTATTGTTATTTTTGTACCCCTGTAGTGCCCATATTTTTATTATTGTGCCCCATAAAACCCCACTATTATTATTGTTGTGCCCTTACATTATTCTTGTTAGGTCGGTTATGATTAAATTGTGACCCCATGGACTCCTATATATAGAAAGGAGGTTTTATCATTTGAATCATCAAAGAATTATTCATTTGTGTAATGTAAAGTAGGTTTCCCCCTCGAAGTGGCTAATTTCTAAGGTGTTGATCACTCTTTTCTTCTATTTTTGGAGTTGGTTTCATAACATTTGGTATTAGAGCTTTGGATTAGAGGGTTTCACTGCTTAAAACATGTCATCGTGGAATTTTCGCTATAAATTTGTTTCAACAAAGGTCCAAAACATAAAACAAAAACCCATTTGCGAATAAA
Source organism: Pinus albicaulis (assembly GCA_034641835.2). NCBI lineage: Eukaryota > Viridiplantae > Streptophyta > Pinopsida > Pinales > Pinaceae > Pinus > Pinus albicaulis. The sequence continues at coordinate 71,356,793 of MU968359.1, forward strand.
TCCCGATGAATGCCGTGTAAAAAAATTACATCTTGGTTCACAATATTTTCAGAGATATGATCGGTGGAAGTTACAGTTTTTGCACGCTCCCAAATTTCATATCAAAGAGGTGACCTTGGAAAAATTGTCATAACTCTCTCTCTATAAGCATCATATTGGAATTATGTAAAAAGTAGACGAATGTACACAGACTAGAGTTTAGTATGTATCAACTTCAGAACCGAAGGAGGAAACAATAACACGTGGCACGTCGTACAAGTTCACTCTATTGAACTAGTCCATAATTAGGTCATGGCAGGAGATTAAGCATAATTTTGCCTTGAAGAATCCAAATCAGGTCAGACCTATGGCATTAGTAAGAAGGTTCAGAGGGCTACTAAGGGAGCTAAGATAAAATCTTTGGGAACTAAAATTCCAGAGATACATCAGTTTCAATATGGAGCTCCTCAATAGCAAGAAAAAAGTGTGTATTTTTTTTTTCAAATTGCAAAAGTATTTTCTGAAAAATCAGTTTGATGTGATTCTAAAGGCATATTGAAGAATAGATATCGATATTTGGTTCCAAAATGGCCCCTTAAAATAATTCAACACCAATTAAGACCTCATAAGGCTATATTATGACTCATGAAGAGGAAGAAGTGCAATAAGATATATCAAAATTATAAAACCAAGTGCACCAAATTTTTCTCTCGCAAAGAGCAATGAAAAATGAAATGGAAGTTTTGAAGAAAGGTGTGGAAGCAATGTGGATGGTTTGAAGAAAGGCATGGAAGCTAATATGGATGTTTTGAAGAAAGGCATGGAATTTAATATGAATGGTTTGATGAAAGGCATGGAAGCTAACATGGATGGTTTGAAGAATGGCATCGAAGCTAAGATGGATGGCATGTAAGCTAAGATGGATGACATGGAAGATAATATATATGAAAAAATGAAAGAAAACATGGAAGACATGAAGAATGATCTAAAAGAAAACATGAAAGGTTTGAAAATGTTGATACAAGAAATTATTCCTAATGGTTAAAAGGTAGTATAAGAAACTTATGATTAGAACAATATAAATGTTAATCGTAATTTCATAAACTCTAATGTTGGATTGAATACCCACCATATTCCAAATATCGATATGAGGAATTTTGATGGCGAGGATCCCATAACATGGATACTACAGATGGAAGAATATATTGGTCTCCATGATGTGCAAAACACACAAATGGTACACATTGAAACTTTACATTTCGAACAAAATACATTTGTATGGTATTAATGGGTTTTCTCTTGTAAAAATATTTTCACTTGGTCAATTTTTATAGAGGAAATGATAGCACATTATGAGGATACAAAGAGAAAAACCTTCTTTAGCCAATTCGTAAATCTCAAACAAAAGGGTTCAATGGTGGAGCACATTGAGGACTTCTAAAAATTGAATATAAGGGTAATTGATATTCTAGAGGAACACAGGATTGATGTCTTCATATGGAATTTAAAGGATAACATCCAACATTAGGTTTTATTTTGGGAACATGATTCATTGGAGAAGAAATTTAGGTTGGAAAAAAAAATTGAAACTAAATTTATGGTGACAAGGAAGCCTACCACTCACATCTATAAATATGGAAGTGTTGCTACTCCTAGACTTCCACAACCTACAAGGTTGACACCACCTCAATTGAAAGAAAAATGAGCAAAAGGGCTTTTCTATAGTTATGATAGTAAATATATTAAAGTTCATAAGTGTGCTCAGAACAAATTGTTTAGCATATATTGTGCAGAGGAAGAATAAAATGAATATGAAACTTCAAAAGAATAGGATATACATGAGGAACCAACCCTAGAGAAAGAAGAAATTAGTCTAACCAGATCTTGTAATGCATTGGAAGGAATTACCTCTCCTAAAAATCTCGAGATAGAAAGAAATATCAAGAAGAAAAATATAATAGTGTTGATTGATTCAGGTAGTACCCATAGCTTTATTCATTGTAAGGTAGCCAAAGAATTGAATTTCTTCCTATACCCAACACCAGAGTGCCAAGTGATGGTTTCAAATGGAGAGACTATATATTTCTCTAAAAAATGCCATAATATCAAGCTAACCATGGGGGGATATGTATTGAATGGTCCAATTATTTCCATTCCAATGGGAGGTGTTGATGTTGTACTAGGAGTACAATGGATACAATATTTGGGGACAATAGTTTTAATTTTCAAGAAATTTCTTGAAATTGTTTTCAAAAGGAAAGGAAGTTGAATTACAGGGTATTGTAGGGAAGCCAGGAAAAATAATAAGCTCTAATGTTATGGAAAATATTTTGAAGGAAGAACAACGAGGCATAATTTCACAATTATTCTCACTAGAAGTTCCAACATCAAAATAATCTATTTCTCCATATTTCAAAAAAGGCTTGGAAAATCATTCCAAGGAGTTTGAAACACCCAAAGGACTCCCACCTATTCATGATCATCATCATGAGATTAATTTGATTCCAGTAATTCTTCGTCCAAACATCAGGCCTTATAGATATCCTTATGTCCAAAAGAGAGAAATTGAACGTATGCTTGCAAAAATGTTAGAGGCTGGTACAATTCAACCTAGTGAATTTTCTTTCTTTTCTCTAGTAGCATTGGTGCACAAGAAGGATGGATCATGGTGCATGTATCCAGATTATAGGGAGCTCAATAAGATCACTATTAAAGATAACTTTCTCATTCTTGTGATTGATGAATTATTGGATGAATTACATGGATCAATTTATTTTACCAAGTTGGATCTTCATTCAGGATATCATCAAATTAGAATGAAGACTGAAAATATTCTAAAACAATTTCTCGAAATCATGAGGATCATTATGAATTTTTGGTCATGCCTTTTTTCCTTAACTATTCACCTTATACATTTCAAGGGTTGATGAATTCTATTTTTAACCCTTCCTTAGAAAATTTGTGTTAGTATTTTCTGATGATATACTAATATACAACATGTCTTGGAAGGATCATGTTCAACATGTTGATAGGGTGCTCAAACTATTGGAGGCGAAGGAATTATATTCAAAAACCTCCAAATGCTTCTTTGGAGTACAAGAGGTGGAATGTCTAGGTCATATTGTATCTCAGGGGGGTGTTAAGGTAGACCCTAACAAAATTAAAGCCATTAAGGAATGGAAAGTTCCTACAACCATAAAGCAGTTGCGAGGATTTATCGAGTTAACATGGTATTATCAAAAGTTTGTTAAGAATTAATGGAGAATAGTAGCACCTCTAACAACATTACTGAAGAAAGATGCATTTCCATGGAATCCTGAAGCAACTAAGGCCTTTGAACATCTTAAAGAGGCAATGTGCCTAGAAGCAGTGTTAGCTATGCCATACTTCACAAAAACCTTTATTATGGAATATGATGTCTTAGGAAATGGAATTGGTGTTGTTTTAATGCAAGAAGGAAGAGACATTGCTTTTGAAAGACTTCCAATCAAAGGAAAGTATTTACAAAAAACTATTTATCAGAAGGAAATGTTGGTAATACGACATGCACTAAATAAATGGTGGCCTTACCTAATGGGAAGACACTTAAAGGTAAAAAATGATCATGATAATCTTAAATACCTTTTGCAACAAAGACTATATTCAGAAGATCAACAAAAAAGGGTCACAAATATGTTGGGTTATGACTTTGAAATCATCTACAAAAAAGGGAAGCTAAATGTTGTTGCAGATGCACTTTGAAGAAAGGATGAGGAGGTGGAAGCATTTTTTTCTGCCATTTTTATTATTAAGCCAGATTGGATAACCGAAGCAAGGGAGGAATGGAATAATGAAAAAGAAGTAAGGAAACTCATTAAAATGTTGTAGCAAGATCCCAATATATCTGATACATTTAGTTGGAAAAATTATTCCTTATGGTAAAAATATTGTTTATATCTTTGTAAAAATTCCCAACTAAAACAAAAGATTCTTTTGGAATTGCACACCTCTCCCAAAGGAGGACACTTAATATTTTTTAAAACTTACCACGTGGTGAAGAAATATTTCTTTTTGGATGGCCTTAAATTTGATATTCAAAATTTTGTGGCAGAATGTTTGGTTTTCCAGCAAAATAAATTTGAGACAATTAAGACCCCAGGTATACTACAGCGTTTACCCATTCCAAGTCAACGTTAGGGGGAGGTTTCAATGGATTTTATCACAGGTTTACCTAAGTTTGAAGGAAAGAGTGTCATCATGGTGGTAGTTGATAAACTTACAAAGTATGCACATTTTTTTGCATTATATCATCCATTTAAAGCAAGTACAATTGCTACTGCATCTATGGAAACAAATCAAAAGCTACATGGAAACCCAAAGATTATTGTAAGCAACAAAGACTCCATTTTCACTGAAAATTTTCGGACGAAATTGTTTTCTTGCTTAGGTACTCAACTAGCCCATATCTCATCTTATCATCCTCAATCCGATGGGAAAATTGAGAGAGTGAACAAATGTTTGGAATTATATCTTTGTTGTTTTTTATTTGATAAACAAACAAATGGGTCAAGTGGTTACCTCTGGCTGAATGGTGGTATAACACTTCCTTCCATACTACAGCAAAAACGACCCCATTTATGGCTCTTTATGGATATCATCCACCTTCCATCACATCATCTTATAGAGAAAATTCAAAGGTTAAAGCAGCGGAATATCACATCGAGCATCAACAACAAGTTCTCCAACTCTTAAATGATAACCTAAATTTGGCACAAAATCGAATGAAACAACAAGAAGATCAACATCACAGCGAGAGAATTTTTGATGTAGGAGACTGGGTATTTTTATGGCTACAACCATACAGACAAATGTCCCTCAAGAAAGATAAGAAGTATACTAAATTATCGCCAAAGTACTATGGTCCTTAGAAGGTGTTACAAAATATTGGTACTATGGCATACACATTGGAGCTTCCTGCTTCTTCTCGAGTGTACCCAGTTTTCCATGTTTCATGCTTAAAAAAGGTTATAGGTGACAAACTTCTGGTTCAAACAATATTTAAACAAATTGACAAGGAAGAAGAAATCATATTGGAACATGAAGAAGTCGCGGAAACAAGAAATCGATAGCTATGAAATCGATCACTTTCAGAGTATCTGATCAAATTGAAGAACTTACACACTGAAGATTCCACATGGGAGGATGAGAATTTTATATAAAAGCATCTAGAGCTACTCATGCATTAAGGACAACATTTTTTTGAAGGAGAGGGGCATGTTAGGTCACTATATTAGTAGTGTAGCCCCTTATTGTTTTTAGTGTAGCCCTCTTATTGTTATTGTTGTACCCGTGTATCCCCCATATTGTTATTATTGTGCCCCATAAAGCCCCACTATTTTTATTTTTATGCCCTTACATTATTATTGTTAGGTACGCTAGGATTATATTGTGACCCCATGGACTCCTATATATAGCAAGGAAGTTTTTCATTTGAATCATCCAAGTTTTGTTCATTTATGTAATGTAAAGGAGGTTGCCCAAATTAGTTGATTTCTAAGGCATTGATATCTCTTTTCTTCTATTTTTGGAGTTGGTTTCATAACACAAGGTGAGATATCTTCAACCTACACTTCCCTTGCTCACCCAACAAAGGGAATGTAAAAATTTGTTGTACCCAGGGAAAAATATTTTTATTCATTCCGTGGCAATGACGCTAGAATATGTTGTAGATTTTTCTATCTCCCTTTGAAATATTCTCCAGAAGATGTACAATCCTCCTAGAGAAAACCTTCAGGTTGAAGGAAAGGGTCAGTGCTTAGGGCATCGTAAAGGAGTGATCTCGAGGATTTGTTGACAATTTCTGCTACAATCCATATTTCACATAATTTGGACATAAAATTATTCAAATATTGGTTCATTATCCCTTCACCAAGGTCGACTCAAGAAAACACACACACATATATTGGTAGATATGGCTCATCTCAGGGAGGAATGTCTCGATTTTGGTGCCTGACACACAACAAAATGAAGCTCAATATCATCGGTGTAGTGGAAATGAAGAGAATTATAGAAAGGAAGGAATTTGATGCAGATGGCTAGAGAAAACACAAAATCCTAAGCAGCAAGTTCTAGCTGAAGTATGGAAGAGTGAGAAGTTGAAAATGAAAAAATAGTGGAGCTCAATTTAAGGTTTCTGGCTCTATATCTCATGGGCGCATTCTGTCACCAAATAGTATTAGAATTGTTTTTCAAACACATGTACTATATGCTATAAAATAATACAAGTAAATTTGTCATTTGCATAGGTATTGTTTGCTACTTCACAGCATATGTAAATCCATAAATTAGAGTGAAACCAATAGCATCATTACCCAATTTCAAAGGAGGATAAACATACATGAAATGTTATACATAGGGGAAAATATTTTTCAGATTACTCTGCTTGGAATCAACAAAGTTTCTTCATCAATCTTTGAAGATAGAGTCCAAAGCACAAGTTCACCATAGCTAACATTTTTATAATCATGAGCACCTCATGAACAAGAAAATTGAACCAAAATTTGAACCTCCTTCTCTACAAACAAATCTCAGAACTTGCAAAGGCATAATTCAGGCCTCTAGAATGCATAATTTGGGAATATTTACATGATTTTATTCCCCCTATTCATTGAGAAAGGGGGATCTTGAACCATTGTTACAAAATATCTTCAGAATGCTCCATGTGTCTGATCAGCTAGATGTTTGAGCATGTGGGATGATCACAAAATATTTAATTATTTTCTTTAAAATGAATAAGTTACAAAAAGTTGAGAAAATAAAATAAAAAAAATGAAAAATAGAATGATGGTCGCTTTCAAAATATCTCCACGCTAATTGATGTGATCACCTTTAATCAGGCCACATCTCTACCATGGTGTCCCAACTAGTTTGCATCTCACTTTTTTCTTTTAACACCTCAAATTTACTTCTCTAGAGCGATCGATCATCTGATATAGTGGCACTGGGAGGTGTCTGATAGAGGTGCATGATTGAACAAAACAAACAATGTCTAACCCGTTCATCCATTTGTTACCTCTATGATGCCATACTAGAGTTTAAAACATCATAACTTCACTGCGAAACCAAATAATTATTCTACCTTCAGCCCTCTTTTTTAAGCTCTATTATCATTTATAAACCATGGGACCATTACCTGTGACCAAGGGCTTGGGGCTGTGATATTGGGACTTCCCCTTCCTATTAAAAGTTATTTAAAAGCACCTTCTGAAATTAAAAGTTCTGATATCCCTTTAGCCCCTTCTCCACTTGCCCCTTTACTTTTTTGTCTCATGGGACAAGGTGTTTTGGCCTTCGGCTCAATGCTTTTGTGCTAAAGCCTTTGGGTTACTATTAGGGGCTTATTCTCCCTTTGTAATTCATTTTTTCCCTTGGTTTCTTTAAAATATCACCTCCGATATGTAGACCTGATCCAGGTGGTATTTGGTGGTCACCCACCTATTCCACTTGGGGCTCCACCATTGTCTATTTCAGTTTTTCAGTTTCGGCACAGTTTACTATTTTTAGCAGTTTTTCGGGTCCTAAACTTCCGGAGCCGTTTTGAGGCCCTAAACGACGTTTTTTGGGAAACCGGAGAGCAACATGGATCCATGGACCGATGTTGCTCATTCAAAAATTGTACTCCTTGGATCGATATTTCTAACGAGCTATTGAGCGCGTCAAACGGAGATCGGATGCCAAATTTACGCCCACAGGAAGTTGAAACACCAATTTACCCAAACGGGGCCCATAGTTTTGGCGCTTCATCTCCTAGGGTTAGGGTTTAGTGTTTTTAAGTTTCCCATTGTTTCTAAATGATAAATAGGCCCTCGACCTCATTGTAACTCGGTTCGGAAGGGCACCATGTACACATCTCTTCTTAGAGATGGCACACGACGCCTAGCTAGTTTTCCATTAAATACCTTAAAGAAAAATTTCAGTTCTTTGATATTAATGAAATGAAGTGTTATTTCCATTTTGCATCTCTGTGTTATGGTTATATGACATTACGATTTGCGTTCCTGCATAAATCCGGATCAGTGGTATCAGAGCAGTCTGCTTTTTCTCGATCCTTCTTTGCATGTCCCCAACGAGGTCGGGGTATAAGGAGCTAGGGCTTGATCTGGTGGAACCTTTGCAAGATCGGCCTCACAAACCTCGACGGACGCCCATGGGGGACGAAAAGAAAGATGAGGGAGCAGGAGATCCTATCAAAATATTGCTCGAGGAGGCCCTCGAAAAACAAAGGAACGCGATGATGGATAGCTTTGCTCAGATCCTTCAACGGCTGCCCACCGGCGGCGCATCTGCATCCAGTAGCCACTCTGGAGTTGCGACTCCCTTTAAGGTACCAGTAAATTTTGACATTCCCATATTTGAGGGTCAAATAGACGCAGATGCCGTAGATAGATGGTTGAATCTATTAGAAGGATATTTCTCTGTTCATGACTTTTCAGACCGGGAGAAGATTATTTTTGCACTTCTCAAAGCTACCCCCCATGTTAAGGACTGGTGGGAAACCTACTGTGAGAACAAGGACTAGACAGAACCCTCTCTGTTCTCAGCCGTACCAACTTGGAATTCTTTCCGAGACGCCGTCAAGGAACAGTACTATCCTGTGGGGAGCTATGAGGACAAGTACATCCAATGGACCACGCTGCGACAACAAAGGGATCAAGATGTACACGAGCTGACGAATCTGTTCCATACCCTGCGCACAAAGTTGGGTATCAAAGATTCAGAGAAACATTTGGTGCTAAAGTATCGCAATTGTCTGCACAGATACATTCAGGAGGAAATGGAGTTCCTCGACATCTCCTCGCTTGGTACGGCATACCGGTATGCTGCCAAGATTGAGCAGAAATTCAAACAGAAGAAGCGAGACTTTGGATCTACGAATCAAAAGCAAGGAAAGGTGCTTCCAAACCGCAGAACAAAGGACAGAGCCAAGGCATGGCGGCTAAAGACAACCCATCAAAGCCACAAGAAAAGAACAACACCGTAAAGCCAAAGAAGGACACGGGAAAGTGGTGTGAGTTCCATAAGAGCTCCACTCACAACACAAGTGAGTGTCGGGCCAAGCAATCGCTAGTGGCCGAGATGAGGGCTTCTGAGTCAGATGCATGCTCCGACTCCGAATCAGAACCTGAAAAGGGGAATGAAAAAGGGAAAAAGATTATTGATGCGGAGCCCAACGCCACTGTTGCCACTACAAAGGTCCAGAAGGAGGAACCGGAAGATCCAGAGGAGGAGGAACGTCTCTTCCACTCCCAGATGTGGGTAAAGGGCTCCCCTGTACGGTTCATTGTCGACAATGGGAGCCAAAAGAACCTCATTTCAGCAGACGCCGTGAAGCGGTTGGGCTTGCCGACCACAGCTCACCCACATCCATACACCATCGGGTGGCTTCACCAAGGACGAGATCTCCGCGTCAGCCAGCAGTGCCGCCTTCCCTATAGCATCAAGCCCTCCACGGATGAGGTATTATGTGACGTTGCTCCTATTGATGTTTCTGATGTATTATTAGGACAACCATACTTGTGGAAGCGTCATGCTGTGTATGAGTCTCGGCCTCGTGCTGTTATTGTTACTTTGGGAAATAAGTTGTACAGGATACCAGAGGTACCACCTCCTGCCGCTATCTCTTTGGTTACTGCAAAACAATACAGTAAGCTCATTTCCCAAACCAGGAAATTCGTTTTCCTGATGATCCGCCCCCAGGGAAAGAAGAAGACTGTGGCCACGACCTCCAGACAGGGCTCCTCTGCACAACAACAACAAATGGATAAGGTTGTGGAGGAGTACGAGGACATATTCACCTCACCCACAGGGGTTCCTCTGCACTGTCAGGTCAAGCACCCGATTGATCTGACCCCAGGTGCGCCGCTACCCAATGGACCGATCTATCGGCGTTCTGTTCTGGAGAATGATGAAATCAAGAGACAGATTCAGGAGCTGTTGCAGAAAGGTCACATCAGACCAAGTTCATCGCCACGCGGGAGGCCCGATCGTGTTTGATGCAAAGGAAAAGGGATGGGACTTGTGGAGCTACGTATTGACTTTCGAGCCTTTGAACAAGATCTCTGTGGAATAGGTACCCCGATCCCACTGATTGGATTTATGACCTTGCGGACCAACTCAAGGTGCAAATATTTCGACGGATGGGCTTTGAAGTCTGGGTATCACCAGGTACCAATTGAACCCTCCGATGTGTGGAAGACTGCCTTCAAAGCCAAGGAAGGCCTTTTCGAATGGCTGGTCGTGCCTTTCAGGTTGACGAATGCTCCCACCACCTTCATGAGGATGATGGATGACATCTTGCGGCCATTCACCAACTCGTTTGTAGTGGTGTACTTGGATGATATTCTGATCTTCAGCCAGACTTGGGAAGAGCACCTTCACCACATCCGACAAGTCCTCCAAACACTGCGGCAACACAAGTTGTGTGCCAATTTGGAGAAGTACACTTTTGGCATGACCCAGGTTCAATATCTGGGATACATTATTGATGAAAGGGGGGTGCATGTGGATCCAGCCAAGATCCAAGTCATTCGGGATTGACCAGCCCCAACCACTATAACAGAGCTTCGCAGCTTTCTGGGTCTTGCTAATTTCTATCGGAGGTTCGTGTTGGGATTCTCTCATATCACTTGGCCCTTGAGTCAAGTCACCAAGGGAGGAGCGAGAGAAATTTTTTTTTGGTCGGAACCTCAACAGAAGGCATTCACAGAACTGAAAAACCGCCTCTATTCTGCCCCAGTGCTCACTTTACCAGACTTGCAACAACCATTTGAGATCGAGACAGATGCCTCTGACTATGCTATTGGGGCAGTTCTTACTCAACAGGGACATCCAGTGGCATTTCACAGTGAGACATTGTCTGACACAGTTCGCAAGTACCCCACATATCACAAAGAAATGTACTCCATTGTGCAAGCTTATCGACAATGGAAGCATTACATTTTGGGGAAGGAAACAATCATCCACACAGACCACAGGCTACTGCAGTTCATACAAACATAAGGGAAGTTGCAGAATGATCGCCATCAGAAGTGGTCTACATATCTGCAATAGTTTCATTTGAACATCAAGTATAAGAAGGGTAGCACCAATCATGTTGCAGACTGCCTCAGCCGACCACCAATCGTGGCGCTCACCACTGTGCTCAACTCTTGTGGGCACGAGACTTCTGATTGACCGCTTCTCTATGAGAGTGACCCAGAATTCGGCCAAACTTACAAGGCACTCTTGGGGGGTACGCAAGTTCCAAATTTTCACCTCCAAGATGCACTTTTATGTTACATGGGACACCTTTGTGTTCCTTCAAGCGAGCGTGCCAAGATGATATGGGAAGCACACTACAGTCGAGTCGCTGGGCATTTCGGGGTCGAGAAAATAGTAGAAATCCTGCAGAAGTATTTCTATTGGCCGAACCTTCGAAAGGATGTCGAGAAGCACATCAGATCTTGCACTACTTGTGCCATTGCCAAACCGACCATCAAGAAGCAAGGCCTATATACTCCTCTACCTACCCCTAGTCGACCTTGGGAATCCATCTCCATGGATTACATGTCGGGCCCGCCTTCTACTAAGCAGGGAAATGACTGTGTTTTTGTGGTCGTCGACAGATTCTCGAAGATGGCCATTATGGCGGCCTGCAAGAAGAATATCACAGCAGAAGCCACTTCTAAACTCTTCTTTGAACGAGTGTGGGTGCACTTTGGGATCCCACAGTCTATCATATCAGATCGGGATAGCAGGTTCCTCAGCACATTTTGGTCCAGCCTCTGGTCGATGTTGGATACCAAGCTCACCAAATCCACAGCTTTCCATCCCCAAACAGATGGCCAGACAGAGGTCGTCAACATAATGATTGTACACATTCTGCGCATGTACAATTCAAAGCATCCACGCACATGGGACGAGAGCCTCCCCTATGTACAACATAGTTATAATCGGGCTCTCCACAGTTCAATCGGCCATAGCCCCTTTCAGGTGGGCTTGGGATTCCAGCCACCATGTCCCATTGACGTAGCCATGCCATTTGCAGCTGCTCAGGCCAATTCAGCTCATGTCCAGTCTGAAGTTGACAAAGCAAGTAGCTTCATCGAGCACATTCAACACATCCGCCAACAAGTTCATGATATATTGGACAGAGCCAATGCCAAGTACAAGCAACGCCATGATCAACACCGGGTGCCACACAACTTCCAGGTGGGTGACAAAGTATGGCTACATTTGCAGAAGGAGCGCCTCACTGGACCCCACCGCAAGCTTCGCCGCTCCAATACGGGCCATACACCATCACCAAGGCTGTAGGGAACAATGCATTCGAGCTCAGTATTCCACCATTCCTTAGTCTGCACCCAGTCTTCAATGTGGATCGCCTTCGTCCTTACTTCCCACCTCTACTGGACACCTCGGACATTGCAGAACAACTCACACCAACTGAGTTAAATCCAGACTGCATGGAACAGGCCACCACAGATTGCATCATGGACATGCAAATCAAGAACACTCGCCGGCAGAAGATCCAACTATATCGGGTTGTCAAAGCTGGCCAACTCCTGCACCAAGGAAAGTGGTTCACCAGGGACCAAGTTCAGCAGAAATTTCCTCATCTCATGGAGGAACTTAACGCAATGGGGACCATTGCTTCCTAAGGGGGGAGGAATGATCCAGGTGGATATTGGTGGTCACCCGCCTATTCCACTTGGGGCTCCACCATTTTCTATTTCAGTTTTCAGTTTCGGCACAGTTTACTATTTTTAGCAGTTTTTCGGGTCCTAAACTTCCAGAGCCGTTTTGAGGCCCTAAACGACGTTTTTTGGGAAAATAGAGAGCAACATGGGTCCATGGATCAATGTTTCTTATTCCAAATTTGTAGTCCTCGGATAGATCTTTCTAACGAGGTATGGTTTGCGTCATACGGAGATCGTATGCCAAAGTTACGCCCCTGGGAAGTTGAAACACCAATTTACCCAAACGGGGCCCATAGTTTTGGCGCTTCATCTCCTAGGGTTAGGGTTTTGGCTATTTAGGATTTCCCATTGTTTCTAAATGATAAATAGGCCCTTGAGCCTCATTGTAACTCAGTTCATAGGCCTGTATCCGCCACATCTCTTCTCAGAGATAGCTACCAGCGCCCTAGCTAGTTTTATTTCCATTGTCTGTAAGCAAATTTCAGTTCTTTGATATTAATGAAATGAAGTGTTATTTCCGCTGCATCTCTGTATTTATGTTTATGTGTTTATTTTGTTGCATTCCTGCATAAATCCGGATCAGGCCTCAACCCCATATACTAAGTGGAAGGGAGTGAAACCGTTGGACGTCTTTACCATCATGCGGTATGCCCACAAGGAGGAAAAGAGCATATGGTGCCAGTTGGTTTTATGGTTATTCACCATGTGTTGTAACATAGTTTTGAGTACTTTCTTAATAGCTTCTACCTGTCTGTTGGAATGGGGGTAGTATGGTGAAGCGAATTCGTGGGTGAATCTGAGGTGGTGGGATAGCTCCTCGGAAACTTCGTTTTCAAAATTCTTCCCATGGTTAGAGGCTCACTCTTTGGGGACGTCGAATCAGGCAATCACATGGTTGAACAGAAATTGAGCAGTAGTTTCTACTATTTTTTCATATATATGCATGGCCTCAACCCACTTGGTGAAATAGTCGATAACCACGATGATGTATTTATGGTTTCCTGATGAGGCGAGGTTACAAGTCATGAATTCAATCCCCCATTTACAAAAGGGACTAGCAGTGATGACAGGGTGTAGAGGAGCGGGAGGTGCTCTTGCTTTGTGGGTGAAGCATTGGCTTCGTTCTCATCTTTTTACTGTTGTAATGCAATCACGAAACAAGGAGGGCCAAAAATATCCTCCCCATAGGACTTTTTGGGTGGTGGCCATGCTAGATAGGTGGCTGTTGCAAGCGCCTCCTTGGCAGTCATTAAGTGTGTGTTCTACTTGGTCATGGGTGAGGCATAGCCATAAAATGGTGTCGATGCCTTGTCGATATAAGACATCTCCCATGACAAGATATTAGGGGGCCTGCTGGTGTATGCGCTGATGGTCATCTCTAGTGAGATGAGGTCTAAAATTTTGGGTTCACAAGAACAAGAGAATATCTCCATACCAAGGGTCGTCGGTTGCTACGAAGAAGAGGTGTTCATCGAGTAGTGAATCTTTCACTGGTGATCCCTTGGTATCTCCTGGGAGATCCGTAATTAACTCTACTAAGGCAAGCACATTTTTTTCTTTTTTTGGGAGCGAAGTTCTAAGCCACATTCTTGTAGAATGAATATCTAGTGGGCATACTTATGGTTCATTAGGCAGTGGGTGAGCAGGTATTTAATGGGGTTAATATCTACGATGACCGTAGTGGTTCTTAAGATGATGTAGTGGCAAATTTTTTGGACTGCATAAATTAATGCTAGTGCAGCTTTTTCTTCAGGCTTATATCTTAATGCTGGACCCGATAAGGTTTTTCTAGTGTAGTAGATTATGTTCTCCTTCCCATCTAGGTCATCCTGGACAAACACTCTGGCTAACGTGGACTCGGAAGCTGATAAATATAGGATATAATATTTTTCATAGTCTGGGTGACTGACGAGGGGTGCTGAAGATAATGTTTCTTTCAGCGTATCAAACACTTTCTGGGCATAATCGTCCCATTTAAATGGGATGTCCTGGAGAAGGAGGCACAAGAACCCTTGAACGCAGGTGGCATAATCTAGGACAAAGCATCTCATAAAATTGGCCTTCCCCTATAGGATTTGAAGTTACCTGAGGGTTCGAGGTGGTGGTACCTCTTTGATGGCTTGGACCTTGAAGGGGTCCACACAAATGCCTTGTTGGGACACGATAAAACCTAAGATTATTCTTGCGCTAATGCAAAATAAATACTTGAGGGGGTTCAAGTGTAGGTTATATTGACAGCATCCTTGGAATACCAATCGCAGATCCTGGAGGTGGTCTGAGTGCTTCTTGCAGCGTACGGCCAAGTCATCCAAGTAGGCGAGGATATGGTGCTCCAAGTCATGAAATATACAATTCATGGCCTTTTGGAATGTAGCTCCAGTATTTTTTAGGCCAAAAGCCATTACCTTGTATGTGAATGTGCCCAGAGGGTGGTGAACACAGTTTCGTACCGATTAGTATGGCGGATTTGGATTTGATTGTATCCAGAAAACCCATCCATAATGGATAAAGCCTCATGTCCTGCACAAGCATCAATGACTTGGTCGATGAATGGATTAGGATAATTTTCTTTAGGACAAGCTTTGTTCAAATCCTGAAAATCGGTGCAAACGCATATAGTGCCCTATTTTTTCATGACGGGAACAGGGTTGGAAACCCGAGATGTATAGGCGATGGGATAGATAAACTTGGCTTTGTGAAGCTTGTTGATTTCTTGCTTTATTGCTTCAACCTTAAATGGGTGCGGCCTTAGATGGGTGTAGTTGATGTTGTTTCTAGCACACTAGAGGTACATTAGGCTAAGTGTCAATATGGTGCTCTATGATAGTAGGAGTAATTCTAGGCATTTCTGAGTAGTCCCATGCGAAGATATCTCGATACTCTTGTAGAAATTGGGTATAAGAGGTTATTTCTTCTAGAGAGAATGCTGCCCCCAATGATATTTCTTCAACCTTTGAAGGATTTTGGGATATGTTCACCTTGATGGTAGGTGAGATATTCGACATATTTCCTTCCTCAAACGCATCAGGTGCTGGGATGGGGTTTTTGAACCAATCGAATTTTCCTGATGGAAGGACATATTTTTATTTGATCGCATAGATCTCTTGTTTTTTCATCTTGTTAGTATTGAATGTGTTCTTGGTGAGAAAAAGAAAATGGTGATGCATTGCATCCCATGGGTAATCTAGCTCCATCATAGCCTTAAGGATATCCTCATCCAAATGAAACAAGGACCCAAAGGGGGATTGTTACTGTGTAGGGTTATGCTGAATGGGGTTAATCCATATGGAGCTAGTTGAGAGACATGAGAAGGATTCCATTGTGGAAGTGGTGGAACCATACATGGTCGACAGAGTGCAGATAGATTGGGTTTGCACTATTGTGGGAACAGCTACTCTTGTAGTTGCAGTTGACTTGAAACCTATGGTAGATGAGTAGACAACTCAAGTCATAGTTATGATACATGACGATATGAATCATATATGATGTGTCATATCATCAGCATTTGGTGGGGGTTGAATCTCCCTGATTGGTCATCTTTCAGTTGGTAAGAACGGGACAGATCTGTCTACCACATCCTTTTAAGTTGTTGAATTTTTCATTGATTATGATTTCCTGCCATCTTCTCAGGAGAGGCAGACTATGGTTGATCGAATACAAGCTAGAGTTGTGCAGAATCTCGGTATGTAGTGACAACGACGTATTGTGTGGTTATCACTGCATATCTGACGTGAATATGGGACATCAATGTTGGAACGGTATACTATATGGACTGGGTACCATCATTGGAACATTTCCAAATTTGGGCATTCAATGATGAAATGATCAATTTCATCGCAAATTCCACATCTTTCGATTGGGGGAGGAAGTCTGGAAAGGAGCCTTTTAGGTGACTTTCGCTCTTCCTGTAAGTACAGGATGATACGAGGTGCATCTCCGACAGAATGGGTGGAGGGATCCTCTTGATAGGACTGTTTGATGGCGTGTAAGGCGTCCCTATTGTTAGCCACCTATAAAATTTGTTATATCAAATGGTGGCTAAATCATTTTTTGAAGCCTTCAAGAAACAATTTTATTGCCAAATGGTTAGTTCTTGTAGTCTTATGAAGATGAATTATCCTTGATTTAATCTTCACTGTTGTTTCCCTCTCAATTCTGAAAAATCTGTTGTTTTCCCGAAGAAAAAGACTACTAAAAAACCATTTTTCCCTTTCATTTTACCCCTCTTTTCACTCATTATTAACCTTCATTTTTGTCCCCTTTTTCCTCATAAGATTCCTTTATTTTTCCTCATTTCCCTTCTTCCCTTCATAAAAACCCCTTTGATAGGGTTTAAAACTCCTTTTTTACCTTATCGGAAGCTTTCAAAATCCTTTGAATTACTTGAAAAATCATAAAAAATAGCCTTTTTGTGCTAAGGCCTTAAGCCCTATGGCTCTAGCCCCTAGCCCCTTTATTTCCACATAAAACCGGTGATAAAAAACAAGAGTTGGGGCCCAATCGCGCAATCACAATTGGGCGTTCCATTTTGTTTTGTTACCTCTTTCTTTTAAAATCCCTGGTTGTGATTAAACCTTTTTATATATAAAAAACCTTCTTCTAAACCCTCAAAAACCTTTTTTTTCCTTCGTATTTTGTAAAAATCTGACATTTTTATTAAACTTGATGGTTTTTTGTCCTGGCCCATTCTTAACCATTGATATAAGACCGATCAATGGTCGTCGAAATCTCGCATCGCAAAAGTTAATTGGATGCATTTAAGTGTTTCCTTCCATTTCCTTCGATTCCGATAAGCCCCTCCCAGCTAAAAGCCCCTAACCACTTCCCCTCCATGTAACTGGGTGCTAAGACCAAGCGCTAAACCACAAGGTGCTTATCGCAATCGGAAGTTTGAATGAGCACTTTCCTTTGTTAAAAGAAAAAACCCCGATGCAATGGTCTTTTGTTATGAAGGCCCACGCGGCAATATCAGCCGTCAATCCCTATAGATCTAATGGCCAGCACTGTTTTCACCCCGTGCCCTTTGCATCATTCTATATTCCCTCGTCACAATCTCCATTGTTGATTTACCATTATGATCAATGACACTCATGTAATCGCATCGTGAAAACCATTTCACCTTTCCTCTCTCCCCCGCTAATTGGCGATCCCGCGATTGGATCTGGGATGTTCATTTCACTCGTTTGATGGTCCAGATTAAGCCCCACTTCCCTTTGTTGTTTCATAAACCCCACAGTGTAAAATATTTCGGTGAAGATCCACCAAATATCTCTATAGATAAATGGTCCACATTGCTCCCGATATCCGCTCGACCCCTTGGCTTGTATTCTTTTCGTTTCCCCAAAATTAAATCTGAACTATCCATTCTTCTAATCCAACGATCTAGATTCAACTCGATAGGCCCAACTCCTTTGGGTCCTACCCTTCCCTATTGACAAATCCTGACCGTCCATTCCCGAGATCTAACAGCTTAGATCTAATCCGCCTTAGACCCTCCTATCACTTTCCACCTGTGCAACTTACCTTATCGCACTCTCATCTCCGCCATTGGATCTACCCACCTCTCATCTGATGGCCAAGAATCCTTTTCACATTTTTTCTGCACCCGAGATTTAACATCTAAAAAACACGCGAAATGGGTGGTTTTAGAAATTCGCGTGTCAAGTGCGGACCTATGTCGTGTTCCAAAATTTAAAACCACTTTACCACCCCAACACAATGCGAAAACTGTTGTCGTTTTTCCGCTTACCACCTTTCTCTATTACATTGCATCCTCTAATCAAATATCTGCAATCCGTTCTATTAATCCAATGGTCCAGATTTCACCTAACCGTTGAACCATCGCCCTCCACCATTTCTCCTAGGGACTTCATCGATTAACCTCCACCATTGATATTTGTTGGCAGTTGTAATCTAAAGGCCCAGAATCTTCCCACATCCAAAATATCATTTAACCCCATTACATCGTTGTTAAATATTTTTTGCCCTTTTTCACTATATTTTCCTCCATTTTCATTATATCTTTTCCCTTCCACTTGATAAGATCTTGGATTAATCTTGATCGTTGATCCACATGCATTGACGGCTAGGACTTAATTTTTCATTGACTCCCCTGACCGCCTCTCCATTATCCTCAGCATTAAATCCCCACTGTTGGATGCTTTCATCCAACGGCTACGATCTAACCTCAACCTCTGAAGCATTCTATACCCAACTACGTAGGATATTCTTAACTTTCCTTGTTTTTCACAGGTTTTTAAGGCTTCTTAACTATTTTAAAAGAAAATCAAAGGTCGGGGATGACGATCCCTCGGGCCTTTATTCATCAAGAATATCATTCTACAGGGTTCAACACCATGTTTAATTCGTGCCTCATGAGCACTAATGCCATTTTTTAACCCTCTGCATGCCCGCAAAATAAATGGAAACATAGCAATCATCACAGACAAAGAGTATTAGTCTGATAGCATGAAATCAAAGCACAAACCCATGTTTGAAGATTTTAGCACGGTTTTGAAATATTAAGGCACACTTTCAGAAAATTAAAAGCCTAATCCATAGTTAAAGACATCATGAAGACCGAAAGACACAGATTATGCCTAATTAGACCTAAAACACAGACTTAAAGTAAATTAAAGGTGTTTTAGGGAAAGACAAAGCAATTCATCAATCCGAGAAGCCTCCACTGCCACATCAAAGGCTAATTGAATCCTCTCAGCTACCAAAAGCCACCTATAGCCTCAAAGCATTCAAAAGAGGCATAGTTATTACCAGAGTAGAAGATATTTGAATTAAGGCAACTGAATAGTTATTTTATATCAAAGAACTTATTACAAACTGTCAGCAAAGTTATTACAAAGATAAGAAAGAATTCTAAAGGTCAACAAACTCTGCTAAGAGGATCAAAAACTTAATAAAAACAATTAATACAGAGAAATATCTGAAATCTTCTCCATTGAGCCCCTCAAAGGCCGAGAAGCATTAAATTGTATTAATTGAGCCTGTAGATCTTTCCTCTCATGCACCTCCTCATTTTCCTATAAAATCTTCTTGAGGAGCACATTGTAAAGGGTTGGTTGAAAAACTTTTATATATACTTGTGCTAGAAACTTTCTACATGTAAATAGTCTTCAGAGGCTTTGAAGCTCTGTTTGTGATCAAATAAGTTAGGCTGAGAAGAAAATATGACTGCTGAACTGAAACATTGGACTTGAAGTGTGTAACTAGATTGACATCAATATATAAGCTGATTCTTGGGATCATGGTCGATGTCATTGGTGAAGTACTTCTTACTGTGTTATTGTTTTCCTTTCATGTATGCCATTTTGTTCACTTATTCTCTGATAAAGAACAACAAATATAGAGCTAGGATTTACTATCAAAAGTACCCTACTCTCACTGATAAGCTTTATCTCAATGTTTTCCTCCAAATTGTGTGTTTAAGAAGGTCTTAAGTTAAGTGTAAACATTATCCAGGAATGTTGGTTTTCCCTTGTCTTGATGTGCAAAGCTTGAAAATAAATTCTTGAATGATATTTTCATTAAATACTCAGTAAAGTTAGACTAGAAAAGTTTATGGTTTTCCCTGTCTTCTAGTTTCTTTCTCCAAAGGTAGTTCTGAAAGTTTCCCTAAGAGTATGCTGAAAGCAGTTTAGATTTAAAATTATCTTATCTGATCTTAGGTTGCACTTTGTTTTCTTATCTGTTTTCATCCCTTCTGAAATTAATTATGTGGACTACAAGATTTTTTGTCTGATAAGTTAGCTTTAATACAAGCTTGTCCAAAGAAGTCTATGGTTAGCCCTGTCCTTTTTTTGGTTTAAAACAGTTACTTAAAAGGCTTTTCTTGTTTGGAAAGACTGATAAATCCTAGTTGAAATTATTGTATTTTTCCACCCCTTCAACACTTTTATTGCTCCACTCCATCATTTAATCTAAAAATATCTTGTGATATAGATGACTCGCCCCTTGGACCACTCTTGATATTGTTGCACAATTAAAACCTTTTATTACTCCATAGCCCATTGGACTAAAAACCCGCGTCATATCTATCCTATCAGCCAAATCTTGTTCTAATTGCTTGCATCTTCACCCCTTTTAAGCTCTTACATTTTGGGACTTTCCACTCAATTAAAAATCATGCTTAACCATCCAAAACCAAACAAAAACCCTTGTTCTTAATAACTAGGCTAATATCACACATAAAGCCTTAAATATAAGTCAATATTTGCACTTATAAGAGAGATCCATCTCTGGATTCAGGAGGGCTAGATCCTAGAATCCCAAAGTGGTTCCAATGTCCTCTCCACAGTATTAGTCTCACCAATCTGCTGAAATTATGGGGAGCTAACATTTTTGGTGACTCCGCTGGGGACTTCTGAGTGAAATTACACCTATACATTCTTAAGGACCTCAGGAAAACACTTGATTCAATGAAATTTGGTATATTAGCCAGTTCAGCCACCAGGCTAACATTTCTGGCGACTCCACTGAAGACTTAGTAAAATTTCATCTTAGGTACCCTTAAGACTTCATAAAAACCCCTTGAGTATAAGTATCCCTCTTCAAGCACTACCAAGAAAATGGTAATCATGATGAAACTTATTTGAATCAGTGAAAAACTAAGGAAACCTTAGGATTCTCATAAGAGTTTATCAAACCTTGAAGGACCAGCTAGCTTAGCCATAAGAGTATAATTTCTCTGTCTCATCATCGTAGCTAAGTGTTGAAACATATTTAGGACACTCTTAGAACCAATAGCACTTAAATAAACTCAGAAAACCCAAAAATATTTCAGATTGGTATTTAAATAAACATGGTTGTGCACCATAAAACCTTTTACCTCCAAAAGAGCTAAAAATTTCCACCTGGTGACTCCAAAATCCTAAAAATACCTTAAGACTCCACTAGGAAAACCCATTATCATCATAACATCATTTAAACTAAGTTAAGAGGACTTTAGGATTAAATTTTTCTTGTTTAAAAGATCAGTTAGCCTCATAAATATTGTCATATTTGGTTAAAATTTTCTTGTTTAGTTGGGTCTAGAAAACACAACATAGTGGCTCCTAGAAAGATTCATACTAGAGCTTACCCTGACCCAAACCCTCCTGAGATAGTTGATAACCCTAAAAGAATCCTTAGGAAGTCTCCTGAGGTTAAATATTCAATTTTTTTCAGATCACCCCTTAGAGCTAATTTTGTTCCTGAAAACATTGCAACTCTACAAAAATCACAAGGTGACCTAAGAAATCCATTTAGAACTAGGTCGCTTGATGATATAGATCAGTTAGATTTAGAGCCTTCACTTTCATCCCAAGACAGAAGTGAACATCCTGGTAGCAGAGAAACTACTCCACCTGATATACATTTCCTACATAATTTTTGTTTCTCTCGTCCAAGATAAGCTCAATAGTCTCTTGCTGGTCCATCCACTTCTTTTATCCACACATCCACTGTCCAAACCACTCCATTCCAGCCCACTTTCCCTCTTTTCAACCCACCACTTGTAAACCCCCCACTTTTTCCACAACCTCCTATCATGGCAAAATGGTATGCTCCCCTAGTCCTTCCTTTACCTTTAGTCAATATTCCACAGGAATATCAGTCCAAGATACCATTGTATGATGTCATTAATGCTATTATTGCTTCTCAACATGTGGATAAGATGAATGACTACTTTGACAGAAATGAGATTGATGATGAAACTGTCAAACTTAGACTATTTTCTTAGAGTTTAGGGGGAAAAGTAAGAAAATGGTTCAAAGGGTTAACCCCTCACAGTATTAATGATCTCCAAGCCTTCCATCAGTTATTATTAAAAAAATTGGAGGTCAGGAAAAACCCTCTTCAAATACTTTTTGATTACAAGAATCTCCAAAGAAACACTGGGGAAAGTGTTCAAGCCTATTGCACTAGGTTTAACAGTGTTTACAATGCCCTTCCCCCAGAATTAAAACCTTCACAAGGCTCAGCTTTAAACAAGTTTCCTGAAGGATTTGATGGAAAGAATGATGGAAAAGATGATGAAAAATATGAGCATACTTGAGAGAGCACAAGCAAGTCAAAACCAATCAGCTCCTCAAAATAGAAATAAAAACCAAAATCATAATTTTAGGAGAAACCAACCTCAAAATAGACCAAGGGAGGATGATCAACATATTACACCTCCTTTTCATCAAAACTATGTAAGCGAGGTTGAAGAAACAATAGAAAAATTAGAGGAAGGTGACATAAACATGTTGGGAGTAGATAATGATGATTTTGAAATTCATTACAATAGGAAACAAGGTCTATACACACCCTATGATGACAGAAGAGTAGAAGATGAATTTTATTATCAGGAAATCGAAAATTTCATAATAGAAACCAAAAAGGAATATGACCTTAGGAGTAAAAGTAATCATGAAACTCCCAAGACTAAAACCTCTGAAAATTCTGCAAAAAACAGCCCTGTAAATAAACTCAAACTTACAAAGCAGAAAGACAAAATAGTGGTTGTAAATTCTGATAAAAACAAAGAGAAAAGCACTCAAAACAATGAAAATTAGAGTGCAAATATTAGCAGCGCTAGTACCTCAGCTAGTGCTCTTGTTAAAACAATTCTAACCAATGTAAATAGAGAAAATCAACAAGCTGATCTTGCTGATAAAATGGTGGTTAAAAAAGTTGAAACAAACCTTGTAAGAAGTCAGCTACCTTTCAGTTTGGAGTAGGAAATTACCAAGAGAAAGATTTATGTTCCTCTTACCGAATTAGCCACCCAAAATATGTATAGATCCAAAATTTTGAAGGCTTTTAACATAGAAGAGAATAATGACACTGTCAATCTTAATGATGACCAACCAAAGCTCATATTTGTTCCTAAGATTGAGGGTATATATCAAGAAGGACCGGTTCCTCCTTTTTATGTTAGTTTACATATTCATGACAAGATTTTGCACAACGCTATGCATTATTCAGCAGCCTCTCACAGTTTAATGCCCAAAGCTGTAATGAAGAGTCTCAGCCTTGAAATCACTAGACCTTACAAAGATCTTTACTCCTTTGACTCAAGCAGAGTGAAATTTTTAGGCTTAATCAAAGACCTCTGTGTAAACTTAGCACAAATTCTGGCCAAGTGTTTAGTAATGGATATTGTTGTGGCTAATGTACCCCCAAAGTATGGTATGTTGTTATCATGATCTTGGGGAGCCAAGTTACAAGGAACTATGCATATGGATATGGCATATGCAACCATCCCTGTTTTCAATCAGACTAGAAGACTTTATAGGGAGTCTCATATGCAATACATGGTTACCAGCCAAGAGAGACCACAGAAATATCCCCTTTATTCTTTGAATACAGGCCATGACTCATTTATCCTTTTCAATGATGAAAAATTCAGTGAACAAGTAACCTTAACTGAATTAATGGAAGATAGTGAGGAGGAGGAAGACAACACAGAAGTGTCAAAACAGTTTTCTAAATCTGAAAACTACAGCAAACAAAACACAGGTTTATAGCTACAAATCATTCATCCATTACTTTTAAACCTTGAGAGTCAAGAAAGCAGTCCTCAACGCAAGTAAAAACCTGAGGAACTAAAACATATTCGACAAAGTGCTTATCTTCAAGAACCATCTGAATGCACATTAGTTGAATAGGATAGTAACCAAACTAATGAACCCGAAACTAGTCCTCTTTGGAGTATGAACTTTGATGGGTCTTGCACCAAGACCAATGCAGGTGCAGGCATCTGGATACATAACACTGAGAACAACCACACTGAAGGCCATTCCTATAGATTAAATTTTCAGTGTTCTAATAACATAGCTGAATATGAATCCCTTATTTTAGGCTTGCACTTGTTGAATAAATTAGGAGCCAAGAGAATTAAAGTGCATGGGGATTCAGAGTTAATCATTAGGCAAGTGAATGGGGAATAGTGCCAAACACCCCAGACTTAGAGCCTATAGGAACGATGTCATGGATTTATTGAAAACTTTTGAGGAATCCCAACTTATTTTTGTCCCAAGAGAAAAGAATATCCTCGCCCACAGTTTAGTTTTCACTGCTAGAAAATGTTTAACACCATTTTAAACCAAACAATGCACAACTCAAATTAAATTTAGACCAAATGTCCCTGATAACGAGAAATATTGGCAATTTTTTGATGGAGACAAACAAATAGAAGACTTCCTGTAGTCCAGAAGTGAATTTGAACTACCAAGTTTGGATTCAGACTATGAAACAGACTGTCCCAGTGAAGAAAATCTACTTGATGAAGAAAAAGACTCTCCAAAGATTGGTGATATAAATTTGTTGTCTAACAAACTTGAAAATACAACAGAAGTTAGTACAGAGTTAGGCAAAGAAGGATTAGAAACTCTACAATCTAACAATAAAAGTTTGCCAAAAGGTTTGGTCCCTTTAGAGGAGTTGTTTGATTTCAATGATGTGGCCAAGAAACCAAAACTGGAGCCTGTTGAATCTAAAGTTGAAGAGTGTAATATAGGCAGTCAACTAGAACCAAAGATGATCAAACTGTCTAAAACTTTACCAGCTCACATCAAACTCAAATACATAGAGTTGTTTAGAGATTTTTCTGATGCTTTTGAATGGATTTATAAGGATATGAAGTCCTATGACACTGAAATAATCTAGTGCAAGATACCTCTCAAGGAAAACCAAAAACCATTTAAAAAAAAACTGTGCAGAATAAACCTTGTTCAGTTACCTTTGGTTGAGAAGGAAATCAAGAAAATGCATGAAGCCTGTATTATTATTCCTATTAGATATTCAGAATGGGTGTCTAATTTAGTGTCAGTCAGGAAAAAGACAGGAGAAATAAGGCTTTTTATTGACTTTAGAGACTTAAACAAAGCCTCATTAAAAGACAAATACCCTTTACCCAAGATGGATCATATTTTACAAAGCGTAGTAGGGTCTAAAAGAATCTCTTTTCTTGATGTCCTCTCAGGGTACAATCAGATTTTAGTACATCCTGATGATCAATTAAAGACAGCCTTTACTACACCTTGGGGCACTTTCACGTATGTGAAAATTCCCTTTGGTTTAATGAATGTTGGTACTACATTCCAGAGAGCCATGGATATTGCATTCTCGGAAGAACTAGGCTACTTCATCATTATCTATATTGATGATATCACCGTGTTTTCCAAAACAGATGAAGAGCACCTAGAAAACTTGAGAAAAGTCTTCGAGAAGTGCAGAAAGTATGGGTTGTCCTTAAATCCCAATAAAACCATGTTTGGTCTCCAAGAAGGTAAACTACTTGGACACGTCATATCTAAAGAGGGGATAAGGATAGACCCAAAGAGGATGGAGGCTATATTGCAAATCACTCATCCTAGAAACATCAAGGAACTTCAATCTTTCATAGGAAAGATCAATTTGTTGAGAAGTTTCATACCCAACTTAGTCGAGCTCCTTAGAAACATTACAAACATGATGAAAAGGGAACAAGGCGTTAAGTGGACCTTCGAAGCAAAGAAATATTTTGAACTAGTAAAAAAAGAATTAACCAAAACACCAGTTCTTATAAGTCATGATTTCACAAAAGATTTTTTCATTTTATCCTTTGCATCAAAACACACAGTGGTTGTTGTCCTATTGCAGAAAAAATCAAAGGGACAAGAGCAGCCAATTGCATTCTTTAGTAAGGCCCTGAGAAATGCACCTCTGAAGTATAACATTATGGAGAAACAAGACTTTGCCTTAGTCAAAGCTTTAAAGGACTGCAGAGTTTATATTTTACACTCCCATGTAATTGCATTTGTGCCTAACTCAGTTGTAAAAGACATCCTAACACAGGACCTAGATGATAAGAGAGGTAAGTGGATAGCTGTGATACTTGAATATGATTTACAAATCAAGCCCACTAAACTCATTAAAGGCCAAGTTCTAGCTAGATTAATGGCTGAATCAAATTTTGAAGCTCTTGATATAAACATGATAAATGCTTTAGATGAACAAGAGGAACTATCAACTCCCATATTTGAAGACCATTTTATGAAATCCTCTTGGTATGCTGATATTATATATGTTTTTCTTAAATTTAACACACCTGTTAGTTTATCAAAAACAAAGGCAAGGTTTTTAAAGTTAAAAGTTGGAAAATACTGCATTGTAGATAAATGTCTTTATTGGAAAAATGCAAGTGAGTTATTGCTTAAATTTTTCCCTGAGAATGATGCAGAGAAGGTTAAGCATGAGTTCCATGAAGGAGAATGTGGCGGCCACCTCTACTGGAAGACTACAGCTAACAAAATCCTTAGAGATGGTTACTATTGGCCCACCCTCTTTCTAGATGTACATAAGATGATAATTGCCTGTCATAAATGCCAACTTTTTGAAGGCAAAAGAAAATTTCTTCCCTTACTTTTGCATCTAATCACTATTGAAGCTCCTTTTCAATAGTGGGGTTTAGAATTCATAGGAGAAATCCATCCACCCTCATCTTCCCAGCATAGATGGATACTCACTACAACAGACTACATTATGAAATGGATTGAAGCCATCCCTTCTAAGCAAGCCAATGACTCTGTCATCATAAAATTTATTGAGACTCATATCCTCTCTATATTTGGTTGTCCTAGGAAGATCATCACTGATAATGTAGGTGCATTTGGATCCAAGAAGATGGTTGAATTCTATCACAAATAT
The DNA here is from genome assembly GCA_034641835.2 of Pinus albicaulis. Classification (NCBI taxonomy): domain Eukaryota; kingdom Viridiplantae; phylum Streptophyta; class Pinopsida; order Pinales; family Pinaceae; genus Pinus; species Pinus albicaulis. The sequence goes on from MU968359.1 coordinate 71,384,155, forward strand.
CAGATAACATTGGGTCATTCTACTGCTTATTACCCTCAAGGTAATGGGCTTGCAGAATCCTCAAAAAAAGGTTTGGTAAACATAATCAAGAAGTTTTTGGAGGACAACAAGAAGTCTTGGCACACAAATCTAGTGCATGCACTATGGGCTGACATATTAACACTTAAGAAATCTATTGGAATGTCTCCCTGGTAGCTTTTGTATGGAATAGATGCAATTTTTCCAACCAGCTTAGGTGTACCAGTTATGAAGTTGATCCAAGAAGTATAGTCTGAAGACAATGACATGATTAGAAGGATTAATTAGACTATACACCTTCAACAAACCAGAGAGGAGGTCTACAACTGAGCATTACAAAAGCAAGAGAGCATCAAGAAGCTTTTTGACAGAAGGAAAAAAGCCACTAATTTTAGCATTGGTGACAAAGTGTTAAAATGGGACTCAAGGAGAGAACACAAGGTCAAGCATGGTAAATTTGATAACTTATGGCTTGGCCCTTATCTCATTCAGTCTACTTTTGGTAACAATTCTTATTTCTTGCATGAATTGAATGGAGCTAAACTGTTTGGGGGTCCTATCAATGGCAGGATGCTCAAACATTATTTCTCTTGACCCTATCATGTTTGGAAGCCTTTTTATCTTTTTCTCATTATAAATATTTCATACATCATTGCATTAAAAGTTAGAAAATTCAAAAATACAAAAAAAATAGAAGATAGAAAAGAGGGCATATTGTGAAAACAAGAAAGGTATAGCCCCATACCAAAAAACAGAAACATAATCTGAAAGTGTGCAAGCTCAAAAGCCACTCCTAAGAAACACACTTCTAGTTAGTCATACAACCTAATCTTCACTAATTAGCTTTCAATTTACTGTTGATAGATTAGTGAATTAAATTTTCCAAACCACTTAATCTTGGCTTATCAGTTAGGAAGAGTAGGGTAGAAAAATAAAGATTCAAACAAGCCAAAAATTTGAACCCGTGAGCTTCCCAAATAATAATGGCTCTAATATGTTTAAATTTTTAGTCAAAATATAGAAGTAAATTGGTTCTAATAAGCCCAAAACTTGAACCAGAGAAAAAACAGAGAACAACTCAAACAAATTTAAAAACAGAGCTGAAGAAAAGAGAAGGATGTTATTAAAAACTTTCAAATCTTAAGCCTTCACCATTTTGATTTAATTTTCTGCAAATAATAATCTATGTGCAGCTTTTTTTATGCCATAGATCAGAAACAAGTTAGAATGTTCAATCCAGACTTGTCTCCTTTTAAATTTCTTGTTTTAGAAGTTAGAGAATAAAAATCTGTTAGACAGTCTAATCCTAACAGATAGTAGTTAGGTAGAGAAATTTGTGAACTCAATTGTTTAATCTGAGTTCATGGAGAAATAAGAAGTAGACTTAGATTAGTTTTATGTTTTTAAAATAATAAAATATTTGAAAAAGAGTATGCCAATCCAAATGCACTCTCGAAGAAGAAAAAATGTTAGATCAGTAGGATTAGGTAGATAGAAATATTGTTTGATAGTGTTCCATTGTTTTTCATGGCTGCTAGCATTATCGGAATAGAATAAGATCTTCCAAGTGAAGAAATTTGTAGCCCAATGAATGAGGCATTGATCAGCCCCCCAGAGAATACAAGTATGAAGTTCTTGACACCTTCAAGAAGGTGCCATCCCCATGTGGAGCCACTGTTAGCCACCTATAAAATTTGTCATATCAAATGGTGGCTAAATCATTTTTTCAAGCCTTCAAGAAAACAATTTATTGCCAAATGGTTAGTTCTTGAATTCTTATGAAGATGAATTATCCTTGAGTTAATCTTCACTGTTGTTTCCCTCTCAATTCTGAAAAATCTGTTGTTTTCCTGAAGAAAAAGACTGCTAAAAACCCATTTTTTTCCTTTCATTTTACCCATCTTTTCACTCATTATTAACATTCATTTTTGTCCCCTTTTTCCTCATAAGATTCCTCTATTTTTCCTCATTTCGCTTCTTCCCTTCATAAAAACCCCTTTGATAAGGTTTAAAACTCCTTTTTTATCTTATCGGAAGCTTTCACAATCCTTTGAAATACTTGAAAAATCATAAAAAACAGCCTTTTTGTGCTAAGTCCTTAAGCCCTTTTGGCTCTAGCCCCCAGCCCCTTTATTTCTGCAAAAAACCGGCCATAAAAACCAAGAGTTGGGGCCCAATCGTGCAATCGCAATCAGGCATTCCATTGTGTTTTGTTACCTCTCGCTTTTAAAATCCCCGATTGCAATTAAACCTTTTTATATATAAAAACCCTTCTTATAAACCCTCAAAAACCTTTGTTTTCCTTTGTATTTTGTAAAAATCCAACCATTTTATTAAACCTGGTGGTTCATTATCTTGGTCCATTCTTAAACATTGATCTAAGACCGATAAATGGTTGTTGAAATCTCGCATCGCAAAAGTTCATTGGATGCGTTTAAGTGTTTCCTTCCCTTTTCTCCAATTCCGATAAGCCCCTCCCAACTAAAAGCCCCTAACCACTTCCCCTCCATGTAACTAGGAACTAAGACCAAGCGCTAAACCACAAGGCACTTATCGCAATCAGAAGTTTGAATGAGCACTTTCCTTTGTTAAAAGAAAAAACTTTGATGCGATGGTCTTTTGTTATGAAGGCCCGCACGGCAATATCAGTCGTCGATCCCTATAGATCTAACGGCCAGCGCTATTTTCACCCTATGCCCTTTGCATCGTTCTATAGTCCCCCGTTGCAATCTCCATTGTTGATTTACCAATATGATCAATGACCCTCGTGTAATCGCATCGCAAAAACCATTGCACCTTTCCTCTCTACCCTGCCGATTGGCGATCCCGCAATTGGATCTTGGCCATTCATTTCACTCGTCCGACGGTCCAGATTAAGCTCCACTTCCCTTTGTTGTTTCATAAAACCCGCAGTGTAAAATATTTTAGTGAAGATCCACCGTTGATCTCTGTAGATCAACAATCCACATTTCTCCCGATCTCTGCTTGACCCCTTGCCTTGTATTCTTTTCGTTTCCCCAAAATTAAATCTGGATTGTCCATTCTTCTATTCCAATGGTCCAGATTCAACCCGATAGGCCCAAATCCTTTGGGTCCTACCCTTCCCCATTGACAAATCCTGACCGTCCATTCCTGAGATCTAAGGGCTTAGATCTAATCTGCCTTCGACCCTCCTATCACTTTCTGCCTGCGCAACTTACCTTATCGCACTCTCATCTCCGCCATTGGATCTACCTACCTCTCATCTAATGGCTGAGAATCCTTTTCTTGTTTTTTCTGCACCCAAGAGTTAACATCTAAAAATTATGTGAAATGGGTGGTTTTAGAAATCCACGTGTCAAGCGTGGACCTATATAGCATTCCAAAAGTTAAAACTACTTTACCGCCCCAACACAATGTGAAAACCACTGCCGGTTTTCCGCTTACCACCTTTCTCCATTACATTGCATCCTCTGATCAAATCTCTGCCCTTCGTTATATTAATCCAATGGTCCAGATTTCACCTAACCGTTGAACCATCACCCTCCACCATTTCTCCCTAGGACTTCATCGATTAACCTCTGTCGTTGATCTTTGTTGGCAGTTTTAATCTAACGGCCCAGAATCTTCCTACATCCAAAATATCATTTAACCCCATTACACTTCCGCCAAATATTTTTTTCCCTTTTTCACTATTTTTCCTCCATTTTCATTATATATTTTCCCTTCTTCTTGATAAGATCTTGGATTAATCTCGATCGTTGATCCACATGCATCGACGACTCGGACTTAATTTTTCATTGACTCCCCCGACCACCTCTCCATTATCCTCAGCATTAAATCCCCGTCATTGGATGCTTTCATCCAACGACTGAGATCTAACCTCAACCTTTGAAGCAGTCTATACCCAACTACGCAGTATTTTCTTAACTTTCCTTATTTTTCGTAGGTTTTCAAGGCTTCTCAACTATTTTAAAAGAAAATCAAAGGCCAGGGATGACGATCCCCCAGGCTTTTATTCATCAAGAATATCATTCTACAGGGGTCAACACCATGTTTCATCCATGCCTCATGAGCACTGATGCCATTTTTTAAGCCTCTGTGTGCCCGCAAAAGCAATGGAAACATAGAAATCATCATAGACAAAGAGTATCAGTCTGAGAGCATGAAATCAAAGCACAAACCCATGTTTGAATATTTTAGCACAATTTTGAAAGATTAAGGCACACTTTCAGCAAATTAAAAGCCTAATCCATAGTTAAGGACATCATGAAGACCGAAAGACACAGATTATGCCTAATCAGACCTAAAACACAGACTTAAAGTAAATTAAAGGTGTTTTAGGCAAAGACAAAGAAATTCATCAATCCCAGAAGCCTCCATTGCCACATCAAAGGCTAGTTGAATCCTCTCAGCTACCAAAAGCACCTGTAGCCTTAAAGCATTCAAAAGAGGCATAGCTATTACCAAAACAGAAGATATTTGCATCAAGGCAACTGAATAGTTATTTCAGGTCAAAGAACTTATTACAAAATATCAGCAGAGTTATTATAAAGATAAGAAAGAATTATAAAGATCAACAAACTCTACTAAGAGGATCGAAAACTTAATAAAAAAAATTAATACAGAGAAATATCTAAAATCTTCTCCATTGAGCCCCTCAAAAGCCGAGAAGCATTAAATTGTATTAATTGAGCCTGTAGATCTTTCCTCTCATCCACCTCCTCATTTTCCTATAAAATCTTCTTAAGGAGCACATTGTAAAGGGTCGGTTGCATAACTTTGATATATACTTGTGCTTGAAACTTTCTACATGTAAATAGTCTTTAGAGGCTTTGAAGCTCTATTTGTGATCAAATAAGTTAGGCTGAGAAGAAAAGATGATTGCTGAACTGAAACATTGGACTTGAAGTGTGTAACTAGATTGACATCAATATACAAGCTGATTCTTGGGATCCTGGTCTATATCATTGGTGAAGTACTTCTTACTGTGTTATTGTTTTCCTTTCATGTATACCATTTTTTTCACTTATTCTCTGATAAAGAACAGCAAATATAGAGCTAGGATTTACTGTCAAAAGTACCCTACTCTCACTGATAAGATTTATCTCAATGTTTTCCTCCAAATTGTGTGTTTAAGAAGGTCTTAAGTGTAAACATTATCAAGGAATGTTGGTTTGCCCTTGTCTTGATGTGAAAAGCTTGAAAAGAAGTTCTTGAATGATATTTTCATTAAATACATAGTAAAGTTAGACTAGAAAAGTTTATGGTTTGCCCTGTCTTCTAGTTTCTTTCTCCAAAGGTAGTTCTGAAAGTTTCCCTAAAAGTATGTTGAAAGAAATTTATATTTAAAAGTATCTTATCTGATCTTAGGCTACACTTTGTTTATTATCTGTTTTCATCCCTTCTGAAAGTAATTATGTGGATTACTGGATTGTTTGTATGATAATTTAGCTTTAATACAAGCTTGTCCAAACAAGTCTATGGTTAGCCCTATCCTTTGGTTGGTTTAAAACAGTTACTTAAAAGGCTTTTATTGTTTGGAAAGACTGATAAATCCTAGTTGAAATTATTGTCTTTTTCCACCCCTTCAACACTTTTATTGTTCCATTCCATCATTTAATCTAAAAAGATCTTGTGATATAGATGACTTTCCCCTTGGACCACTCTTGAGATTGTTGCACAATTGAAACCTTTTATGACTCAATAGCCTAATGGACTAAAAAACAACGTCATATCTATCCTATCAGCCAAATCTTGTTCTGATTTCTTGCATCTTCACCCCTTTGAAGCTCTTACATTTTGGGACTTTCCACTAAATTAAAAATGATGCTCAACCATCCAAAACCAAACAAAAACCCTTGTTCTTAATAACTAGCCTAATATCACACATAAAGCCTTAAAGATAAATCAATATTTGCACTTATAAGAGAGATCGCTCTCTGGATTCAAGAGGGCTAGATCCTAGAATCTCAAATTGGCTCCAATGTCCTCTTCGCAGTATTAGTCTCACCAATCTGCTGAAATTACGGGGAGCTAACACCTATATCACAAGATCTCTGGGCAATGATGGGTATAGTGCTTGTATTTGTTGTAAAGAGTGCATGCGTGATTGGTATGCAGTGCTTTGCCTTTAACTTTGGTGGTAGGCTCTTTTTTACAGGAACGTGGCATCGTGATGTCTGTCTGAGATCCAAGGAGTGGTTTCAATTCATCCAGTTCTAGAAAGATATGGGTAGTGAGACCTATTATGTCGCATATGGCATAGACTGGTGATTCCCATTGAATGGTGGGTGTCACCATATTCTTTCCTCTCTTCTCGATTTTCTTAGCCGTAACTACCAGTTTTTCAATGGGAATTTCCTTTGCAGGGGTGGTTTCGACCGTTCCTTGGATGAGTGGGGCCTCCTCGAGACTGAGGGGATTCAATCCAGTGACATTAACATGGGTGGTTCTTGTTCCTGCAGGGGGAACGAGGTACCAAACTGGGATTTCCAATGATATGTTGGGTAATACCAGTGTTTCTAAAACCTGTTGGGAGACGAAACCAGCTGGGGGGTAGAGGAAAGGGGTTTGGGAGGTGGCGTAGGCTAGAGAGGCTATCGTAGATGATGACTCGGTGCCATTACTGCTTGTGTCTGTGTCCTGACTATATTCGGTGCTTGATGTGGACACCATGCACACCAAAGCCCCTGTGAAATCAGGGATGACTTAGGGATTGTGGGAGGATATCCTAGGAATGATCCTAGAATGGATGACAGTTTGAATTGGTTGGGGCCATATTCTTGGTACTGTGAGAGAGCATCCGAGGATGTATCTACATAGGGTATAATTACATTAGTGTTTGTTAGGGGTTGCTTCTCACTATGCATCAGTTGGTCTATAGTAATGATGTGGTCCTCGTGGGGGAACATCTTAATGCGGAAGACGGAAGAGGCTATAGCAGAAATGGCATACATATAACTCTGCCCAAGGAGTATATTGTAGTCCAGGTGAGTGTCCAAGACTTAAATGTCTATTGTGAACCATCTTTCTAGCTAAGCAGACTGGGACGTTCTGGTAGAGGCCGAGAGGGGTTGATGGACAACCATCATACGCTCGAAGCATGATGACTGAGGGTTTTAGTTCGTTAGAACCTAAATTCTGCCAAACATTTTTGGACATGATGCGTGTGGATGCACTCTCGTCTATGAAACATCGTTGAATTGTGATATTCTACACTGACACTGGTATCTAGAAGGCAACCATGGAAGGAAGCCTAGGGGTGGCTTTGTCTAAGTCAAAAGCCATTAGGCATGTATCGGTAGGGTCAATACCGCCTAATGTGGAAAGTAGGGCTTCCCATTGTTTTGGGCATGACTGCAATACTTCCAAAGGTGACATAGTAGTGAGAGATTGTGCTAAATCATCCACGATACTATAATTATGGGCCACTTTGGAGTATTTTCATGCTCTCCTACTAGGTCCCTTCGCCATCTTTGGAAATGGTTCTATAGGCATCTTTGAAATGGTCAAAGGTGCAGTCGGTGCACTAGTACTATCCCCTGACGTATTGGTGTCTGATGGGGTGTCGTAGTTGCGATTCCGTGTTTGGAAACACATCTCTTCACCAGTCATGTATATTTCATGGCTACTTTTCCTGGGTTCGACTGTATTTTACTGTTGAGTGATTACCGTCCCTTGATTGGGGAAAGGTTCTTGCATCAAAGCTAATTGTTGGGAAGATCCTCCTTGTCCTGGGTTACTATGTAGCTTCTTCAACTCAGGGAGATCGGGACAGTGGTTAGTATAGTGACCGTACTCACCACATATCAAACAGGAATGGTTTGTTTGAAGAGGTGGCCTTTTTCTCTGTTGTTGGGCATTGCTCGACTCCTGGTCCTGATTCCAGTTGGAGTTGCCTCCATCCTAGGATCGTGGTGGGTGTTGCTGGTTGTTTCCCCCCTGTTCAGGGTTCCCTTTTGGCTTGTTTTTGGATTTTTTCTTCACCATGTTAGGAGGTTAGTTCTCCTAGTTATATTGGTGTGGTTGGTTTTGTGACGGCTGCACAAATTTCACTTGTGCATTGGCCTACACAGGTGGGTCATTTGCTAGGGACTGAGAATAACATTGTCCCTATTTTGCACCTACCTGTTGGAGGGGATATCTTCCGTTAGTGTTTCTTTTTGCATACTAATTCCCTAAGCTAGAGGATAAGGTCCTCCCTGGTGATCCGCTAGTGCCCTATTGGTTAAATTTTGCTGAGGCATATGATGACTTTGAAAACCAGTTTCAGGTACGTTCTGGGTAGAACTTTATGAGTAAATGGGGTTTTTACTGCTGCTGCCTAGGTAACCTTGGGTCAATGACCCAATTAGTCCATCTACAGAGTTCGATGCACCTGGAAATTCTTGATAAGTTTGCAGGCATGGGATGTTAGGTAGGATGTTGTAAATGTATCTTGGCTGCGTATAAATCAGCTCAAGCTGTCGGGCTTTGCTGATTGTGTCCTCTTTGGATATGGATTTCTATTATGCCACATCCTTTGAAATCTCTGTCATAAGAATTTTCAGGAACAAATCCAAGAGAACCCGATCATCGAGTATAGCTTTGCATAAACTGCGACACCGCCTCCATTCATGGAGATGGTCCAAGATGTGGACAGTGAGGGTTTGTCTAAAATGCGTCAGTAATTTCATTCTAGAGTCATGGTGAATGGGTAACTGAAAATATATTAGTAACACGATAGCAAGGGAGCTGAAGCTTCCATGTGAAGCTGAAGGTTGCTCCACGTACCACTTTGTGGCTACTCCTGTAAGAGTGCATTGAAATAATCTCAATCAAATAGTGTTGTCAATGATACTATTCGATTAGCACCATAGGTGAAAGGTCGTGACATGATTACCTAGGTATTCCGATTGCTTGCCTTCGAATTTTGGTATATCCGAAGGGAGCTTTGTGGGCATCGGAGGCCATGTACGATCATGTGCGATGGAGTCATTCATCAGCTTGGTTAAATCAGGTAGATTCAATGAAACTAAGAAAGGTGACTAGGAGGTTGATTCCATTGCAATGTGTGAAGACACAAAGTTCTGGTTAGGAAGAGGGTTAGTCTGTGACGTACCCTGCTATGTATTCAGTTGGATTCCCGAATGGGATGCACTCCTATGCCCTCTAGGGGTCGTGGGAGGATTGGTGTGTGGTGTGGTGTTGGGAGACCGACTAGGGTTCCCAAATATGGTTTCCCAAATAAAGGATGAACCAATAATGGTGGCATCATTCCATCTTTGATGCCTAAATGGTGAAAGACCTGGAACCCCTCTCGGTAATGGGGGGAGGTCCAAAAGATGCCTGGATCGACAAGGTTCTGTTGGGACCGTTCAGGTGTTGACCAGGTTTGGTTTTGGAAAAATTTGAGAGGATATAGTATATGATCAAAGAAAACTTCTTGTCACATACATAAAACAAAGCAAAAAAATTCATTTCCCCTTTAAATTAATCTATGTGATCAAGAAATAAAAAAAGTGGTTTTTGTTGGTTTGCGTATGATACTCAAAATTATAGAAGGCCTATGCATCCTCACACACTCAAATGTAACTAGGCCTTGAGAATATTTCTTGTGAGTGCTAGCAAAACATCCCATAAGAGCTGGCGATGCCCCCAATCAGCGGAAGAGAATCCACCAAGGTAAGGGTAGAGGGTATGGTGCTTTCGTGCAGCGTCACCTATAGGGAAAAAGTTTCCCTAGTTTTTGGCCACTAAGAACCACCATCCCACATGAGCGCTAGAGTCTTGGGCTTCTTTGTAGTCAGCTAATAGTACCAAGTATTAGCTGGGTCAGGTAGCCCCAACTGATACCGCATGCACTGAACCTAAGCCTAACCCCCTCTAAAATGGGTCTTTGTCATGCTCAGGTTTTCTTTTCCATGGGTTGATAGGTGGACTTGAAACTCCCTAAATACAAAACTTCTATGTTTTAATATGAAGTGTGATCAATGTGGATTATTGGATGCCTACCCCCTTGATCCTAACTTAAGTTATAAATTCTTTTGTCGCCCCTATGGGGAGAATTTAGTGAGTTTGGTTAAGTTAGTTTTAGGTGTCTTTGCTTCGCTTAGTGGGTGAGTGTGTGTGAGCACAAAGTGGACAAGCACATATTTTGAATGTGTGGATATCGATGATCCTTTACAAAATCCCCTATTTAAACTATGTTGTATTGTTCTTGGCTCAAATGAAAAGCATGTGTGGATAATGGGATGCTTTCTATTTTTCCTAGTTAATCTATGTGACCAACTATAGGGAGACGGTGAATTGTGAATAGGGAGTGTTCATATGCTTACCAAGGATCATTAGAGGGTGAAAAGGTAGCAGAGATTAATTGCTCTTCTATAAACAATTCAATCCTAGTCCCGAAATTCCTAGTGAAAAAATTGAACTAAACTAAAACTTTTACACTAGAAAAAAGAAAACTAGCTATGCATGTGTGGTCTTGGGCCACTTACTTGGGCTATTTATCTAGGTGTGTAAATACCAAAATTTTCAAAACATAATTTTTTTTCAGAATGCAAGTTATTTTTCCCCCTACTTAAACTATGTGTGAACTTTGCAAAAATCAACTTGAAGTAAAACTGACACTAAGCCTACAAAAAGTAGCTAAGGGTGAGCTTTAACAAGATGCGGGGTACCACAACCAGTGTTGGCAAGTGTATTAGGGGCTGCCAATAAATTTACAAGAAGGAGACAACAGAAATAAGGGAGAAAAATATCATTATGTATTTTGCGTGCAAAAGATTGAGACAGGCACGCTCTATATGTGCGGGTCAACTCTGAATGTGCACCCTACACTTCTGTGACGAAAAAATACTCACAAATTCCTACAAGAAAATTTTTTGGAGATTTTTTGCTTCAGTCTGTCACTTGGGATGAACTCAGGACTACAAGAGAAATCAGGGGAAATTCAGCTCCACTACATAGCATAGATAAAGGTCTCTGCAAAAAGGGCACACACAACATAAAATTGGTAATCAATCATTAGTGGATTTTCCAATATTGTTGTATTGTTTTTGGTACATGTATGTACAAAATCACACCAACTTAAGGGGTGTGTTCTACCCACTTAAGTTGCTGGTAATAGGCAGAAAAAGAAGTGGAGTCAAGCAATTTAGTGGAACAAGCTAGAATCATAAGCATACTAGATAGATAAATAGCATGCATATATAAAATAAAAACTAAAAACAAATAAACAGGAGCTCTGAAAAGATTCAAACGAAAAAAATAATACGAACGGTGGCTCTAGGCCCTTCTTATTAAGTGCTGGTAGTAATAAGAGTGAAACTTTACCCTCTTTCCAAAGGGCCCCTAGACAATGGTTCTAGCTCCCGATGCAAGGATTTTTTTATCCCAAGCTTGCCTCGATGCAGTCTCCCTCTCTCTCTATGGTGTTGGATTGAACTTGTTGGATGGCCAAAAATTGATTCCCCTATATCTTCAGCTTAGACTCACACACTGTTGGTATTTCTTGGCCAATTCTGGCCATCATAACAATGTGTTCACAAATTCTTCATCTCATGGTAGCCTTATATAGGATATTTCAAATCCTTCCTTCCCTCTCTTGGTACATGGAGGGTGGTGACCGAAGAGAGGGGTATTATTCCTTTGTGTGCTCCAAATATTCCATTGTGTGCTCACATAGTGTCTAAGAAGGCATTGGTGGCTATCCTTAGGCAGCTTCAAGTAAGGCATCACTTTTACTTTGCTTTGTGTGGTCCCGAAGAGTGACATTTCGCCACTCCTAGGATTGCACACATATCAGGTAAAAAGGTGCGTGGAAGGCGCTCTTCACAAAGGATTATGCGCGCAAATATCATTTAGGACTAGTTCAAAATTGATTTTCCTCATACCTTAGAGATTTTTAAATACTTTCTAGATTTTGTAATGTCTTCCAGCACTGTAAATCCTTTTTCCTGACATTAATTAATGTCACCTTCTGCTGTACGATTTTCCAGTGTTAATAGTAAGCATGGTAAGTTTGATAACCTATGGAAAGGTCCATACAAGATTATAGCATTGAAGGGTAATAAGGAATTTTTTTAAGAAGATCTTGATGGGTAGGAAATTCTGGGAGGACCGGTGAGTGGTAGGTTCCTAAAACATTACCTTACCTAATCTTAATGAAAAGGGTTCACTTTCATTGTAAATATCTATTTATTTGATGTCATATAACAAGGAAGTTTTTTCAGAAGTTTGAAGCCCTAGGAGAAGGCCATGAGACTTCTATGATCAGTTGATGTTTTTATTTTTAAAGTCCAAAAATTCAAGTCAGTTTTTGAGTCAAAGTCTTTTTTTTTAGTTAATCATTTCAATTTGTACAAGTTTTTTTAGTTTCCAATTTTGACTCCATTGCCCAATGGATGAGGCTACCTTATCTACATTTTTATTGACACCTCTTGAAGGAGATGACATTCCCAGATGGAGCCAATTTTAGTGTCTTAATGTTCAGTGATCAAACATACTGTTTCAGGTTTACTTGGTAGTGGTCCTAGGTAAATATTTCATGTTTTCAAGTCAATTTTCAAATAAAATTTTTTTCACTGAATATTTTCTAGGTATGAAATGCTAATCCCTTCACTTCATTCATGGTCATAATCATTTCAGAAGGACATGTCATCTGTTATCATCTAGGGTCTTAGGTCATTCACCAAAGTTTCATCTAGGTCAGGGTCTAGGTCTATTTTGTTTAGCCACCATAAGGTCTAATTATGTCATGACAAAAGGGGAACAAAATCTCATTTTCACCATACAAATCATTTACATATGGAGTTAGCAAAGATAGGAAATAAGTAAAGGCAATTTTCATTTTCTCTTAAAGTATGCTACTTGACAAAAAAAATTCAAAAAAAAAAAAATCTTCAAAAGAGTTTATGATTTCACTAGAAGACAAAAGGTAACATTTATGATGAGTTATAAAAGGGAAAGAGGCTTCTTCAAAGTTATTTCATCATTTTATTTCCAATAGAGCTCCTCTCTTATCATCATCACACATCACAGCTGCCAAAGGTTGAAGACAACCAAGAAAAATTGTGCCCAAACTATTGTACTATGCTTTTGGAAGGCTGTGCTATGCTTCTAGAAGGTTGCGCTACGTTTCTGGAAAGTGCTAAGTGGTAAGCCCTAGTATTGCACCAAGAGTGCTACAACTCCCACGAGCTTTCCTAATTTACTTTATCAACCTGAGATTCATACAAACTTGGAGGTGACAGTGCTATATACACAATAGATGCATTATGTTCATGTCATCCTCTTCTAATTTACGAAAGGGTGATATTTCTTAAACAGTGATAAAAATTGAAAAGTAAATTGCTAGAAGGAAATGACATAAGGGAAACTAACTTAATTTTCAAAAAGGAAATGACGGAAAAGAAACTATTTTAATGTGCAGAAAGGAAATGACAAAAAGAAACTAAATTAAATTGTTGAAAAGAAATGACAGGAAGGAAACTAAACTAAATTGTTGAAAGGAAACTAATTTAAACAACCCTAAACTTGGCGAATCGGCTAAACACACCCTACTTATCTTATTCTATATCTACCATGATTCTATCCATGCAGCTAAGCTATCCAGGACTTAATTCTAATTGAAAAAGTGTTGATTTACAGCTTGGAGAAGAAAGGGATAAAGGTGCTAATGGAGGGCTAAACACATGAAACCAAGCTTATAAGTGGAAAGAGTGGGTTTAAACCTTATTAAAGCTTCATTATGGCACAAAAAATGCTTTGGAGAGGAATAATTTGAAAAGTGCGATGGTGAAGTTGCAATGGAGGACGAAAGTGTGAGGTGCGATATGCGATATCGCAATCGCAATATCGCAAAGTTAGAGGGATAATGGAAGTGTTGTTTTGGAGCGGGAGCGAAATGCAAAATGTGATGAGGTAAAAACTACAAATTGAAAAGTGCGATGGGGTAAAAAATACGATTTGTGATTTGTGATGTGGTAAAATTTTCTAAGTGCGAAATGCGATATCGCAGTTCGCAATTTCACAAAGGTTGAGGGGTAGCGGAAGTTTTGTCGAGGAAAAGTTGCGAAGTGGGAAATGCATTGGGCGATGTGGCAGTGGGACCGGCGGCATAGTAGGGAGAATATTGCAATCGGCAGACGAGAGTGGTAAGTGTTAAAGGAATAAGATAAAAATTATGATTTATGAAGTGCGATGGGGAAAAATCTGCGAAGTGCGAAATGAAACGGGATAAAAGTTGCGAAGTGTGAAATGCGATATCTCAATCACAATATCGCAAAGTTGGAGGGATAGCAGAAGTGAAGTTCAGGAAAAGTTTGCAAAGTGCAAAGTGTGATAGTTGACGTGGTGGTGGGACCGACAGTGGACTGTGATGACAGTATCGTAATCGGCATCGGAGTGGTAATTCTTAAATAAAACTAATAGAAACTGTGATTTGTGATTTGCGATTTTGCAATATCACAATATCGCAAGGTTGGTGGAGAAGCGATATCGCAATCATTGAAAAGGAGTGGTAATTCTTAAAGAAAATGGAAAATGATGCGAAGTGTGATGTGAGATGCGGTGAAGTTATCGCAATCAACGAAAAGGAGCGGTAAGTCTTAAATAAAAAGGGAAAATAATGTGAAGTGCAAAATGTGATTGCAGGAATTTCGAGGAGGAAAGGCAGAGTGCGATAACAGTAGTTTTCAAGCATTTTGCATTAAAAATGGTAGGGAAACCATGACCAATAATAACAAAGAAATAAGGTGGCCTAGATATTTTAAGTGTTTTGAGGGATAAAAGGTGGGTGCAGCAGCTAGAACAAGTGGAAAATAAGAGGGAATGGAGGGCATGACAACAATGCTCGGATTGTGGAGATAAAGATGGATAATGAAGCTGGGAGGCACCACGGAGCTGCACTAGGGTTTTAGTAATAATTCCTGTGATCAACCTACTAACTTATGTGCAATGAAATGGAAAAATGCATAAAAATACAATGCAGATGAATACTATTAAATGGTAATGCAACTCTACTCTTAATCTCAGAAACAGTGAATAGAAATCAGTTTTTGGGTTTGTGGGAAGGTTCGCCCTCCTTGAGATCTATTAATAGAGATGAGAAGGGGGTATTGATCCACATATTTTTCTTTTTTCTCTTCTATTCTCTTACTCGCAATCAAAGGAAACCTACAGTATCACACTGAAAGAAAAACTAAACAGCAACTTGAAACATATACCAAATTATCAGAAGAAGAACTATTGGAATGACATAAAGCAGAGAAAAAATACAGCACAGAGGCTGAGGAACATGGATTGGGCCCTAACCCACAAGCCTAGCTCTCTGAAACTTAAATCAATAAAATGAAATTAGTCTACTCATTTCATAAAATAATAGCCTCATACATTTCTGAAAGTTTGACCACTCAGTAAAAGAATAAAAAGCTCAATAGCTTGCAATAAAATTTCGACTGGAATCCCCCTTTCCTAGCTCTAGCTTTGCTCTATTTATTCTACATGGTAGCTGCCAACAGCTCCCTAAAAAATAGTGATTGAGTCCTCTTTACTCCAAGTAAACAAAGATTGGGTGCACTCCTCTTTGAGTTTCTTGGCTGCCTCTGGAATTCAAATTGTTGGAGAGAATCCTTGGGATCTTTTGGCTGCCTTTGGAGTTCGAAATGTTGGAGAGAACCTTTGGGATCCTTTGGCTACCTTTGAGAGTTAAGGAGGGTGCAAAATCCTCCTACAATTTCTCCTTGCTGTCTCCTCCAAGTCTTTATGCTAAAATCCGTATAAAAATTCTAATAATTCCTTATTTTTTGCACTCAAACTCATATTAGGAACTCAGAGTATGTTAGCCTTAATCACCACCTATACTAGCATCATAAAACAAATTAATAATAAAAATACAAGAAAAATATATCTAACAAGGAAAAAATGTGACTATTGACCCCTCTAAATATGTCTAATGATGGAGCTCATCATCACCCCCCTATTGAATGGTTGCCCATCCTCTGAGCAACTAATCCTCCTCCTACATTTCCTTCAATGCTTTGACAATCCCCCTGATTTCCTAAGGAAGAAGTATGGGAGTTTCCACAAGGGGGTAAAAAAACATTATTCTTTTTTACATTCTCCCATTCTCTATCTTATGCAATTGTGTCCTTTTCATCATTCAGCCCCATTAGCAAAGGTGGGTTGAGCTTTAGTCCCAACCATTGGATATTTTTGGCCTACAAGGCCCTCTTGTATAATGTTGCCCTTTCCAATGCACACCTCATTCTTTATGGAGTATGGTACTCCATGTTCTTGAGATTGTGAGGGAGGTTGTTCTAACTCCTCTAGCTGGCCATAATGCACTCACCTTCTATATTCCTAGAAACATCATCAAAGTGGCCCATTACCTGTGCTTGAGTCTGAAGGTAGCTTTCAACTAGTGCAGGGTCCCTTTCAAACTCTTGACAGTTAAGGATGACTCCTCTTGGGCTGAAAAATTCCAGTATGATATGTAAGGGTTCTATATTTCTTCTTCCCATGACCCTCCATATGTATTTTTCTCTAGTGTCCTCATTCATCATCCAAGACACTAGAGCCATTAGTTGCATATCCCCCATTTTGGAATTGGGGTCCCAAGTATCCAGATCTGTCAACACAAGGTTATGCACATAAAAATCTGCCATTTTTTCTTGATCAACCATGTTAGCTTTCTTGTAGAAATCCATGAATTTCCTACAATATTGGAAACGTAGTGAGCCATGGGAGGCTATAGTTTTGATTTGAAAAAGGATCCATTGCTCCTTGAGGTACACGGAATATGAGTCAGAAGGGAATCTGTGCTAAAGGGCTTCTATGCATAAGTCTACCATGGTGGCTACTTGCTACCCTTTTTGATGCAATTTCTCCTTCAGTGCTACATTATCTACCTGTGCCTTCTGTAGTTGCTCCTTCAGAACTATTTCTTTGATTCTTTCCTCCTCCTTTGGTTATTCTTCAATGATAATCGAGCTCGTGGGAGGAGTTTCTTGCTCTCTCTGACTTTTCCTCTAACTCTTGTCAGCTCTTAAATACATAGATGTCTTCCTTTTTCTCTTTGCGCTCAGAGGAGCTAAGGTGGAAACTACCTCTTTGTCTTGAGAGGATGTGGTGTTGTGATGTGAGTCTGCTTCTTGCTCACTTTTTGCTACCTCTGTGACTTCTACTGCCATATCTTCTATTTTTCCTTGGCTCTTTATCTCTTACTCTCCTTCTTCTAGTTCTTCTTCTGGTTCTTTTTTCTAAGGTTAGGAGTAGAATTCTTCCTTGTTTGGATTGTTATAAAAGCTTCCCTTGGTCCCTTGCTACTATGTCTGATATGTGGTATACTTCGGAAGCTAGCTCGAATGCTAGTTATGTTGTACTGTTGATGTTGCTGCTATTGCACGTTGTTCAAATACGTAACCCACTCTCGGTATTGCTGTGTTGCAGGCTCCCTTTGGTCTCTTTCCCTCAAAAATTCTCAATTCACTGGTTTTGATGAGATGGGATCACTTTTTATTAGATTGCGTAGCTAATTTTGGAGCGCTTATGTAACTCGAGCTCAGCTCCAATTTTCGTTAGAGATCGTTGTTTCCTTCTCTCTGTTAATTCATGATGTACTTCGTGTTTCATCCCCTTGTTCTCCTCTACTCCACTTGATTTACGTTTTTTCTTTTTCATGCCCAGGTTGTGTGACTTTGGAGTTCTCCCTATTCATACTTCATGATCGTGGCCAATCTAACTGGCCACCTTTCTGCCCCTTAAACTCTAAGTCTGCAAATTTAATTATTTTTTGCTATTATGGATGCATAGCGAGGGGTGAGAAGCTATACCTAAGTTTAGATGTTGTTTTCAAGGCATTTTCAGGAGCTGGAATTTGGAGACAAGCCTCTTATATGATGCGCTCTTCCTTATTTTCTTTTTTTCTAAGTCAGCAGCTTGCTGAATGAGAAACTATCTGAGTGAGTTTTTGATCTTTCTTATTGTTTCTTTTCATTGTAGATGTTGTGTGGGGGTGCTCCAGATGCCATGGGTGGCACTCATGTCTTTCCTGAGGTCTGATTTATCACCTCCTCATTGTTTTTTCTTTGCAGTCTGTGAAAAAAATTGTTTTTTAATGAACTTCTTAATGTTTGTAGTAGTTTGTGGCTTTCTTCATTTTGCTACATTATGCTCAGGAATGGAGGAATATGGTGTATGGAGTTGATGGAAGGAGTTATGGAAATGAATGGAGTGAATGATGGGATATATGGTAAAATATAAGGGGAGAGAATATGAATGCTTCCATGTGTTTCCAGAAACCATTAATAACCTGCAAAACAACAAACACAGAAAACACTGAGATGCATATGTTTTTTTTTTTTTTTTTTTTTTTTTTTAAGAATTTGGGTGGCCTCCATGGAGGTTTTCAACCTACAAAATTTCCTTGGGTGCCTCAGAGAGGTTTTCACCCATGGATATTTATTCCCTTTTCTTCCTTTTTTTCTCTTTTTTTTGAGCAAGTGAGCTGCCTCCATCGAGGTTTCCAACCAACAAGCTTGCCTTGGGTGCCTCAGAGAGGTTTTCACCCATGGATATTTATTCTTTTTTCTTTCTTTTTTCTCAAGAGGTGTGGGAAACTATGGATTTTCCCATCACATACACCTCTCTACTTATTGAATTTATGAATTATTCCCTTGACAAAGGCTTCTTGTAAATGTTAAGTCCATGACCATTGACAAGCAAGGGGATTCCTTCCTCATCTATGGTTCTGATTTGAACTACGTCATTATCAAAACATTTTTTCCACTGTGTAAGGCCCCAACCATCTTGCAATCAACTTTCCTTTGAAATATTTAAACATTGAATCATACAACTGTGCCCAATATCCTTCTTGGAAGGTTTTTTCTTTGATGTTCTTGTCATGCTAGACCTTCCTTTGCAATTGAACTATCTCCGTGTGAAGAAGTGCTTGCATTCTAAACTCATCCAATCCATTTAGTTGAAGCAACCTATCTTTTGGGAATTTGATAGATCTAGATTCAATTCAGCTGCCATTCTTAAATTATTGAATTCAAACTCAATTGAAAGTAGAGCCTTCTTACCATAGACTAGTTCATAGAGAGTGAATCTTGTTTTTGTCTTCCAAGTAGTGTTGTAGGCCCAAGTAGCTTCTACCAATCTATCTGCCCAATATTTTTTTTTGTTGCTCATAACCTTGGTGAGGATTCTCTCTAAAGCTCTGTTGGTCACCTCTACTTGGCCATTTGCCCGAGGGTGATAGGCAGCAGAATTTCTATGCTTAATCTTGTGCTTCCTCAAAATATTCTCAATGAGGTGAGAGGTGAATTGTGCTCCCTGATTAGTCACTATTTATATGGGGTACCCAAACTTGTAAAACACATTCTCCCTCAAAAATTTGGCTACTTCCTCCTCAGTTGCTACCTTCACTATTTTTTTTTAGCCCACTTTGTCAGGTAATCAGTGCAGACTATGGTATACTTCTTTTGTCCAGATGGTAGATCGATAGGTCCAAAAAAATTCATTCCCCACTTGTCAAATGGCTCAAGAGCCACCTAAGGGTGCAAATGTGTCTCATCCCCTTGCATGGGTTTCCCCATCCTTTGGCATTGTTCACACTTGCTGGTGTATCTTTTGTAATCTTGGTGAAGGGCAGGCCAATAGTATCCTGCCTGCAAAACTTTCTAAGCATTTCTCTTTTCAGCAAAGTGGCCTCCACATAGGTTGTCATGACATTCATAGAGGATATCAATAACTTCTTCCTCCCTCACACATCTCCTTAGGATTTGATCAAGGCCTAGCTTTAAAAGGTTTCCCCCAATCCATGTGAAAGGGGCACTTTTTCTGATGATTCTGCTCCTCTCCCTGAATGAAATATCAGGAGGGAGTCTCCCAGAAAAAAAGTAGTTGGCTATATCATAAAACCATGGTGAGAGTATTGATATAGAAAATATATGCTCATCTGGTAGCCAGTCATCCACCAATCCTTCTTCACCTTCAGGGAGATCTAACCTGGAAAAAAAATCCGCAACAACATTCTCCTTTCTAGGTTTATCAACAATAGTCAATTCAAGTTTTTGCAAAAGTAACAAATATCTACTTATCCTAACATTAACATCCTATTTTTTCATTAAATACCTGATGGTTGCATGGTCAATGTGAACAAAGGTTTGATATCCAGTTACATAGTTCCTGAATTTTTTCAAAGCATGGACAATGGCTAACATCTCCTTCTCAACAACAGTATAATTCAAATCAGCCTTGGACAAGTTCTTGTTGATTCAATAAATGGCATAAGGAATTTTTTCCTCTAATTTTCCTAGTGCTAGCCCTATAGCTTTGTCGAATACATCAGTGTGGATGTGGAAATGTAGAGTCCAATTTGGACCTTGGAGGATGGGGGAAGTGATCAACTTTTCCTTAATGAGCTCGAAAGCCCCTTAACAATGACCAGACCAAATAAACTGAGAATATTTGGCTAGTAACCCAAATAATGGCGAAGCCATCTTGCTAAAATATTTTATGAATATTCTATAGTAACCAGCTAAGCCTAAGAAACTCCTGACATCCTTCTGATTTTGAGGAGCAGGTACCCTTTTGATGATAGTGATTTTGTTCGAGTCTACTTATATTCCTACTTCAGATATGAAGTTTCCTAATACAACCCCTGCTTTCTTAAGGAATTCACACTTTTCTGGTCTCAATGAGAGATGAATCTCAATGCACCTTCTTAGTACTTTACCCAAATTGGAGAGAGCTTCCTGGAATTCATCCACATATGGTGTGAAATCATCCATGTAGGCTTCGACAGAGTCATGGAATAACTTAGAAAAGATGCTCAGGACAGCTCTTTGGAAGGTAGCCGGGGAATTTCACAACCTAAAGGGAAGGACTCTATAAGTAAACGTACCTCAAGGGCAGGTGAAAGTAGTCTTATCCTAGTCTTCAGGGCTGATTTTGAATCTGATTGTACCCACTGAACCCATCTAATAAGGAAAATAACTGCTTCTCCGCAAGGCCATCCAGGACTTTGTCTATAAAGGGAAAAGGGAAATGGTCTTTCTTGGTGGCTTTGTTAATTTCTCGATAGTCGACACAAATTCTCCACTTCCCATTCTTCTTTGGGACTAGGACGAGAGGGGATACCCACTCACTCTCGGATATAAGATATATGAACCCTGCATCCAATAGTTTCTGCAGCTCTTCTTTGACTATGTCCTTAAGAGTAGGGTTCATCCTTATTTGGGGTTGTCTCATATGCTTTCATCCTTCTTTGATGTAAATGTGATGTATGCATACTAAGGGATGAACCCCTTTCATGTCCTTGTAATCCAAAGCAAATGCTTCAAGATTTTTTTTCAAAAGTTGGCATAGCTGCTTCTCTTATTCATTCGAGAGGTTTGGGTTGATTTTTAGAGATCTGGATGGGCCAAACTCAATAGACTTGGTGGTTTCAGAGGTTGACTCAACTGAGTGCACTTCCATACAAGGTTGGATTTTATATTCTTTGACTAAGTTTTCGAGAGGAATGTTAGTGGAGGACTGGTTTTGAGTGGCATGGTCGATGAGTTCATCTTCATCAAGTTCCCCCCCTTTAAGAATAGCATCTGTGGTACACTTAGGGGCAGTGTTATATAACTCATCTTCTTCATCCTACAACAATATAGGGAGATCATAATCGATGGAAGGTTGGGCTGGAGGATATAACACTAGTTATTTAGACAAAGGCCCATTTTTTATAGTCATGTTTCTAGCCCGATAACTAATATAAGCATCTACAGTGGCTAACCAAGGTCTCCCTAAGATGAGGGGATAAACATTAAACTTAGTTTTTGGTTGCAGGACCAGGAAATCTGTAGGATACTCCCAAGAGTCAATGGTAACCATAACATCCTCAACAATTCCTTCCGAAGTTACTGTGGACCGATCTGCAAGTTCCAGAACTATCATGGTTTTCCTCAAAGTCCCTTGGAGGTTAAGTTTCAACATAGTTTCCTTGGTCATGATACTGATGGTTTCCCCTAGATCAATCAGAGTGTCGGGGACTATGACACCATCTATATGCACATCAACAACTGAACTAGCCGGGTCTAGGTACTTTGGAAATATCACCTTCCCCAGCATTAGGTCAGACAATTGTCCTACCACATTGATGGTGGGGGTATCTCTCTTCCTTCTCCCAGGTTTCTTGAAGAACTTTTCTTTGATGAGCCTATTGTATATAGGGACATCCTTAATTGCCTGGAGAAGTGGTATCTTTACTCACAAATTTTCCAATTCTCCCAGGAGTTCAGTCTCCTCTAGGGTGTGCCAGCTAGGGTGGGTCAAGCACCCAGAAAAAGAAGGTTGTTGGATCTGAGTGTTACCTTCTTCTTTTTCCTCCTCAACCTCTACATGTGGATATGGAGGATGGTTTTCTGGGAGTACTCTTCCCGACCTGAGATTAACCTCATGTATCTCCATAGGATAAGCTGGACGGGATGTTTCTCCACTGGGAGCTTGCTATGCCAGTCTTTTGTTTGGCTTCGGATTGGGTTGTGTATGTTAGAGTCGGTCCTTACAGCCCTCCGTCAGAGATCAGTTCGCTTTTTGCATATCATTCTCAGGTGTCTCGCTCGTTCCACTTCATTGCATTTCGCTAGGAGCATGCCATTGACTGACGAGGGGGACTGCTTGTTTTTTGTTTCCTCATGCTTGTACCTGCAGGGCTAATTAAAATTCCTTAAAAATCGTTGAAGTTCATGGTCATTGCATTCATGGTCATAAATGATTAGTTTCGTTAAAAAAAGTCTTTAGTCCTAGAGTCTAGGGTTTTCAGTCCTTTGCATACATGTAATAAAAGCCTGCAGGCCATGAGGTTGGTTTCAAAAGATTCTCGTTTCATATTTTTATTCTCAGAAAGCATTTGAAGACATTTCTAGTCCAAAACTCTGTTTTGGAACTAGAAATTGTCAATTTTCATTGTTGTAATAATTTTGTATTTGTTTCATTGTAAGAAAGTTCCAGAGCAAGCCTCTGATCTTTGCCAAAGCCAAATGCTGGATCCATGCAAAAAAAACCAAGTATTATCAGTCCAAAACTCAGAAAAGCAAGGAAAAGCCAAAAAAAAAAAAAAAAAAAAGCATTGTATTAAATGATCGAATGTCAAAGTGCCAAACATTATAAAAGTGGGTCATGGAGTAAATTTAAAATCAAATCTAATTTTATGAGATATTTTCTTCACATATAAATCATGGTAAACAATTCATTTGCATAAATTCTCAAGGCAGAAAACGAAGTGGTGAAGTTGAGGGCCAAAATCGTGTTTTTCATAGCCGTGGACTGGATTGAAGGTGCGCGCTACTCACACAGGAGGCGCGCTACCCATATAAGGGGCGCTACACATATAGCCTCCCCAGCATTTGCAAAAGAACACGGGCGCTACGCATATGGTGCGCGCTACACGTTGGGTAGGCGCGCTACGCACACAGTCACAGAGCCAAATTTTTTTTGTTCATGCGTCCGGTTTGATGTCACAACGGCTCCATCAACTTGCAAGTAGGTTTTTAATGGTTGCTCAGTAAATTTTGAACATGATTATAGTGTGTTTGAAGTGGGGAAACAAGTGTTTGATGTGGAGAGGTGAAACCCTATGTTCATAGCAGATTCATTCCTTAGGGTTTTGAATACATGTTGATGGCCTTGTGAAGATTTTCCCAACTTGTATTGTTGATATATATACCTATGCATCTATTGTCAAAGTGTCACTGCCCTCACGCTCTCAGTTTATCATTTTACCACTGTTGTTATCGCCATTGTATTACCACTGTCATGGCTATTTGTTTCACTGTGGTCATTGTCACATTGTTTCTCATTTCCCATTGACAAACACAGTCTCATACTCATTTTCCCCTTTGACAAATTCTAGCCAGCATTACAAAGGCTGCACACTACATTTGCACTTGGTAATTATTTGTCAAATTCACTTGTGATCAAAACAAAGACTGTTTTTATGCCAATCCACTAAAACAAAGCTATTACCACTGTGAATTATTTTCTTATGATGTTTTGGTACATATGCAACATATTTGGGTTTTAAGCATACATTGAAACTTTTGACTTCACTACACCTATATCAGCATCCATATTGCAGACATCTTGTTTTCAAAGCCATGTCAGGGACGGATTCAGTTTATGAGCAGGAGTATGACAGTGATTCCACAGTAGAGGGTAATGTGCCACGGAGGTCTCACAAAGGTGGTAAAGGTGGTAAGCATCTCAAGGAGGAGCCTACTTCTTTGGCTTAATTGCAGGCTTGCCCGCTTGCAATGGATTGTTTTCAGCGTCAATCATGTTTCCAATACTGTGAGATGATTTCATAAACCCAGCATCATCGTGAACTGGCTCGTCTATTTGTTCTACATTTACATGATGGCCGTGTAAACCTCGCCGGAGTGGATTTCATTCTGTGACCAGAGACTATTGCTCAGGCCACCGAGATACCAAATATAGGAGAGGAATGGAACAAACGTCAGCAGTTAGAGAAATTCCACTATGAGCCATACATCAAACCTGGGTATATGAGGCACTTGAGCAGGGTTTTTCCTTTCATATTCCTGAAGGATGAGTTTGCACCACTGATGAAACTCATCATTCGGTATTTCAGTTGCGAGGGAAGATTCTCGCGTCTCTATGCGTACCATGTCCGTTTGTTGATGCATTTCACGAGGGTACGTATGATGAACATTCCGTACTTCATGTATCGCAACATAGAGAGGATGATGATTTTTGTACAGAAGAAGACCCCAGCACAGCAACATAGAAGTATATATCATTACGCGCTGATCAAGATCGTAGTGGTACATCAGTTGACACAGCAAGGCATCACTTGGGAGGATTTCATATCTCGTGACTTATTTACAGCACCACAGCCGCTTCCCGAGGTAGTTAATGATGCGGGAGAGCCTTCACACCAGCCTTACATTCCTGAGATCGAGCATATCAGTGCTCCATTGTATGTGACATACCAGCGAGGCCACAGGGCCTTATTTGCAGCTACACGACGAGTACTATCTCCACCCGGGGTGGAAGGGGTCTCGTTGACTCCATAAGCAGAGCGAGTATTATCTCCACATGATGTGGAAGGGGTCTCGCCTTCTTCTTCAGCACAGGTATAGTTTTAGGACAGGGGAAAGAGGCCCATGCATGATGAGGGCCCATCAGGAGGCCGGGACACTGATTTCACGATCATTGATGTTGATGCGAGCTCTCCTAGCTCGAAACTGAAAGAGATCATCCAGGAGCAAAAGGCCGAGAATGACACGCTGAAAGAGAAATTGCAGAGGGCTCAGTGGGTGATAAAATACCTAGAGCATCGTAACAAATAGCTGGAGGATGAGCATACACTTTATGAGCTGCGGCGAATCCGTGAGGATCGACAATTGGCCCGGAAGAGACCTGGTGATATGACACCGGCTGATCGAGATTCTTGCCTCACGCATGTTAACATTCATCTGGAGAAATTGTTGGAAAAGGCCAATAGGGAGAAAGACATGCTTTATCACATGAAAGGTCATTATTGGGCTCGCATGCATGTCTGCAAGGCAAAAATGAAGATTCTGAAGAGGAGGTTGAGCGAAGAACTAAAACGGCGAAAGAGACCTGATCCACTCCGGATTTTGGCCGAGGCTTAATTGGTTGGGCATGATACATGATGGAGGGTCTTCACTCCGAATTTGAGCAAATTCGGAGAAATTTTTGTCATTTTGAAATATTTTGGTCCAAAAAAAGATTTTTCAGCTATACGAGTAGCGCGTCGACGTGCTCGCTTTTGTTTGGGACACTTGCTGAAGGAAATATTTATATTTTTGGGTTTTTCATGGTAATTTATGCATGCTTAAGTATTTCTGAATAATTTCATCAAGTTCTGGATGATCAAAAGGCCCAAAAACACCATGAAAACCACCTTGCTGCCACCTTTTGCACCAGCAGGAAGTACTTCTGGGAGAATGAAGTTTTGGAGGGGAAAATGAGCTCCAAATTGGGAAATTCCACTTGGGTTGGATAGCCAACATCCAGGGATTTCCAAAGAGCTATCATGAGCTCAATTTGGATGCCGGGAAGTGCCCCAAAATCAGGCTGAAAGGCGCGCTACGCGTATGGCTCAGGGGCGCTACGCATATGGATTTTTGGTCAATTTTTCACCTTCCAGCTCAGAATTTCGGCCAGTTGAACCAGTTTTGCTTGTGGATGAAATTTTTGAGTTATCATGATGTAAATTGATGGTTGGAATGTAACTTTGACTCACTTTTACCTATTCTAGATGATTCACTCCTAAAAAAGTAAAAATCAGATGTAAGAATCAGTTTCCTCCCTTTTAGAGGCAAGTTGTTTAGATGCCTATATTCTAGTTCTTTATTTAGAATTAGTTGGAACTGCTCCTAGAAGGAGGAATTCGACCCCTAGAGGTGTGGGAAGGGGTTAGGAGGTCTATATTATGTAATTTTTGAGACATTTTATAGGTTGGACTCTTGGGAAATATTTTGGCACACTATTGTACATATTTTTCATATTTTGGCTAAGGAAAGATCAGAGGTTTTGCAGCACCTGTTGGGATTCTTGTGGCTTTCAGTTCTTTATGGTGTTTTATCTTAGTTTATTGTAAGTTATTTCATGTTTAATGTATTCCATTCCCGTCTTATGCTTCTGAAACTAAATGAATGAGTAAACGAGGTTGAATCCATTGATTTCAGTGCTCTGCCTTTGAATTTGTTTAGTTTTACATGTTTTCGCCTGTTTGGAGAGGATCCATGTTCTCCTTTTCCCTCTTCAGATCCTTTTCATTCTTATCTATCCATACACTTAATCAAAAATCATCAAGACTATTGCCTACCCCGCCCCAACTCGAATTCTGCAAAGATCTGACCTTATCCCCGGACCCAAAAATTGTTTTTCCCATTTCTCCAACAAAAACCCAGAAAATCAAAATCAAAATTTCTTATCTCTTTACTAGCCTAAAATCAGTATTCATTGTTCATTATAAGTCATCTCATCCCCTCTGAAAACCTTTTTCTGAGATAGACCCAGAGAGAGCCCTCTCCTGTCCTCGTAGGGCTAGCTACGAGGTTGAGCGTGGTTTGATGTAGCCTTGAGTTTTACCTTATTTCAGCCTAAGGAAGATTTGAGTGCTAACAGTGTAGGTATAGGCAGCCTAGGTGGAGAAGAATGAGTAAGCTGAGGTTGAGGTTGGGGTGTATGCATTAGAGAAGGTGGTTGATTTTGTTGAGGCCTCCACCCTTGGGATGGATTCTTACACTGAGGTAGTTGTGGAAAATACTGCTGAAATGGTTGGTTTACTGGCTGAGGATGATATGAAGGTTTGTAAGGCCAAGTAGGAGGTGTAGACCAGGATGGAGGAGTGGGGGTGTACCAAGGTTGCACAGGTGTGCTATGATTTTTGTGATAGTAAGAATAAGGTGCACCTTGCATACCTTGTTGATATGACCGAGGACCTTGAGGCCTTCCTCTGGTTGATGAAACATAGTTGCTTTGGCATTGCTTCCCCACCTTGATATATATCTTTAAGTCCAGGTAAGGAGGGAAAATTTTTTGTGGCATGATTATCCTCACAATCTAAGCAAACCTCTATGACATTCAGTGGACATTTATTTCTTGGGTGCTTCCTAGTACATCTAGGACAAAATATGGCCAGGGCTCTGTCTGCTTCCTCTTGATTCATTTTTACTTGCATTGTATCCATTTTCAACGAAAAGGTGTGTAGCATGTAACTCTTGAAGTCCTCTATCATGTTTCCAATCTCATGTTTTATGAAGGTGGAAGAGGAAGGGTTATTGGATATACTTTGGCTAGCTCTTCCCTTCTTCCTAAATGCCCTAGAATGGTTCTGGAAGACATTTTTGATTGTTTCATAGGGTTGTTGGTATATATCTCCTCCTGATAACATATTCAAGTTTTCTATCATCTCTTCACTGATCTCTCGAATAAGTACAAGTTTAAGTGATGCAGGATCAAGAGTACATTTGGCTCTCTTATAGTTTAATTGAAACATATCTTAATTGTCCTCTAGGGATTCATTGGGTTCTAGAGTCATCCTAAATATTCCATATTTACTTTCCTTGGACCTACAGTAGTCTCTGTATTTTTTGTTAAAGGTCTCTTCCATCTGTGCCCAGGTAGTGATGTTATCCCCAGGTAGACCCATGAACCAGCGTAAGGTTTCATCCTTAAGGGTGGATGGTAATAGCTTCAACTTCTGATCATCAGAAGTGTATTCATAATCCCTAAAAACAACAGAAAATTCAAACATGAAGGTGTCAGGATCCTCAGAGGTAAATCCATGGAAGTGTGGAAGAGTTGAGGGGCTAATTTTTTTCATCTTAGTTTCCCCATCTACCACTCTTATGGGAAAGGCTTTCTGGATCCGAGCCATGGTTAAGATAGGTGAAGCAAGTCCCTCAGTTGAAACAAGGTCTTCTTCTTCTTCCCCAATAGGATCCTCAAAATATTCGGAAGGCTCTCCTATAGGAGGTTCAATCTCACTGCCACTGAAGAAGAGTGAATGTTGTGAAACCAGCTCCAAAAAGAGAATAAAAGAGATATCAATGCCTTAGAAATAAGCCACTTCGAGGGGGAAACCTCCAATACATTACATGAATGAACAATTCTTGGATGATTCAAATTACAAAACCTCCTTTCTATATATAGGAGTCCATGGGGCCACAATGTAATCCTAGCCAACTTAACAATAATAATTTAAGGGAAAAATAATAACAATATGGGGGTTACAAGGGTACAATAATAACAATAAGGGGGTTACAATAACAAAAATAAGGGACTATATTAGTAATATAGGGACCTAACATGCCCCTCTCCTTCAAAAAAGTGTTGTCCTCAACGCTTTAGTAGCTCTGGGTGCTTCTATATAAAATTATCATCCTCCCATGTAGAATCTTCAGTGGGTAAGTTTTTCCACTTGATGAGATACTCTGAAATTGATCGATTCCGTAGTTGTCGAGTTCTTGTTTCCGTGACTGCTTCGGGTTCCAATATGATTTTTCCTTCCTCATCAAGTTCTGGCAATATTGTTTGAACTGGAAGTTTTCACCTATAACCTTCTTTAAGCATGAAACATGGAAAATTGGATGCACTCATGAAGAAGCAGGAAGCTCCAATTTGTATCCCATAGTACCAATCTTTTGCAACACCTTGTAAGGACCATAGTACCTTGGCAATAATTTATTATCCTTCTTAGCTTGCTTGAGGGACATTTGTTTGTATGGTTGTAGCCGTAAAAATACCTAGTCTCCTACATCAAAACTTCTCTCGCTACGATGTTGATCTGCTTGTTGTTTCATTTGATTTTGTGCCAAATTCAGGTTGTCTTTTAAGAGTTGAAGAACTTCTTGTTGATGTTCGATGTGATCTTCCACTGCTTGAACCTTATAATTTTCTCTTAAAGATGATGTGATGGATGGTGGATGATATCCATAAAGTGCCATAAATGGGGTCATTTTCGCTACAGTATGGAAGGAAGTGTTATACCACCATTTAGCTAGACGTAACCACTTGACCCATTGTGTTCGTTTACCAGATACAAAAAAACGAAGATATCCTTCCAAACATTTATTTACTATCTCAGGTTGACCATCGGATTGAGGATGATAAGATGAGCTATGAGCTAATTGAGTACCCAAACAAGAAAATAACTCCATCGAAAAATTTCCAGTAAAAATGGGATCTCTGTCACTCACAATAACCCTTGGATTTCCATGTAGCTTTTGAATTGTGTCTATAATTGTAGTAGCAACTATACATGCTTTAAATGGATGAGACAATGCACAAAAGTGTACATAATTGGTAATTCAATCAACTACCACCATGATGACACTCTTTCCTTCGGACTTAGGTAAACATGTGATAAAATCCATTGAAATCTCCTCCCAACGTTGACTTGGAATGGATAAAGGTTGTAGAAGACTCGGGGTCTTAATTGTCTCAACTTTATTCTGCTGGCAAACCAAACATTCCGCCACAAACTTTTGAATATCAGATTTAGGGCCATCCCAAAAAAATTCTTTCTTCACCCTGTGGTAAGTTTTTAAAAATCCTAAGTGTCCTCCTAAAGGAGAAGTGTGCAATTCCAAAAGAATCTTTTGTTTTAGTTGGCAATTCTTACAAAGATATAAGCGATCTTTGTACCATAAGGAATCATTTTTCCAACTAAATGTATCAGATGTACTAGGATCTTGCTGCAACTTTTGAATGAGTGTCCATATATCTTTGTCCTTCTTCCATTCATATCTTGCTTCGGTTATCCAATCTGGTTGGATAATAGAAATGGCACAAAGCAATGCTTCCACCTCTTCATTCTTTCTTGAGAGTGCATCCGCAACAACATTAAGCTTTCCTTTTTTGTAGATTATTTCAAAGTCATAACCCAACATCTTTGTGACCCATTTTTGCTGCTCTTCTCAAGATAGTATTTGTTCCAAAAAGTGTTTAAGACTATCATGATCAGTTTTTACCTTGAAGTGTCTTCCCATTAGGTAAGTTCACCATTTCTTTAGTGCATGCAGTATTGCTAACATTTTCTTCTCATAAATAGGTTTCTGTAAATACTTTCCTTTGATTGGACGACTTTCAAAAGCAATGGGTCTTCCTTCCTGCATTAAAACTGCACCAATTCCATTTCCTGAGGCATCACATTCCACAATAAAGGTTTTTGTTAAGTCTAGCGCAGCTAAGACCGGTGCTAGGCACATTGCCTCTTTAAGATGTTCAAAGGCCTTAGTTGCTTCAGGAGTCCATGAAAATGCATCTTTCTTCAATAATGTTGTTAGAGGTGCTGCTATTCTCCCATAATTCTTAACAAACTTTCGATAATACCCTATTAACCTAAGAAATCCTTGCAACTGCTTTATGGTTGTGGGGACTTTCCATTCCTTAATGGCTTTAATTTTGTTAGGGTCTACCTTAACACCCTCGTGAGATACAATATGACCCAGATATTCCACCTCTTGTACTCCAAAGAAACATTTGGATTTTTTGCATATAATTGTTTCTCCTGCAATAGTTTGAGAACCCTATCAACATGTTCGACATGATCCTTCCAAGACCTGCTGTAGATTAGTATATCATCAAAAAATACTAGCACAAATTTTCTAAGGAAGGGTTTGAAAATGGAATTCATCAACCCTTGAAATGTAGAAGGTTCACTGGTAAGGCCAAAAGGCATGACCAAAAATTCATAATGACCCTCATGAGTTCGAAATGTTGTTTTCGGAATATCTTCAGTCTTCATTCTAATTTGATGATACCCTGAATGAAGATCCAATTTGATAAAATAAATTGCTCCATGTAATTCATCCAATAATTCATCAATCACAGGAATGGGAAATTTATCTTTAATGGTGAGCTTATTGAGCTCCCTATAATCCGTACACATGCGCCATGATCCATCCTTCTTGTGTACCAATACTACAGGAGCAGAGAAAGAACTTTGACTAGGTTGAATTATACCTGCCTCTAACATTTCTGCAATCATATGTTCAATTTTTCTCTTTTGGACGTAAGGATATCTATAAGGCCTGATGTTTGGAGGAACACTTCCTGGAATCAAATGAATAGCATGATCATGATCACGAATAGGTGGGAGTCCTTTGGGAGTTTCAAACACCTTGGAATGATTGTCCAAGACTTGTTGGAGATCTGCAGACATAGATGATTTTGATGTCGGAACTTCTAGTGAGCATGATTGTGCAATTACGCCTCGTTGTTCTTTCTTTAGAAGCTTTGTCATGACATTAGAGCTTATTATCCTTCCTGGCTTCCCTTCAATACCCCGTAATTCGACTTCCTTTCCTTCTGAAAAAAATTTCAAGAAAAGTTCTTGAAAATTAAAAGCTACCGTCCCCAAAGATTGTAACCATTGTACTCCTAGTAAAACATCAACACCTCCCATAGGAATGGAAAGCATTGGACTATTCAATACATATTCCCCCATGGTTAGCTTGATATTATGGAATTTTCCAGAGCAATTTATAGTTCCTCCATTTGCAACCATCACTTAACATTCTGGTGCTGGGTATAGGAAACAATTTAATTCCTTGGCTACCTTACAATGAATAAAATTATGGGTGCTACCTGAATCAATCAACAATATTACCTTTTTCTTCTTGATATGTCCTTCTATCTTGAGAGTTTGAGGAGTGGTAATTCCTGCCAGTGCATTACACGATATGGTCGGATTCATTTCTTCCTCTTCTAGGGCTGGTTCCTGGTGTATACCCTCTTCTTGTTCATTTTCTTCTTCCTCTTCACAATCTATGTAAAATAATTTCTTCTCAACACACTTATGACCTTTAGTGTATTTGCTATCACAACCGTAGCAAAGCCCTTTTGCTCTTTTTTCTTCCAATTGTTGTGGTGTCAACCTTGTAGGTTGTGGAAATCTAGGCATAGCAACACTTCCTTCTTTATAGAATTGAGTGGTTGGCTTCCTTGTCGCCATAATTTTACATTCAACTTTTCTTGCCAACCTGAATGCCTTCTCCAATGAATCAGGTTCCAAAACGCGAACTTCATGTTGGATGTTATCCTTTAAAGTGCCTAGGAAGAGATCAATCATGTGTCCCTCTGGAATATCAGTTACCCTTATATTCAATTTTTGGAAGTCCTCAATGTGCTACCCCACTAAACCCTTTTGTTTGAGATTTATCAATTGGCTAAAGAAGGTGTTACTCTTTGTATCCTCATAATGTGCTATCATTTCCTCCGTAAAAATTGACCAAGTGACAATTTTTTTACGGGAGCAAAGCCATCGATACCATACAAATGTATTTTGTTCTAAATGTAAAGTTGCAATGCGTACCTTTTGTGTGTTTTTCACATTATGGAGATAAAAATATTGCTCCAGATGTAGTATCCATGTTACAGGATCCTTTCCATCAAACTTCCTCATATCCATTTTTGGAATATGGTGGCTCTTCCTGCGAACATTATATTTTATGAAATCACGATTAACATATGTTTTGTTCTCATCATGAGTTTCCTCTATTATCTTTTCACCATTAGGAAACATTTCTTGTATCAAATTTTTCAAACTTTCCATGTATGCTTTTATATCATTCTTCATTTTTTCCATTTTCTCATCGATATTAGATTCCATGCCATCTATCTTAGATTCCATGCCTTCCATCTTAGATTCCATGCCAACTTCCATGCCATCTATCTTAGATTCCATGCCATCCTTCAAACCATCCATCTTAGATTCCATGCCTTTCTTCAAACCATCCATCTTAGTTTCCATGCCTTTCTTTAAAACTTCCATGTCATTTTTTTTTGCTCTTTGCGAGAGCGAAATTTGTTGCACTTGCTCTTGTAATTTTGATATGTCATGTTGCCATTCTTTGTCTTCATGAGTCATAGTAGAGCTTTCTAAAGGCTTAATGGGTGTTGAATTCTTTTTAGGGGCCATTTTAGAATCCAATACTGATATCTATTCTACAATATGCCCTTGGAATCAATTCAACTTGATTCTTCAAACAAGACTTATGCAATTCGGAAAAAAAAGAAAAATACACACCTTTTACTTTCTTTTGAGGAGCTCATTATTGAAATTAAATTATATCTATAATTGTGGATCCTAAATATCCAAAATTCAGCCCTGCAGTATCCCTCTGAAGCTTCTTTCAAATGCCACAGGTCTGATCTGATTTGGATTCTTCAAGGCAAATTTATGTCCAATCTCCCACAATGACCCAATTTTGGACTGGTTTAGTAGAGTGAACTTGTACGACTTTCCGCATGTCACTGTTTCCTCCTTTGGCTCTGAAATTGATAGACCGAAAACTAAATTCCGTGTACTCACGACCACTTTTTACATCATTCCAATCTGATGCTCAGAGAGAGAGCTATGAATATTTTCCCCTAATCACCTCTTTGAGATGAAATTCAGAAGCCTCAAAAAGCCCTAACTTCCACAGATCATATCTCCGAAAATATTGTGAGCCAATATCTGAAATTTTTTGAAAATGTTCCTCGGGATTACGGCTTTGCACTCTAAATTTTTTAGCTTTTGAACCTTCGTAGAAAAAAATTTATTACGAAAATACCACAATGACATGTTTAGGTTAAATTCAGGAGCCTACAAAATGATCTAACTTGAACAGATCATATCTTCGACTATATTACGAACCAAGCTCTGAAATTTTGTGACGATGTTCCTCAAGATTTTGGCTTCGCACTCTAATATTTTTAGATTCTTAACCTTCATAGAAAAAACATTTATAGCAAAAATTACACGATGACCTATTTGGAGCAACGAAACCCTAGAATCTCAAAAATCTGATACCAAATGTTGTGAAACCAGCTCCAAAAAGAGAAGAAAAGAGATATCAACACCTTAGAAATAAGCCACTTCGAGGGGGAAACCTCCAATACATTACATGAACGAACAATTCTTGTATGATTCAAATTACAAAAACTCCTTTCTGTATAGGAGTCCATGGGGCCACAATGTAATCCTAGCCGACCTAACAATAATAATTTAAGGCCACAATAATAACAATATGGGGGTTACAAGGGTACAATAATAACAATAAGGGGGTTACACTAACAACAATAAGGGACTATACTAGTAATATAGGGACTTAATAGTGAAGGGTGGCTAGGAGGTGATGTGGGGGTCTTAGGTAATATTTTTTTTGGAGTTTTCCTACTCCTACGAGGCATGAAAATCAAATATTTTTGTATTTTTTTAATATTTCTAAAATGACATGAAAAGAAAAGAAATTAGAAAATAATTCTAAAACAGAATCAAACCATCTACTAGACACCTCCCCAGCAACAACGCCAAAAAGTGATGAGCCTTGGTATTGCACCAAGAGTGCTACAACTCCTAGGGGCTGCCCTACTTTACTTTATCAACCCAAGGTTCATACAAACTTGGAGGTGACAGTGCTATATACACATCAGATGCATTTTGTTCATGTCATCCACTTCTGCTTTACGAAAGGGTGTTATTTCTTAAACTATGATAAAAACTGAAAAGTAATTGATGGAAGGAAATGACAGAAGGCAAACTAACATAATTTCAAAAAGGAAATGATGGAAATGAAAATAATCTAATGTGCATAAAGGAAATGATATAAATAAACTAAATTAAATTGCTGAAAAGAAATGACAGGAAGGAAACTAAACTAAATTGTTGAAAGGAAACTAATTTAAACTACCCTAAAATTGGCCAATCAGCTAAACACACCCTGCTTATCTTATGTTGTTATGAAACCAGCTCCAAAAATAGAAGAAAAGAGAGGTCAACACCTTATAAATAAGCCACTTCAAGGGGGAAACCTCCTTTACATTACATAAATTAACAATTCTTGAATTATACAAATGACAAAACCTCCTTATATATATAGGAGTCCATGGGGCCACAATATAATCCTAGCCGACCTAATAATAATAATGTAAGGGCACAATAATAACAATATTGGGGTTATAGGGGTACAACTATAACAATAAGGGGGTTACACTACAAACAATAAGGGACTATACTAGAAATATAGGGACCCAACATGCCCCTCTCCTTCAAAAAAGTGTTGTCCTCAACGCTTGAGTAGCTCCGAGTGCTTCTATATAAAATTATCACCCTCCCATGTAGAATCTTAGGTGGGCAAGTTCTTCCATTTGATGAGATATTCTGAAATTGATCGATTTCGTAGCTGTCGAGTTCTTGTTTCCATGACTACTTCAGGTTCCAATATGATTTTTTCCTTCCTCATCAAGTTCTGGAAATATTGTTTGAACTGGAATTTTTTCCCCTATAACCTTCTTTAATCATGAAACTTGGAAATCTGGATGCACTCGTGAAGAAGCAGGAAGTTCAAATTTGTATGCCATAGTACCAATATTTTGCAACACCTTGTAAGGACCATAGTACTTTGGCAAAAATTTATTATCCTTATTAGCTTGCTTGAGGGACATTTATTTGTATGGTTCTAGCCGTAAAAATACCCAGTCTCCTACATCAAAACCTCTCCTGCTGCGATGTTGATCTGCTTGTTGTTTCATTCAATTTTGTGCCAAATTTAGGTTTTACTTTAAGAGTTGGAGAACTTCTTGTTAATGCTTGATGTGATCTTCCACTGTTTGAACCTTAAAACTTTCTCTTACATAATATGTGATGGACGGTGGATGATATCCATAAAGTTCCATAAATGGGGTCATTTTTTCTGCAGTATGGAAGTAAGTGTTATACCACCATTCAGCCAGAGGTAACCACTTGAACCATTGTGCTTGATTATCAGATACAAAAAAATGAAGATATCCTTCCAAACATTTATTCACTATCTCAGTTTGACCATCGGATTGAGGATGATAAGATGAGCTATGAGCTAGTTGAGTACCCAAAAAATAAAATAATTCCGTCCAAAAATTTCCAGTAGAAATGGAAATTTCTTCCGTAAATGCAGTAGTAACTGTACTTTCTTTAAATGGATGAGATAATCCACAAAAGTGTGCATACTTGTTATTTCTATCTGTTATTTCCCAAATCCACCTCAGGCTGAAGGAAGGCAAGATTTAGGGTAACATCATACCATGCTTAGTCTGGTAGCTAGCCCTACCAGAACAGGGGAGGGCTCTCTCCGGGTCAATCTCAGTAAAAATGTATCAATAGGGGCTAAGATGACTGAAAAAAAAAATGATATTAGGCTATATAAACAAATAGGAGGGTTTGATTTTGATTTTTTGGGATTTTGTTGGAAAAAGGGGAAATACAGTTTTTGGGCTTGGGGATGAGACCAAATTCTTGCAGAGTTCAAGTTGGGGTAGGGAAGGCAATGAATTTGATGTCTTAGATCAAATTAATGGATTTTAAAATCTACTGAGGAACTAAAGAGGGAAAGAGAGTGCAAGGATCCTCTTCAAACTGACGAAAAAACATGTAAAACTAAACAAACGTTTAAGGCAGAGCACCAGCAAACTAATGAATTCTACCTTAATTACTCATTTGTTTAATTCAGAAGCAAAGAAAAGGGAAATGGAATACATATAAAATTAATGAAACTTACAATAACATGGAGAGAAACATCATCAAAACTCAGAAGCCACAAGGATCCCAACAAGTGCTGCAAAACTCTGGTCTTTCCTTTGCCAAAAATTTGAAATGAATGTACAATGAGGTGCCAAACTATTCCAAAGAGTCCAACCCTGAAAATTTCTCAGAAAATACATTATATAGACCATCCTAACCCCTTCCCATGCCTCTAGGGTTCAAGCTCATCCTTCTATGGGCTATTTCAACCAATTCTAAACATGGAACTAAAATCTAGGCAACCAAACAACTTGCCTCTATATGCTAGGAAACTTATCCATTCACTTAATTTTCAGTTTTTGGTGAATGAATCCTCTAGAACAAGTAAAAACATGCCAAATTTACATCATAGCCACAAAATTACATCAATATAGAACAATAATTACATCCAAAAGTGAAACTAGTCAAACTGGCCAAATTTCTGAGCTGAAAAGTGAAAATTGGGCAAAATTCCTCTATGCGTCGTGCTAGAAAACTCAATGTGGCGTGCCCCTTTGAGCCTATTTTTTGGGCACTTCCTGAAGTCCAAATTGAGATCATGATAGATCGTTGGAAATCCCTATCTATCTGCTTTCGAAACCAAGTGGAATTTTTCAATTTGGATGTCATTTTCCCCTCCAAAACTGCAATCTCCCAAGACTGGTTCCTGCTGGTGCAAAAAGTGGCAGAAAGGCCATTTTTGGAGTGTTTTTGACCTTTAAGACCACCCAGAAATTCATGAAATCTCTCCGCCATTCCTGAGCATGCATAATTTACCATGAAAAACCCAAAAATATCAATTTTTCCTCCAGAAAATGTCCCAATCATAAGCGCGTGTCGGGTGGCGCGACGTGTCAGGCGAAAAAACCTGTTTTGCAACCAAAATTTTCAAAAATGACAAAATATTCTCCAAATTTGCTGAAATTTGGAGTGAAGGTCTCCCATCATGTCTCATACTCAGCCAAGGATGCTTCGGCCAAGATTCGGAGTGGATCAGGCCTTTTCTGACGTTTCAGTGCTTTTCTCAACCTCGCCTTCAGGATCTTCATCCTAGCTCTGCAAACGTGTGTGCGGGCCCAATAGTGGTTTTTCATATGTCTGAGCATGTATTTTTCCCTATTGGCCTTTGCCAAGAGCTTCTCCAGATGAATTTTGACGCTCGTAAGGCAATTCTCTCGCTCAAATGGTGTCATGTCACCTGGTCTCTTTCGGGCCAATTCACGGTCTTCACGGATTTGCCGCAACTCTATGAGTGTCTGCTGATCCTCCAATTGTTTATTCCGCTGCTCCAAGTAATTTATAACCCACTGAGCTCTCTGGAATTTATCAATCAGTGTGTCGATCTCATATTTCTGCTCCTGGATGATCTCTTTCAGCTTTGAGCTGGGAGAGCTCGAATCAACATCGATCAATATAAAATCAGTATCTTGGCCTCTCGAGGGGCCCTCATCCTGCATATGCTTCTTGCCTCTGTCATGTACCTGTGCTGATGTAGAAGGCGAGACCCCTTCCATGCCATATAGAGATAGTACTCGTGCTGATGTCGAAGATAATGAGACCCCTTCCACCCTTGGCGGAGATAGTACTCGTCGTGCTGCTGCAAATAAGGCTCTGGTACCTCTCTGATAGGTAACACACACTCGAACACTGATAGGCTCTGTCTCAGGAACCTCAAACTGATGCAAAGGCTCACTTGCATCGTGAAAAATCTCTAGAGGAGGCTAAGGGGCTGTAAAGAAGTCACAGGAAATGAACTCCTCCCATGCAATGCCCTGCAAACCAAGCTGATGTACTACAATGATTTTAATGAGCGCATAATGATAAATGTTGTTATGTTGCTGCTCTGGAGTCTTCTTCTGCACAAGGGTAGTCATCCGCTCTATGTTTCGGCACATGAAGTATGGAATATTCATCAGTCGCACTCTCGTGAAATGCATCAAAAGTCTGATATGGTATGCATAAAGGCGTGAGAATCTACCCTCACAACTGAAGTATCTAATGATGAGTTTCATTAATGGCGCATAGGACTCCTTCAGAAACCGGAAAGGGAATACCCTGCTGAGCTACCTCAAATATCCAAGCCTGATGTAAGGTTCATAATATGCTCTATCCAGTTGCTGTCTCTTATTCCACTCCTCACCTATGTTTGGTATCCCAGTTGCCTCAGAAATGGTCTCTGGTGTCAAGGTGAAGTTCACTCCAGAAAGGTTTACATGACCATCACGCAAATGTAGGACAAATAAGTGAACCAAATCTTGATGGTGTTGAATCTGAGATATCAGATCACAATACCAAAAACATGAATGTTGCTGAAAGAATGTCATTGCAAGCGGGCAGGCCTGCAATTGAGCCAAAAAAGTGGGCTCCTCTCTGACGTGCCTGCCACTTTTATGAGACCTCCTCGGTACATTTAGCTCGGTGGTTGAGTCACTGTCCTACTCATATGATGAATTTGTCTCTGACATGATGCTGAAAACAAGGTGTTTGACAAGTATATGCTGATATATGTATGGAGAAAACAAGAGTTTGTTTTTCAATACCAAGTGTGCCACATATGAAATAAGAAGCTGCGAGGAAATGTCACAATGAATAAAATAGACTGTCAAGTGAATTTGGAATGGAAGAACAGTCACTCACTGCTTGGGGAACTTCGGGATTTGCAAAATTTATAAGTGATATGGGAATGAGTGATAGTGATGGGGGTAGTTTTTAGGAATAGGATTAGGTGAAATGACAAAATATACCTGGGTTAAGTGAATTCAAGGATATAGAGATAGTCCCTGAATGTTCTGGAAATTAGGATTTTTTCAATGGAGGGAAGTCATGGCAAGTGATAGGGTTTGAGGATTTAAAACATGGGACAAAGGGTATAAGGGATATTGGACAGCGGGAATAGGAGAGGGGATTATGATATGATAGCGTGACAGTGAGGAAAGGGAAAATATGGTGGTCAATGGCAATAATATTGCACCAAACAAATTTTAAACTTTGTTTTCAAACCCCAAGGAGAGATTTTGGAAAAATAAATAGGGTTTATGTTTCACCAACCCAATTCTCCAAACATATTTCTGAAACCACACCAAATACAAGCAGGAGCAACTGTGTAAACTTACTTGAGCAAAGGTGTTGAAGTCGTTTTAACAAAATGATGAAGCGGTGATAAATTTTTGGCTTGGGGGCTCTGTGCGCCGCGCACAAACCCAATGCGCCGCATCGTGTGGGTGCGCCACACCCGTTGGAAATTACACTATGAACTCTAGCTCTATGCGCCGCGCTGTGTGGGTGCGTTGCGCTCGTCCCAATGCGCCGCACTGTGTGGGTGCGTTGCGCCCGTCCCAATGCGCCGCGCTCAATTCCAACACACAGTCGGCCCTTCTAAAATCACAGCTTTTTTCTTTCAACTCCAACTCGAATTTTCTCTTGGATTTTTCCCAATATCTCTTGATGCAAATGAATTAATAACTTTGAGAAATATCTCATATAGACATGGATTTAATTTTTGCTTCTCAAAAACCCATTTTGTAATGTTTTAAAATTGACATTTTTTACTTTTAATATAACTCTGTTTTTCAAATTTCCTTTTGATTTTTGGCTTGAAATGATGTCTTTTCTTGGTTTATTTTTGCAGGGATGGTGGCATTAGACTTTGGCAAAGGAAGACCAGAGTCTGCTTTTGAAGTATTTCATGACGGAAAACTTTAAAAATACATATTTATTACAAACAGTTAATTTGACGATTTCTTCTTCAAAACCGAGTTTTGAAGAAGAAACATCCTTAAGCATTGTTAATGGTGGAAATATTGAAATGAAAACTTATTGAAGACATCCTCATTTCCTGCGAGCATTATTTGACATTCTGAAGATGAAACTTGCGAAACCCTAGACCTAGAAAGACCTAAAAAACCCTAAAATAACTCTTTGCTGACCAAGAGATGAAACAGGACTATGAATGACTGTAAAATTGATTTTAATGAACTTCGATAAATATACCTAAGCCAGCAGGATAAGGCATGAGGGGTATGACTGACAAGGCCCTTCTGTCAGATAATGGCATGC
Organism: Pinus albicaulis; assembly: GCA_034641835.2. Taxonomy (NCBI): domain Eukaryota; kingdom Viridiplantae; phylum Streptophyta; class Pinopsida; order Pinales; family Pinaceae; genus Pinus; species Pinus albicaulis. The sequence continues at coordinate 71,425,268 of MU968359.1, forward strand.
CCCTAACGGAATGCAGATGAATGGACTAAATGGGACACCTAAAAATGAAATGCAACAAAGAGTTTTTATCTCTGACGGAGGGATGTCAAGACCGACTCTAAAAATATCAACTACCGCCATGATGAAAATATTTCCTTCGGAATTAGGTAAACCTGTGATAAAATCCATTGAAATCTCCTCCCAACATTTACTTAGAATGGATAAAGATTGTAGAAGACCCGGGGTCTTAATTGTCTCAACTTTATTTTGTTGGAAAACCAAACATTCTGCCACAAACTTTTGAATATCAGATTTAAGGCCATCCAAAAAAAATCTTTCTTCACCCTGTGGTAAGTTTTTAAAAATCATGAGTGTCCTCCTAAAGGAGAAGTGTGAAATTCCAAAAGAATGTTTTGTTTTAGTTGGGAATTATTGAAAATATATAAGTGATATTTCTACCATAAGGACTCATTTTTCCAACTAAATGTATCAGATGTACTAGGATCTTGCTGCAAATTTTGAATGAGTGTCCACTCTTCTTCATCCTTCTTCCATTCATCCCTTGCTTCGGTTATCCAATCTGGTTCGATAATAGAAATGGCACAAAGAAATGCTTCCACCTCTTCATCCTTTCTTGAGAGTGAATTTGCAACAACATTTAGCTTCCCTTTTTTGTAGATGATTTCAAAGTCATAACCCAACATCTTTGTGACCCATTTTTGCTCCTCTTCTGAAGATATTATTTGTTCCAAAAAGTGTTTAAGACTATCATGATTAGTTTTAACCTTGAAGTGTCTTCCCATTAGGTAAGATCGTCATTTCTTTAGTTCATGTAGTATTGCCAACATTTCCATCTCATAAATAGTTTTTTGTAAATACTTTCCTTTGATTGGATTACTTTCAAAAGCAATGGGTCTTCCTTCTTGCAATTAAACAACACCAATTTTATTTCTTGAGGCATCAAATTCCACAATAAAGGTTTTTCTGAAGTTTGGCGTGGATAATACTAGTGCTAGGCACATTGCCTCTTTAAGATTTTGAAAGGCCTTAGTTGCTTCAGGAGTTCATGAAAATGCATCTTTCTTCAATAATGTTGTTAGAGGTGATCATATTCTCCCATAATTATTAACAAACTTGAGATAATACCCTGTTAACCCGAGAAATCCACACAACTGCTTTATGGATGTGGAGACTTTCCATTCCTTAATGGCTTTAATTTTGTTAGGGTCTACCTTAACACCCTCATGAGATACAATATGACCCAAATACTCCACCTCTTGTACTCCAAAGGAAAATTTGTATGTTTTTTCATATAATTGTTTCTCCTCCAATAGTTTGAGCACCCTGTCAACATGTTCAACATGATCCTTCCAAGACCTATTGTAGATTAGTATGTCATCAAAAAATACTAGCACAAATTTTCTAAGGAAGGGTTTGAAAATGGAATTCATCAACCCTTGAAATGTAGAAGGTGCATTAGTAAGGCCAAAAGGCATGACCAAAAATTCATAATGACCCTCATGAGTTTGAAATTTTTTGGTTGGAATATATTCAACCTTCATTATAATTTGATGATATCGTGAATGAAGATCCAACTTGTTAAAATAAATTGCTCCATGTAATTCATCCAATAATTCATCAATCAGAGGAATGAGAAATTTATCTTTAATAGTGAGCTTATTGATCTCCCTATAATCTGGACACATGTACCATGATCCATCCTTCTTGTGCACAAATACTACTGGAGCAGAGAAAGAACTTTGACTAGGTTGAATTATACCTGCCTCTAACATTTCTACAATCATACGCCCACCCCCCTCACTTCTTGACATAAGGAAATATGTAAGGCTTGATGTTTGGAGTAACACTTATTGGAATCACAAATGAATAGTATGATCATGATCACGAATAGGTGGGAGTGATTTGGGAGTTTCAACCACCTTGGAATGATTGTCCAAGACTTTTTGGAGACCTGGAGAAATAGATGATTTTGATGTTGGAACTTCTAGTGAGCATAATTGGTGTACTACGCTCATTGTCTCTTTCTTCGGGGTTTTGTCATGACATTATTATTTATCTTCATGGATTCTACAATACCCCACTTGATTTCCTCTTCTCGAAAAATTCAAGAAAATTGTACAGCATATCCCTGCAAGATAACCCATTGTACTCATAGTACAACATCGACACTTCCCATTGGAATGGAAAGAATTGGACTATTCAATACATATTCCCCCATGGTTAGCCCTATATTATGCCATTTTCTAGAGAAATTTATAGTTCCTCCATTTGCAACCATCACTTGACATTCTTGTGATGGGTATAGGAAAAAATTCAATTCCTTGGCTACCTTACAAAGAATAAAATTATGGGTCTACCCGAATCAATCAACACTATTACCTTTTTCTTCTTGATATGTCCTTCTATATTAAGAGTTTGAGGAGTGGTAATTCCTTCCAATGCATTACACGGTATGGTTGGACTCATTTCTTCTTCTTCTAGGTTTGGTTCCTAGTGTATATCCTCTTATTTTGAAGTTTCCTTTTCATTTTCTTCCTCCTCTTCACAATCTATGTAAAATAATTTCTTCTCAGCATACTTATGACCTTTAGTGTATTTTATATCACAACTATAGCAAAGAATTTTTTCTCTTTTTCCTTCCAATTTTGTGGTTTCAACCTTGTACGTTGCGGAAGTCTAGGAGTAGCAACACTTCCATATTTATAGATATGAGTGGTAGGCTTCCTTGTTGCCATAATTTTACATTCAATTTTTCTTGCCAACCTGAATGCCTTCTCCAATGAATCAGGTTCCCTAAAGCGAACTTCATGTTGGAAGTTACCCTTTAAAGTCCCTATGAAGACATCAATGATGTGTTCCTCTAGAATATCAGTTACCCTTATATTCAATTTTTGGAATTCCTCAATGTGCTCCGCCACTGAATCGTTTTGTTTGAGATTTATCAATTGGCTAAAGAAGGTGTTTCTCTTTATATCCTCATAATGTGCTATCATTTCCTCCATAAAAATTGACCAAGTGACAATTTTTTTATGAGAACAAAGCCATCAATACCATACAAATGTATTTTATTATAAATGTAAAGTTTCAATGCATACCTTTTGTGTGTTTTGCACATTATTGAGATCAAAATATTGCTCCATTTTTAGTATCCATGTTATGGGATCCTTGCCATAAAACTTCGTCATATCCATATTTGGAATATGGTGGTTCTTCAATCCAGCATTAGAGTTTATGAAATCATGATTAACATTTATTTTTTTCTCATCATGAGTTTCCTCTACTATCTTTTTTCCATTAGGAATCATTTCTTGTATTAACGTTGTCATCAAACCTTCTATGTCTGATTTTAGATCATTCTTCATGTCTTCCATGTTGTATTTCATTTTTTCATCAATCTTAGCTTCCATTTCATCCATCTTAGCTTCCATGCCAGCTTCCATGCCATCCATCTTAGCTTTCACCACTTTCTTAAAACCATCCATCTTATATTTCACGCCTTTCTTCAAAACTTTCATTTCATTTTTGTTGCTCTTTGCGAGAGCGAAATTTGGTGCACTTGATCCTGTAATTTTGATATGTCATGTTACGCTTCTTCCTCTTCATGTGTCATAGTTGAGCCTTATGAAGGCTTAGTGGGTGTTGAATTCTTTTTAGGTGGCATTTTAGAACCCAATACTGATATCTATTCTTCAATATGCCCCTGGAATCACTTCAAACTGATTTTTCACACAAGACTTATGTAATTCGAAAAAAACAAATCCACACATTTTTCTTGGTTTTTAGGAGCTCGATATTAAAACTGAATTATTAGCCCTTTGAATCTTATTTCAAATACCATAGGTCTGACCTGATTTGGATTCTTCAAGGAAAATCTATGCCCAATATCCCACAACGACCTAATTATGGACTAGTTTAGTAGATCTAACTTGTAGGATGTGCCACGTGTCACTGTTTCCTCCTTCATCCCTAAAATTGTTACACAGGACACTATAGTCCATGTAGTTGCAGCCACTTCTTACATAATTCCAATCCAACGCTTATAGAGAGTGTTATGACGATTTTCCCACGGTCACCTCTTTGAGATGAAATTTGGGAGCCTGAAAATATCCTAACCTCCATAGATCCTTTCTCCACAAATATTGTGAACCAAGATCTAAAACGTTTATCGGAAGTTCCTTAGGATTTTTTCTTTTCTCTGTAAAAATTTCAGCTTCTGAACCTTTGTAGAAAATAATTTATAGCAAAAATTCCACGATGACCTGTTTTAGGTGAAATTCGAGAGTCTGGGAAAACCCTAACTTCGACAGGTCATATCTCAGAAAATATTGTGAACCAATATGTGAAATTTTTACATGGTGTTCCTCAGGATTTTGGCTTCTCTCTGTAAAAACTTTCAGCTTCTTAACCTTTGTATAAAAAAATTTATAGCAAAAATTCCACGATGACCTGTTTGGAGCAAAAAAACCATAGAATCCAAAGGTTCTGATACCAAATGTTATGAAACCAGCTCCAAAAATAGAAGAAAAGAGAGATCAAACCCTTAGAAATCAGCCACTTTGAGGGGGAAACCTCCTTTATATTACATAAATTAACAATTCTTGAATGATACAAATGACAAAACCTCCTTCTATATATAGGAGTCCATGGGGCCACAATAGAATCCTAGTTGACCTAACAATAATAATGTAAGGGCACAATAATAAAAATATTGGGGTTACAGAGGTACAAAAATAACAATAAGGGGGTTACACTAACAACAATAAGGGACTATACTAGTAATATAGGGACCCAACATATGCTCTATATACCATTCTTCTATCCATGCAGCTAAGCTATCTAGGACTTAATTCTAATTGAAGAAGTGTTGATTTGCCACTTGGAGAAGAAAGGGATAAAGGTGCTAATGGAGGGGTAAACACATGAAACCAGTCTTAGAAGTGGAAAGAGCGGGTTTAAACCTTATTAAAACTTTATTATGACGCAAAAAATTCTTTGGAGTGGATTAATTTGAAAAGTGTGATGGCAAAGTTGCGATGGAGGACGGAAGTACGAGGTACGATATGCGATATCGCAATCACAATATGGCAAAGTTTAAGGGATAGTAGAAGTGTTATTCAGGAGTTGGAGCGAAATGAAAAATGCAATGAGGTAAAAGCTGCGAAGTGTGAAGTGGGACGGGGTAAAAACTGTGATTTATGATTTGTGATGTGGTAAAAGTTGCGAAGTGAGAAATGCAATATTGCAGTTCGCAATATCACAAAGGTTGAGGGGTAGTGGAAGTGTTGTCCAGGAAAATTTGTGAAGTGAGAAATACGTTGGGTGACATGGTGGTGAGACCGGCGACAGGGTATGGAAAATATCGCAATCGGCGGACAGGAGCGGTAAGTGTTAAAGGAACAAGATAAAAAAGTGTGATTTTTGAAGTGCGATGGGGAAAAAACTACGAAGTATGAAATGCAACAGGATAAAAACTATGATGTGTGAAATGTGATATCGCAATCGCAATATCGGAAAGTTGGAGGTATAGCGAAAGTGTGGTTTAGGAAAAGTTTTCAAAGTGAAAAGTGTGATGGGTAACGTGGTGGTGGGACTGGCAATGGAGTGTGATGACATTATCGCAATCGGCATCATAGTGGTAAGTCTTAAATAAAACCAATGGAAATTGCAATTTGCGATTTTCGATTTTGCAATATCGCAAGGTTGGCGAAGAAGCGATATCAAAATTGGCGAAAAGGAGCGGTAAGTCTTATATAAAAATGGAAAATGATGTGAAGTGCGATGTGCGATGCGGTGGAGTTATCGCAATCAGTGAAAAGGAGTGATAAGTCTTATATAAAAAGGGAAAACGATGTTAAGTGAGAAATGCGATAGCGGGAATTTTGAGGAGGAAAGGCAGGGTGCGATAACAGTAGTTTTCAAGTGTTTTGCATTAAAAAGGGTAGGGAAACCGTGACCAATAAGAAAAAAGGAATAAGGCAAGCTAGATATTCTAAGTGTTTTGAGGTATAAAAGGTGGGTGCAATAGTTAGAATAAGTGGAAAAGAAGAGGGAATGGAGGGCGTGATAGCAATGCTCAGATTGTGGAGACAGAGATGGAGAATGAAGCAGGGAGGCACCACGGAGTTGCTCTGGGGTTTTAGCAAGAAATAATTCCTGCGATCAACCTACTAACTTATGTGCAATGAAACAGACAAATGCATAAAAATACAATGCATAGGAAGACTGGGAAATGGTAATGCAACTCTACTCTTAATCTCGGAAACAGTGAACACAAATAAATTTTTGGGTCTATGGGAAGGTTCACCCTCCTCGAGCTCTATTTCCAAAAATGAGAAGGGGGTCTTGATCCATATCTTTTTATTTTTTCTCCTCTATTATATTACTCGCAAGCAAAGGAAACCTATAGAAGCACATTGAAAGCAAAACTAAACGAAAACTTGAAACATAAACCAAATTATCAGAAGAGGAAATAATGGAATGATAGAAAGTAGAGAAAAAATATAGCAGAGAGGCTGAGGCACATGGATAGGGCCCTAACCCACGAGCCTAACACTCTAAAACTTAAATCAGTAAAATGAAATCATTTTGCTCATTTTATAAGAGAATAGCCTCATACATTTCTGAAAGTTTGATCACTGAGTAAAAGAATAAAAATCTCAATAGCTTGCAACAAAATTTCGGTCGGAATCCCCCTTTCCTAGCTCAAGCTTTGCTCTATTTATTCTATAGGGTAGCTTTCAATAGCTCCCTATAAAATATTGATTGAGTCCTCTTAACTCCAGGTAAACAAATATTGAGTGCACTCCTCTTTGAGTTGCTTGGTTGCCTCTGTAATTCGAATTGCTGGAGAGAATCCTTGGGATCCTTTGGTTGACTTTGGATTTTGAATTGCTGGAGAGAATATTTGGGATCCTTTGGCTGCCTTTGAGAGTTAAGGAGGGTGGAAAATCCTCCTATAATTTCTCCTTGTTGTCTCCTCCAAGTATTTATGCTAAAATCCTTATAAAAATGCTAATAATTCCTGATTTTTCAATCAACCTAATATTAGGCACTCAGAGTATGTTAGCCTTAATCACCACCTATACTAGCATCATAAAACCAAATAATAATAAAAATGAAAGAAAAAGAGATCTAAGAAGGAAAAAATGAGATTATTAACCCCTCCAAATATGTCTAATGATAGAGCTGATCACTATGTTTTTGGTTTTAAGCTCCAAATTAGCCATCCAAGGTTCAAAACATTTTGCACAAATGTTCATACACCTCCTAAACAGTAATTGGATACTTCTTTATACCTCTCTCAAGTCAAATTCAATAGTAAAAGGGTGGATTCCCTCAGGTTTTTTCCACTATATTTTTGTGTCTTCCATTTTTTTCTTGTTTTAGTTAATGAAACCCTAATTCCACCATCTACAACCTTCATACATCTTCCATATACCATACCCTAATAATCCTTATCACTCACTATTAGGTCCTCATACTACTAGTGTAATCCCTTATTGTTATTATTGTAGCCCCTTTATTGTTATTTTTGTACCCCTATAACCCCCATATTGTTATTATTGATCCCTTACATTATTATTGTTAGGTCAACTAGGATTATATTGTGACCCCATGGACCCCTATATATAGAAGGAGGTTTTCTCATTTGTATCATAGAATAATTGTTAGTTTATGTAATGTATTGGAGATTTCCCCCTCGAAGTGGCTGATTTCTAAGGTATTGATCTCTCTTTTCTTCTATTTTTGGAGCTGGTTTCATAACATTTGGTATTAGAGCTTTGGATTCTAGGGTTTCACTGCTCCAAACAGGTCATCTTGGAAGTTTCGCTATAACGTTTTTTCTATGAAGGTTCAGAAGCTAAAATTTTCACAGAGTAAATACGAAATCCTAAGGAACTTCCTATAAGAATTTTAGAACTTGGTTTGCAAAATTTTCTGAGATATGATCTGTGGAAGTTAGGGTTTGTTCAGGCTCCCGAATTTCATCTCAAAGAGGTTACCTGGGGGAATCGTCATAGCTCTCTCTCTGAGTATCGGATTGGAATTCTGTAAAAATTGGATCCAAGTACACGGATTGTAGTTTCTTATGTATCAAGCTCAGAGCCAAATGAGGAAACAGTGACATGTGGAATGTCGTACAAGTTTGCTCTACTGAACCAATCCAAAATTAGGTCATTGTGGGAGATTGGGCATAAATTTGACTTGAAGAATCCAAATCGGGTCAGACCTGTGGTATTTGAAATATGATTCAAATGGCTATTACAGGGTCAATTTTCAGATATCGAAGATCTGAAATCACATAGATAATTCAGTTTCAATATTGAGCTCCTCAAAAGCAAGAAAAATCAGTTTTAAGTGATTACAATGGCCTATTGAGCATAGATATCAGTATTGAGTTCTAAAATTCCCCCCAAAAAGAATTCAACACCCATTAAGCCCTCAGAATACTTTACTATGACTCATGAAGATGAAGAATTGTAACATGATCTATCAAAATTACAAGAGAAAGTGCACCAAATTTCGCTCTCGCAAAGAGAAAAAAAAAATGAAATGGAAGTTTTGAAGAAAGGCGTGGAAGCAAAGATGGATGGTTTGAAGAATAATATCGATGGTTTGAAGAAATTCATGGAAGATAACATGGATTACATGAAATACAACATGGAAAACATGAATAATGATCTAAAAGCAGACATGGAAGGTTTGACAAAGTTGATACAATAAATGTTTCCTAATGGCAAAAAGATAGTAGAGGAAACTCATGATGAGAACAAAATAAATGTTAATCGTGATTTCATAAACTCTAATTTTGGATGGAAGAACCACCATATTCCAAAGATGGATATGAATAAGTTTTATGGCAAGGATCCCATAACATGGATACTATAGATGGAGCAATATTTTGATCTCAATAATGTGCAAAACACACAAAAGGTACATTGCAACTTTACATTTAGAACAAAATACATTTGTACGGTATCAATGGCTTTGCTCCCGTAAGAAAATTTTCACTTGATCAATTTTTATGGAGGAAATGATAGCACATTGTAAGGATACAAAGAGCAACGCCTTCTTTATCTAATTGATAAATCTCAAACAAAATGGTTCAATGGTGGAGCACATTGAGGACTTCCAAAAACTAAATATAAGGGTAACTGATATTCCATAGGAACATAGGAATGATTTCTTCATAGGGACTTTAAAGGATAACATCCAACATGAAGTTTGTGTTTGGGAACCTAATTCATTGGAGAAGGCATTCAGGTTGGCAAGAAAAATTGAATGTAAAATTATGGCGACAAGGAAGCCTACCACTCACATCTATAAATATGGAATTGTTGATACTCCTAGACTTCCACAACCTACAAGGTTGACACCACAACATTTGGAAAAAAAAATAGCAAAAGGGCTTTGCTACAGTTGTGATAGAAAATACACTAAAGGTCATAAGTGTGCTGAGAAGAAATTATTTTACATAGATTGTGAAGAGGAGGAAGAAAATGAACAAGAAAATTCAAAAGAAGAGGATATACACCAGGAACCAACCCTAGAAGAAGAAGAAATGAGTCTGACGATATCGTGTAATGAAATGGAAAGAATTACCGCTCCTCAAACTCTCAAGATAGAAGGAAATTTCAAGAAGAAAAATGTAATAGTGTTGATTAATTTAGGTAGTACCCATAATTTTATTCATTTTAAGGTAGCCAAGGAATTGAATTGTTTCCTATACCTAGCACCATAATTTCAAGTGATGGTTGCAAATGGAGGAACTATAAATTTCTCTGGAAAATCCCATAATATCAAGATAACTATGGGGGAATATGTATTGAATATTCCAATGTTTTCCATTCCAATGGGAGGTGTTGATGTTGTACTAGGAGTACAATGGTTACAATATTTGGGGACGGTAGCTTTTAATTTTCAAGAACTTTTCTTGAAATTTTTTTTGGAAGGAAAGGAAATCGAATTACAGGGTATCACAGGGAAGCTGGGAAAGATAATAAGCTCTAATTTTATGACAAATCTTTTGAAGAAATAACAACGAGGCATAATTTCACAATTATGCTCACTAGAAGTTCCAACATCAAAATCATCTATTTCTCCAGATCACCAAAAATTCTTGGAAAATCATTCCAAGGTGTTTGAATGACTCCCACCTATTAGTGATCACGATCATGCTATTCATTTTATTCCAGGAAGTGTTCCTCCAAACATCAGGCCTTACAGATATCCTTATGTCCAAAATATTGAAATTGAACGTATGATTGCAAAAATGTTAGAGGCTGGTATAATTCAACCTAGTCACAGTTCTTTCTCTGATCCAGTAGTATTGGTGTACAAGAAGGATGGATCATGGTGCGTGTGTCTAGATTATGGGGAGCTCAATAAGCCCACTATTAAAGATAAATTTCCCATTCCTGTGATTAATGAATTATTGGATGAATTACATGGCGCAATTTATTTTACCAACTTGGATATTTGTTCAAGATATCATAAAATTAGAATGAAGACTGAAGATATTCTGAAAACAACATTTCGAACTCATGAGGGTCATTATAAATTTTTGGTCATGCCTTTTTGCCTTACCAATGCACCTTCTACATTTCAAGGGTTGATGAATTCCATTTTCAAACCCTTCCTTCGAAAATTTGTGCTAGTATTTTTTTATGACATACTAATCTACAGCAGGTCTTGGAAGGAGCATATTCAACATGTTGACAGGGTGCTCAAACTATTGGAGGAGAAACAATTATATGTAAAAACATCCAAATTTTTCTTTGGAGTACAAGAGGTGGAATATCTAGGTCATATTGTATCTCATGAGGATGTTAAGGTAGAACCTAACAAAATTAAAGCTATTAAGGAATGGAAAGTCCCCACAACCATAAAGTAGTTGCGAGGATTTCTCGGGTTAACAAGGTATTATTGCAAGTTTGTTAAGAATTATGGGAGAATAGCACCACCTCTAACAACATTATTGAAGAAATATGCGTTTTCATGGACTCCTAAAGAAACTAAGGCCTTTAAACATCTTAAAGAGGCAATGTGCCTAGCACCTTTGCTACGCCAAACTTCACAAAAACCTTTATTGTGGAATTTGATGCCTTAGGAAATGGAATTGGTGTTTTTTAATGCAAGAAGAAAAACCCATTGCTTTTGAAAGTTGTCCAATCAAAGGAAAGTATTTACAAAAAGCTATTTATGAGAAGGAAATGTTGGCAGTACTACATGCACTAAAGAAATGGCGACCTTACCTAATGGGAAGGCATTTCAAGGTAAAAATTGATAATGATAGTCTTAAACATTTTTTGGAACAAATAATATCTTCAGAAGAATAGAAAAAATGGGTCACAAATATGTTGGGTTATGACTTTGAAATCATCTACAAAAAATGGAAGCTAAATGTTGTTGCAGATCAAGGAAGAATGAAGAGGTGGAAGAATTTCTTTGTGAATTTTCTATTATCCATCCAGATTGGATAACTGAAGCAAGGGATGAAAGGAAGAAGGATGAAGAAGTGTCAACACTCATTCAAAATTTGAAGCAAGATCCTAGTACATCTAATTAATTTAGTGGGAAAAATGATTCCTTGTGGTACAAAGATTGCTTATATCTTTGTAAGAATTCCAAACTAAAACAAAGATTCTTTTGGAATTGCACACTTCTCCTTTAGGAGGACACTCGGGATTTTTAAAAACTTACCATAGGGTGAAGAAAGAATTTATTTGGGATGGCCTTAAATCTGATATTCAAAATTTTGTGGCAGAATGTTTGGTTTGTGAGCAAAATAAAGTTGAGACAATTAAGACCCCAGGTCTTCTACAACCTTTATCCATTCCAAGTCAACGGTGGGAGGAGATTTCAATGGATTTTTTCACAGGTTTACCTAAGTCCGAAGGAAATAGTGTCATCATGGTGGTAGTTGATAGACTTACCAAGTATGCACACTTTTGTGCATTATCTTGTCCATTTAAAGTAAGTACAATTGTTACTTCATTTATGGAAACAATTCAAAAGCTACATGAAAACCCAAAGATTATGGTAAGCGATAGAGATCCCATTTTTACTCAAAATATTTGGATGAAATTATTTTCTTGTTTGGGTACTCAACTAGCTCATAGCTCATCTTATCATCCTCAATCTGATGGTCAAACTGAGATAGTGAACAAATTTTTGGAAGGATATCTTCGTTGTTTTGTATCTAATAAACAAACACAATGGGTCAAGTGGTTATCTTTGGCTGAATGATGGTATAACACTTCCTTCCATACTACAACAAAAATGACCCAATTTATGGCACTTTATGGATATCATCCACCATCCATCACATCATATTTAAGAGAAAATTATAAGGTGCAAGCAGTGGAAGATCACATCGAGCATCAACAGCAAGTTCTCCAAATCTTACAGGATAACCTCAATTTGGCACAAAATTGAATGAAACAACAGGAAAATAAACATCGCAGCGAGAGAAGTTTTGATGTAGGAGATTAGGTATTTTTACGGCTACAACCATACAAACAAATGTACCTCAAGAAAGCTAAGAAGGATAACAAATTATCGCCAAAATACTATGGTCCTTACAAGGTGTTGCAAAAGATTGGTACTATGGCATACAAATTGGAGCTTCCAGTTTTCGATATTTCATGCTTAAATAAGGTTATAGGTGACAAACTTCCAGTTCAAACAATATTTCCAGAACTTGATGAGGAAGGAAAATACATATTGGAGCCTGAAATAGTCACGGAAACAAGAACTTGGCAGCTATGAAATCGATCAATTTCAGATTATCTCATCAAGTGGAAGAACTTACCCACTGAAGATTCTACATGGGAGGATGAGAATTTTATACAGAAGCATCTAGAGCTACTCAAGAATTGAGGAAAACACGTTTTTGAAGTAGAGGGGCATGTTAGGTCCCCATATTACTAGTGTAGTCCCTTATTTTTATTACTGTAGCCCCCTTATTGTTATTATTGTACCCCTGTAACCCCCATATTGTTATTATTGTTCCCTTACATTATTATTCTTAGGTCAGCTAGGATTATATTTTGACCCCATGGACCCCTATATAAAGAATAAGGTTTTGTCATTTGTATCATTGAAGAATTTTCATTTATGTAGTGTATTGGAGGTTTCCCCCTCGAAGTGGCTCATTTCTAAGGCATTTCTCTCTCTTTTCTTCTATTTTTGGAGCTTGTTTCATAACACTCATATCCTTCCTTGCCACCATTTTCATAGAAACCCTATTTTTCACTACGTTTTTTGCAGGGTAACTAGGAAAACCCTATTTTTTTACCTTTTGGGCACCTTCCTCATGCCCATTTCCAAAAATTCCACTCGCAACTTATATCCAACTCATCACCCTACCTCCCAAATTTTTTATGGTTTTTTCCCTAACTTCCTTCCACCTCATTTTTTTCCCTAAAATCACCCTACCACTATCCCATGTTTTCCTAATTCTTCGCCTTCCCTACCCAATACATCCATCTAGGGTTTTATGTTGTTGAAAAACACCATGGAGTGTGAATAGAAGATCCATAAGGGAGGCCACCATTCCAGGACTAAGCCATCCAACTTATAGGAGATCAATTCTCCTCCTTATGCCAATATATGTTTTGAAAATAGTGGTTGTTTGAGATTTTGTGAGAGAATCAAGGAGGTAGGTTGTCATGCTCAATTGACAATCCTTTTTTCCACTAGCTTTGGGAGATAAAAGGTTGTCATAGCATGGTTTGAATTCACCATATCAGCGGATGTTATTGCTTCAACAACAATTATCCTGAGCCATGGAGAAATCTGGTTCAAATGGATGGACTTGGGCCTTGAGAACTAAAAAATGTTCCTGAAACGTCATTGAAAAGACGCTCCTGAGAACATTTTTCCTTTCATGAATTTACTTGATAAATATGCCCCTTTGATGAAGCTAATTATGAAATATTTTACATGTGAAGAGAGATTCTCAAGACTGTACTGGTACCATGTTAGGTTATTTATACATTTCACTGATACTAAGCCTCTCAATTTTCCTAATTATTTATTCAGAAGTTTGGTCAAGATGACTGAAAAGGTACAAAACAAAGGCAAATATCATCACCCTACTTTTTTCCACCATGTTTTGGTCAAGCTTATTGTTTTGCATCAGCTCTCAACAATCAATATGTCTTGGGAAACTTTCATGGGGACAGTTGCATCAACACCTACTACTAGCCCACCCATCATTCATATCACACCATCAGTACCACAATAGCAAAAGGAGGTTGGCTCTTAAAGTAGGAAAATAGAGGTTCCAAAGGTGCCTAGGGTTGAGATCAGTCAAACCTATGAGAAATGTAAGAAGATTTTTTTTCTCCAAAGACCATCAAATTTGTGTCTGCACCTGAAACTACAGCTAAACAAAGACAAACAATAGAGCAGCCACCTATTCATGATAGTGAGCCACTCATGCATGCGGATGAGTCACCATTGCAACAGCATGAGGAACAAGCACCCATGGAGGTTTACATGGCAGAGAAGGTGAAAGACAAGACAACTGAGAAGATAATAAGGGAAAAATATGCAGAGATAGCAAGCTTGAGGGATATCCTCTCAAGGGAAAAATTCATGATTTTCTTCTTACTGTTATCACTCATTAGTTGTAAAAATTTTCTTGATAGGGTCATGCAGGTCATTCAACAAATGGACTAGGTCTCCTAAGCCATTTCAATGTGATATCTAAATTTTTTTCATTTTTTAAGCCTATCCTAAGTTCAATGATCACCCCCATTCATGTCATTTCAGTAAAATTAGCCCCATATCATATCAGTTGTCATTCCCCATGAATTAAAACTCAAAAGTGAAAATATGTCAATTTTTCAAATTTTCGTAGCGATTTACAAAGGAAATCCACAGATTTCACTACAAAACTGCCTAATAGTTTCATAGCGAATCTGTCAGAAACCTAACTATCTTTGTTATGAAATTGCATTTTTTAGCCAGGGTTGTCAGATTTATATGAGATGTCATTTTATGATTAGAGGAGTAAAGGTGGAGGTCATTCAAGTTTGTTATGGTAAATTTGAAATGTACACAGACATGTTTTATGTAATCATCATCCTTTTTTCTTGCACGTGCTATGATTAAAACCCAAGCTGTCAATTAACCTTTTTAAAACCTCACCCCAAATAGTATTTTTTCATATTATTGTTTACCCTTTCATGTGATTTGATCCTTGGATATTTTCTTCATCAATCTAAGCAGGTTTTTGTCAAATTCAAATTCTCCAGGTGTCATCAACAAGCAAGGCAGTGAAGACTATAAAGCATCCATGGCTACAAGAAAGAAAACAAAAAAGGGTGGCCATTGTCACAGGTATGAACCCATGGATTTGAAATTACTCAATGAATACCCTACTGCTATGGAGGTTTTTAGGAGGACTGGCTACTTGAAATTCTGCCAGAGGTTATAGGGATTTCATACACAATTTTCAAAGGATTTTGCCACCAACTTCACAGGAACAACATCAAAGGTTGGGATTTTTAATCTCACAGTGACACTAGAGAGCATATCATTAGCTACAGGAATCCCTAGAGGTGGTGAAGGGTGGTTTAAAGGTACCAAATTCATAATGCCGGATTGTAAGAAGTTTCTCAAGAAAGAACACAGTGAAGTTGATTTGACCAATGATATCCCTAGGAGTTTTATGAAGGAGAATTATGCAGAACTATTGATGGTCATTCAAAACTATTTCACCTATGAAGGAAGACTTCACATGGTTTACTCATACCATCTTAGACTTATTCTACATTTTGTAGGTAAGAGATCACTTGATTTACCTTTCTATCTATATAGAATTTTAGGGAAAATGTCAGATAAGGTTCAAATCAAGACAGAAGGAAATGAGACATATCTTTTTCATCATTGTCTAATAAAGTTTTTAGTGTTGCAATAATTGAGAAGGTTATACCGATATTGGATTTATTTCTTATTTATGAGTGGTTATGAAATTGATGTGGTTACTACAAAGAAAACCTCAAAACCTAGAACTACTACATCACCAGTTGTGGCAGAAGAAGTTGAACAAGAAAAAATATCATCCCATGCAGAACCAATGGACATAGGAGCAGAACCTCTGTAAGAGACTGACACTCCTCAAGCAGCACCTACAAAATAGAGACATAAAGTCAGCAAACAAGGAAACAAGATGATCACTAGAAGCTAGACATTGGCGAAAGGAAATCTAGAGGATATCCTTCTTGCAATTGACATCGAAGAGTCACCAATAGTGCAAGTGAAAGATATTGAAGATGGTGGAAGAAAACTAAAGAAATGTAAGATTGCTAAGAAATTAGATTTTGCAGGTGATGATGTTTGCTTTATGTTTCAGACAAGGAAGCCAATGACCTGACATGCAAAGAAGGCCATGGAGAACAAAAATATAGAGAAAATTAATGAAATTGCAAAACTAGTAAGCAGCATAGATTTGTCTCTATTAGAAGAGGAAGAAGTTCTTATCAGGCAAAGAAAGGGAAAATATAAGGTAAGTGAAAAATCAGAAATAGAATCCCTCAAATAATAGCTAAAGGAAGCAGGTAAAGAGATATTAAATCTGAAGTTTGAGGCAGAAAATCATAGGTCTGAGAAGGTTCAATTTGAACAAATGATGAAAAAATGGGAGAGGAAAGTCTCAAGTGTTTCAAAATCTTTGGACAATGTCGAAATATTTTTGAAATGGACTCAACAATTAAGAGGGGAGCTCAAACATACTAGGAAGATGAACTTACACTTACAAGCTAAAAACAAAGCATTAAAAGATCAAGTGGAAGACCTTCAAGAGTAGCTAGACTTGATTCAAGTTGAGCTAGAAAAGAAAGGACTCAGGATGAGAGTGGTTGAATAACTCATAAGCCAATTAATTGTAAATGAAGAAGAAACTCCTAAAGAGTGAAAAATTGAGCTGAAATATGTTTTGATGAGGCTCATGGCTTGCAAAGAAAGTAAATTTTTCCTCAGGAGATCAATTTTTGAAGACAATCACAAAAACAACAAATTCTAGTTTTTTAGGTAGTTTCATAGCGTGCTTTAGGCTTGAAGCCAGAAAAACGCTACGAAAATTCTGAAGATGCAATTTTGATTTGGAATTCAGTTTTGTGAAGGATTAAGGAGGGGAGTTTTTTGTTTTCAAGATGTTTTTTCATAGTAAAGTTTTTTTACCAGAAAATTTGGCAAGGAGATGTATGAAAATACAAGATTTCATACACTACAAAACTCGTTACGAAACTGCCTAAAACTACCATGTTTCTTAGCAAGAGCTCTTTTGAATATTTTTTAAGGTTCCAACAGCACACCAGCCATCTGGAGACATCTAGCCTGTCAGTGGGCCATCCTAGCAGAGACTCATTACTCAAAATGAGTGCCACACATTCAGCTCAAAGGACAAACTAATGATTAAAGTGAAGATTATTCATTCCTAAAAATTAGGACTGTGTTTCCTAAATCTAGGGGTATTTTAAATATGTTAAGTGATGGTGAATTGTCTCTTGAACATGTGATCTCTATTATGTAATTGTTTTACTGTTAGAAAAACTGAATGTAATAAATAGCAAGTAGAGTCCTATTAGGAGTATGACTTCCTAAAGGATAGTTGTCCTTTTTGCTATTCCAAAAAAGTAGCTTCAGCTATGTTAGGTGTCAAAGTTAGATTTCTAGGATATAGCCATTTAGGAAAATCATTTACATTGTAAAGAATGTTTGTTTATATATTGAATGTCGAAGAGCAAAGGGTTGGAGAATATTGCAACAAATTGCTACTTGTATGTTTTTTCCATTATCAGTAATATACAGTGACATTCTACTTCCAGACCTGAGATTCTTATGAGGTGCTTAATGTGTTGTTGCTCTATATATTTATGCCTAATCACTTGCAGTGAATTTTATCTCTAATTACTCAGAATTCATGATTTCATGCTTTGACTTCCTTTAGGGGTGAAATTGTTGTTTTTTCCTCATGTTGTGTGTATGAATCATCTTTATTAAAAACCTCTATTTGCATTAGCTTCCATGTGAATAATTACTGTCACTAAGAGCACTGATGTTGACTCCATATCCCAATGGTAGCAAGCCTTCATTTTTCAACCTGCAATCAATTACAAAAACAAGTCATAATTCATAGAGTTAGCCATTTAGTAGTATTTCTATTGAAAATCATAAATCCATTTTGAGAGAGCCCTCTCAAACTAAAGAGGCTAATATTCAGTTAGAAGTGGTTTGAAAGAGTTACATTGAGTTGATTTATGAGCAACCTATGAAGATCAATTTGGTGATAACATTTTGGTGTGTCTGCCAGGAGCATGAAGACATATTTCTCGAAGTTTTTGTGCAAACAATGAAGTTGAACTCTTGGAGGTAGCAGGAGCTCAAAATTTATTCAAGGCTGTAGAAACTACCTTAGTGACTCCATTACAATTTTTCATGTTTAAAGGTGGCTTCGAGAAGGAGATATACAAGGAGAAATCCAGATCCTAACCCACCTACCATTGTGGATAATCCAAAAAAAATTTCTAGAGGCATTAAAAGCAGCTCTTCAAAACCAGGTATTTCATCACACTCAAGAGCTTTGTCCTCTGAAATTGTAAGTCCTGAAGATAAGAAATTTGATGATAAAATTCATGAAGTTTTGTTTAGGCCTAAGAGTGAAATGAATTGACTGAGATTATTCTAGACCTGCAAAGACTAGACATTGATACCTCAACCCTAGTAACCAAAAAAGAAAAAGAATAATTTTGGGAAATAGATACATCAGAGTTGTTGTTAGAGAGGGAGTCTTTTGAAAAGTTAAAGGAGTTAGACCCATTTGAATTCTTTCTTAGAAGAAAATCTGGTATACCTTTACCTAGGAGGAGCTCATTTGTATCTGGATTGCAAAGACCAACTACACCACCTCCTAATAGCTCATTTTTTTCTGTTGTTTTTCCTAGAAATACCATAGTCCCTGTTATTATGGCTGGAAATGTTCCACCTCCTCCTATTGCACCTGCTAGATATGCTCCACTTGTCCTTCCAGTTTTTCTTAATTCCCTCCCAAGTAAATACACAACTATAATTAAAACCTCGCGAAGTGATGAAGAAATAACAGCTGAGGAACATGTAGACCAATTCAATGATTTCATAGATAGAGAGGAAATAGACCATAAATATGTTAAAATGAGACTATTTGCTCAAATTTTAACTGGTGAGGTCAGAAAATGGTTTAAAGCCCTAGCTCCAAGAAGCTTGTAAAATTGGAATCATTTTGAGGATAGTTTTTTGAGAAAATGGGGGGATAAAACAAACCCAATGTAGGCCCTGACATAATACAATTGTTTAAAAATAGTTGTAGATGAAATTTTCCATAATTTCTCTAAGATATTTAACAAATTTTATGACTCTATACCTGCTCATATTAAACCTCCCCTAGGAGTTTCTCAATTACGCTATGCTGAGGCATTTTATTATGATTTCTCAATTTTTCTTAGAGAAATAGAATTTGCTTCCATAGCATAAATTTAGAATGATGTTGTGAAAGTAGAAGTGAACATGATAGCAGCTAAGAAGTCTAAGATGGGTAAAAAAAACTAAAGGAAGAAGAAAAGCCTTCAACCTCAGATGATAAGTTTGATTCTATGATGAAGACTATGGAGAAACTCATGGATAGACTTGCCCTTGGAACTGATTCTTCACCCCCTACACAACATGATCCACAAATTAGAAATCCACAGTTTAGAAGGCCTCAAAATTAGCAAAGATAAAGAGAAAACATAAATCAGCCTAACCCTCAAGTGAGGCCTCCTTTTCAGAAAAATTTGATTGATGAAGAAGAGAATCAGCCTGAGATTCGAGAAGACTCCATTCACTACTTAGATGAAAACATGTCTATGATTTTTTTGACCAAAGAGGAGTATGATGAGTCTGATCATGATTTGAATAAGGGTGAGGAGCAATCTGACTATCTTAAGGGTTATCAACATGCAATTTTTTAGATGCATAAGTAATACAATCTCATAAACAGAAATGTTCCCATCACTGTAAATAAAACACAGCCAAATAAGGATACTCCTAAAGCAGTTGAGCCTAGAAAGGACCCACCACTTCTTCCCCATGTCAAAGAGATTGAAAATATTACTTATGTTTTCAATTTTGAAAATGAGATCTCTGAAATCAAGATTCTTGTTCCCTTTGGAGAAATTCTCAAGGTAATTTAGTACAGAAGAAAAATTGTGAAAATGTTGAATTCTCAACCAGGAGCTTCAGATATCCTTAATGTACAAGAATACCATCCTACCATCTACTTAGGACCAAGACTGGAAGATGAGCAGCATGAAGAAGTACCTCCTTTCTATGTCATCCTTAGTATCCATGACATGACCTTACACAATGCCATGTTGGATTCATGGGCTTCTCATAACCTCATGCCTAAGGTGATCATGGAGAGGATGGGTTTGGAGATCACTAGGCCATACCAGGATTTATTTTCTTTTGAATCTAAAATATTCCAATTCATAGGATTGATAAAAGATGTTGTTTTTGGCCTAACACAAGTGCCTGCCAAGACAGTGGTAATGGACATTGTGGTGGCAGATATTCCACCCAAGTTTGCATGATCTTATCCAGATATTGGGCAACAAAAATCAAAGGCACCACGTAGATGGACTTGACATATGCCACCATTCCTATTTTTGGTGAGCAGAGAAGATTATACAAGGAGAGTAGGATGGCATACATGGTAATTAGCAAGGATAAACCTCAGAATTTTCCGATTTACGCTGTTGAAACTGAATTAGGATCAGCAATTATTTTCAATGATCTAACTGATGAAGCAGAAAGTGAAGAGAAACTAGAAATTCAACAAATTGAAAATTAGCAAGTTGAAAATCAGGAAATGTAGAAGAGAAAGCATAGGGCTGGTGGCTTCTACACTTTGATGGATCTTCTGGAAGAGAGGGGGCTAGAGCAACCATATGGATTACTACTCCTAATGATGAAATTAAGTTATATTCTTTCAAACTTAACTTTGACTGTACAAATAATAGGGTTGAATATGAATCTATGTTTTTGGGTTTGAAATTTTTGAAAAAATTGGGTTCCCAAAAGATATTAGTTTGTGGATATTCTGAGCTGGTAATCAAACAAGTTGAAGGAACATATCAAACTAAAGATGTGAGGATGAGAGCATATAGAAATCTGATTATGAAAATGCTGGAAAAGGTTCAAGAATATGCATTTATTGTGAAAACTAGGGATCAAAACTCAGTAGCTGATTCTCTAGCTATTTCTGCAAGTTTGTTCGTCATCCCTGCACATTCCACTGAGAAGTATGAAATTGAAGTTTAGCATAGGCCTCCTATCCTAGATAACATCATCCATTGGAAATTGTTTGAAGATGACTATCGAGTCAGAACTTTTATAAAATTAAAGGAGGAATTTGAAAGCACACAAGTGGATCAAAAAAACATGCTTGCTAAAACTAAGGGTAATTTTGAAGTTTTACAGCTGAAGAACAATTGTGTACCCAAGGGACTCATTCCAGTTGAAAAAAATATTTGACCAAAATGATGTGTTCAAATCTCCTAGAATGTTGGATGATGATGAGGAGGTAGAAACTTGTAATATTGGTACAGTGGCAACACCTAAAATGATAAAGCTTTCCAAGTTTCTTTCAATGGAGATGAGACAAAAATATATTGAAATGATGAAGAAGTTCATTGATGTTTTTGCATGGATTTATGCTGATTTGAAAAAGTATGATCCTACTATTATTTAGCATACTATTCCTATCAAAGAGAATGAGAAACGTTTCAAACATAAATTGAGAAGGATTAATACATTGATCATGCCTCTGATTGAGAAGGAAATTATGAATTTTTTTGATGCAAAAAATATTGTTCCTATAAGATTCTCAAAATGTCTTGCTAACTTGGTACCAGTCAAAAAAAATAGTGGAGAGATCAGAATCTGTATTGACTTCAGAAACTTGAAGAAGGCTTCTTTGAAAGACAACTACTCTGTTCCTAAGATGGATCATATTTTACTAAATATTGTTGGCTCTCAAAGGATGTTTATGTTGCATGGTTTTTTAAGATACATTCAAATATTGGTACACTCAGAAGACCAGGATAAATAATTTTTTACCACACCATGGGAGACATTCATCTATGCCAAGATGCCCTTTGGTTTGATGAATGCAGGAGTGACTTTTCAAAGAGAAATGGATATTGCCTTTGCTGAGGAGAAATACAAGTTAGTGGTGGTCTATTTTGATGACATAACTGTAATTTCAAGGGAGGAAGACCATTTGAAGCATCTGGAAAAAATTCTGCTGAAGTGTAGAAGATTTGGTATTTCTCTTAATCCCACTAAAAGTATTTTTTCTCTAACCTCTGGAAAATTTATTGGACATATTATATCAAAGGATGGGATAAATATTGATTCAAATATATTTAATGACATTCAGAAGATAGACTTGCCAAGGAACAGGAAGGAAATTCAGTCCTTTCTTGGGAGAGTAAACTTTGTTAGAAGGTTCATCCTGAACTTTGCTGAAATTTTCAAAGACATTACCAAGATGTTGAAGAAAGGAGATGAGATTAAATGGATTGTTGAAGCCAAGAAATCATTTGAAGAGATAAAGAAAGCCCTCAATCAGGCCTTATTATTGATTAGTCCAAATTTTTCAAAAGAATTTCTGGTTTTCACATTTGCATCTGAAAATACCATAGCTGGAGTTTTACTACAAAAAGGACAACAAGGTATAGAGCAACCAATTTCATTCTTTAGAAAAACTCTTGCTAACTCAGATTTGAAGTACAATATTTTAGAAAAATGGGCATATGCTTTGATCAAAGCTACTAAAGATTTCATAATTTATATTTTTCACTCTCATGTCATTGCATTTGTACCTAACACTATGGTTAAAGAAATTTTGACACAAGCTGATCCTGATGGCAAGAGAGGGAAGTGGATAGCTAATTTGTTGGAGTATGAAATAGAAATCAAACCTAAAAAATTGGTGAAAGGACACAGGTTGGCAAAGCTGATGGCACAATCCAATTTTGACTGTCTTGACATGAATTTTATTGCAGAAATTTCATACTTGTTAGAGGAAGATGAAGATCTGATTCCTACTGAAGAGAAGTTCATTTTATCTGAATGGTACAGAGACATTATCTTTGTCTTGTATCATCACATATCTCTTTCAAATTTGACTAAATCAAAAGCAAGGTTTGTGAAGTTGAAATCTCTAAGATACTGCATTGTAGATAAGAATCTATACTGGAAAGATATTAGTGGAATTATTTTGAAATGGTTGCTAGAAGAGGAAGATGAAAGGGTGATTGAAGAGTTTCATAAGGGAGATTGTGGAGAAAACCACTATTGGGAGGCCACAGAAAAAAAAAATTCTTAGAGCAGGGTACTGCTGGCCCACCTGTTCAAGGATGTTTAGAAGAATATCATCACCTGCCATGAATGTCAGATTTTTTATGGTAAGAAAAAGTTGATTCCTTTACCTTTGATGCCAATTTATGTTGAAGCGCCTTTCCAATAGTAGGGGTTGGATTTTATTGGTGAAATACACCCATCATCTTCAGGGCAGTATCGCTGGATCTTGACAGAAATAGATTATTTCACTAAGTGGATTGAAGAAATCCCAACAAGGCAGGTAATGGATTCAGTCATCATTCAGTTCTTAGAGAACAACATTTTTTCCAGGTTTTGTTGTCAGATTATTACTGACAATGCACAAGCTTTTAAATCCAAAAGGTTAATTAGCTTTTTTCATCATTATCATATAACACTTGGGCACTCAACTACTTATTACCCATAGGGTAATGGTCTTACTGAATCCTCTAATAAAATCATTATGAGAATTATCAAGAAGGTATTGTAGGAAAATAAAAGATCATGGAATCTTAAGTTGAAGTATGCTCTGCGGGCTGATAGAGTATGTAAAAAAAGATCCATTTGTACATCACCTTATGAATTAGTGTATGGAGTTGAAGCTATTTTTCCCACATCCTTTGGAGTGCCTATAATGAAATTGCTACAAGGACTAGAAGAAGAGCCTCATGCTATTCAGAGGAGGATAAAACAGCTTATAGCTCTACAATGAAAAAGGGAGGAGGTATACAACATCCATCAACAATCACAAAACAGAGTAAAGAAAATATTTGACAGAAAGGTCAAAGAAGAAAATTTCTAGATTCAAGATGTAGTTTTGAAGTGGGAAGCCAAAATTAAAGAAAAGGGGAAACATGGAAATTTTGAAAAAATCTGGAAGGGACCATTCATAGTAGCCGCATACCATGGCAACAACACTTATCTACTTCAGGAGATGGATGGACAACTTTGTGCTCGAGGACCTGTCAATGGTAGGTTTTTAAAGCATTATTCCTCTTAAATTTTACTGAGTTTTCACTCCATTATATATATTCCATTTCATTATGTTTTTCTGCTAATAAATACAGGTTTATCATCAAACTTGAGCTCAAGGAGAAGGCCATAAGAGTTTGAATAAGGCTTCACAAATTTCATAAGTTTATTTCCAAAAGATGGATGGCACTGGAACTACAAGTTCTTTGGTGTACCACAGGGGTACACCATCCCAATTGGATCCATTTTTATCACTCATTAGTTGTAAAACTTTTCTTGATATGGTCATGCAAGTCATTCACCAAATGGACAAGGTCTCCTAAGCCATTTCAATGTGATATATGGAAATTTTTTCATTTTTTAAGCCTATCCTAAGTTCAATTATCACCCCCATTCATGCCATTTCATTCAAATCAGTCCCATATCATGTCAGTAGTCATTCCCCATGAATTAAAACTCAAAAGTGCACACCTGTTGTTTTTCAGATTTTCGTAGTGATTTACAAAGGAAATCTGTATATTTCGCTATGAACCTCCCTAATAGTTTCGTAGTGAATCTGTCAGAAGCCTAACTATCTTCTACAAAACTGCATTTTTTAGCCAAGGTTTTCAGAGTTATATGAGATTTCAGTTTATTATTATAGGAGTAAAGGTGGAGTTCATTCAAGGTCATTATGGTAAATTTAAAATTTACACAGTCGTGTTTGATGTAATCATCATCATTTTTTCTTGCATTAGCTATGACTAAAACCTGAGCTGTCAGTTAACATTTTTAAAACCTCACCCCAAATAGGCCATTTGTCATATTATGATTTACCCTTAAATTTGATTCAATCCCTAGAGATTTGATTCATTGATCCAAGCAGGTTGTTGTCATTTTCAAATTATACATGTCTCATCAGCAAGCAAGGCAGTGAAAACTATAAAGCATCCATGGTTGCAAGAAAGAAAACAAACAAGGGTGGCCATTATCACAGGTATGAACCCATGGATTTGAAATTACTCAATGAAGACCCTACTTCTATGGAGGTTTTCAGGAGGACTGGATGCATGCAATTCTAGCAGAGGTTTCAGGGTTTTCATACACAAATTTCAAAGGATTTTTCCACCAACTTCACAGAACAGCATCAAAGGTTGGAATTTTGAATCTCACAGTGACACCAGAGAGCATATCATTAGCTACAGGAATTCCTAGGGGTGGTGAAGAGTGGTTTAGAGGTACCAAATTCAAAATACAGGATTGTAAGGAGTTTCTCAAGCAAGAACATAGTGAAGTTGATTTGACCAATGCTATTCCTAGGAGTTTTATAAAGGAGAATTATGAAAAACTGTTGATGGTCATTCAAAAATATTTCACCTGTGAAGGAATATTTCACATGGTTTACTCATACCATCTCATATTTCTTCTACATTTTGTAGGTAAGAGATCACTTGATTTACCTTTCTATTTATACATAAGTTTATAGAAAATGTCAGATAAGGTTCAAATCAAGACAAAAGGAAATGAGACATCTCTTTTTCATCATGGTCTAATAAAGTTGTTAGTGTTGGAATAATTGAGAAGGTTAGAAAGAGATTGGATTTCTTTCTTTTTTATGAGTGGTTATGAAATTGATGTGGTCACTCCAAAGAAAAACTCAAAACCTAGAACTACTACATCACCAGTTGTGGTAGAAGAAGTTGAAGAAGAAAAATATCATCCCGTGCAGAACCAATGGACATAGGAGCAGAACATCTGCAAGAGATTGACACCCCTCAATCAGTACCTACAAAACAGAGACATAAAGTCAGTAAACAAGGCAGCAAGAGGATCGCTAGAAGCCATAAATTGGCCAAAGTAAATTTGGAGGATATCCTTCATTCAATTGACATTGAAGAGTCACCAATAGTGCAATCTAAAGATATTGAAGATGGTGGAAGAAAACTAAAGAAAGGTAAGACTGCTAATAAATTAGATTTTGCAGGTGATGATGTTGGCTTTATATTTCAGCCAAGGAATAAAATGACTAGACATGCAAAGAAGGCCATAGAGAAAAAAAAAGAAAGAGAAAATTAATGAAACTGTACAACCAGTAAGCATCATAGATTTGTCTCCATTAGCAGAGGCAGAAGTTGTTATCAGGCAGAGAAAGGAAAAAGAGAAGGTAAGTGAAAAATCAGAAATAGAATCCCTCAAAGAATAGCTGAAGGAAGTAGGTAAAGAGATATTAAATTTGAAGTCTGAGGCATAAAAGCACAGGTCTGAGAAGGTTCAATATGAACAAATGATGAAAAAATGGGAGAGGCATGTCTCAAGTGTTTCAAAATATTTGGACAATGTCAAAATATTGTTGAAATGAACTCATCCATTAAGAGGGGAGCTCAAACATCCCAGGAAGATGAACTTACACTTACAAGCTAAAAACAGAGCATTAAAATATCAATTGGAATACCTTCAGGAGCAGCTGGACTTGATTCAAGTTGAGCTAGAAAAGAAAGGACTCGGGATGAGAGTGGTTGAAGAACCCATAAGCCAATTACTTGTAAATGAAGAAGAAACTCCTAAAGAGTCAAAAAATGAACTGAAATATGTTTTGATGAGGCTCATGGCTTGCAAAGAAACTAAATTTTTCCTCAGGAGATCAATTTTTGAAGGCAGTCACAAAAACAACAAATTCTAGTTTTTTAGGCAGTTTCGTAGCGTGCTTCAGGCTTGAAGCCAGAAAAATGCTACGAAAATTATGAAGATGTAATTTTTCTTTGGAATTAAATTTTGTGAAGAATTAAGGAGGACCGTTGTTTGTTTTCAATATTTTTTTGCATAGTAAAGGTTTTTGACCAAAAAAGGTGGCAAGGAGATGGATGAAAAGACAAGATTTCATATGCTACGAAAACTCACTACGAAACTGCCTAAAACTGCCATGTTTCATAGCACGAGCTCTTTTGAAGATTTTTTAGGGTTCCAACAGCACACCAGCCATCTGGAGACATCCAATCTATCAGTGGGCCATCCCAGCAGAGACTCATTACTCAAAATGAGTGCCACACATCCAGCTCAATGAGAAGACTAATTATTAAAGTGAATATTATCCATTCTTGAAAAGTAGGATTGTGTTTCCTAAATCTAGGGGTATTTTTAATATTTTAAGTGATGGTGAATTATCTCTCGAAAATGTGATCTCTATTATGTAATTGTTTTACTGTTAGAAAAACTTAATGTAATAAATAGGAAGTAGAGTCATATTAGGAGTATGACTTCTTAAAGGATAGCTGCCCTTTTTTCTATTCCAGGAAATTAGTTTCAGTTATGTTAGGTGTCAGAGTTAGAGTTCGAGGATCTATCCAGCTGGGAAGATCATTTACATTGTATATAATGTCTATTTATAGATTGAACATCGAAGATAAAAGGGTTGGAGAATATTGCACCAAATTTCTACTTGTATGTTTTTTCCGTTATTAGTAATATACAGTGACATTCTACTTCCAGACCTAATATTCTTATGAGGTGTTTAATGTGTTGTTGCTCTATATATTTATGTCTACTCACTTGCAGTGAATTTTATCTCTAATTACTCAGAATTCATGTTGTCATGCTTTGACATCCTTTAGGGGTGAACTTGTTGTATTTTCCTTATGTTGTGTGTATGAATCATCTTTATTTAAAACCTCTATTTGCCTCAGCTTCCATGTAAAGAGTTATTTTCACTGAGAGCACTGATGTTGACTCCATAGCCCAATGATAGCAATCCTTCATTATTCAACCTGCAATCATATAAAAACAAGTCACCATTTATAGAGCTATCCATCTAGTATTATTTCTATTGCAAATCATAAATCCCCTTTGAGAGAGCCCTCTCAAACTGAAGAGGCTAATATTAAGTTAGAAGTTGTTTGAAAGAGTTTCATTGAGTTGATTGATGAGCAGCCTATCAAGATCAATTTCATGATAACACTTACAGCAAGAAAACATACAATTGAAAGTGAAACAGCTCCTCAAAAGAAAACCAAAGGTAAACCTTGAGGCAGACAAAGGTAAAGGAAAAGAAGTGGTAGATGTTGAGAAGTTGGAGGAAACAGAAGTTGAAACAAAACCAAGGAGGCCAAGAAAAACAGGATTAACTACGAAAAAATAGCAAGAAATAGATTCATCTCCTCCATTAGGTCAGCTAACCTTTAATGATTTGACAACTGTTGAAATTGAGAAAGATAAAGAGTTGTGGATTGATAGGGTTGCTATAGGGTAAAATTCTTGGGTTTTTGGTTATCGAATATCCCTCTTAGGGCTTTCTGGTGCCTGAGGCAGACAGTAAGATTAGATGTATAGTTCACAAATATGGAGCATACATATTCATATTAACTTAAACCAACTTGATGGAATAAGATGGAAGATTACCTCTTTAATGATCTTGAAGTCTTTTGGAGAGTGCTGAATAGCGAAGCAGGGATCCTTCTTCACCAGCCCCAAATCTCAACCCTGCAATCAGTCAAAGCACCCGTGTAATCTCTACCATAACATACATTTCCTATTAATTAATTCAATATATAATAAACATTTAAACTACGCACATCTAAGCCATTCATCTCATGCTATATAAGTGATTAAATAATAATGAAAATATCAACGCATAGAATGGACAAAACACATACAATTCTATTGATTTATAAAAAGGAGGATTAC
The DNA here is from genome assembly GCA_034641835.2 of Pinus albicaulis. Taxonomy (NCBI): domain Eukaryota; kingdom Viridiplantae; phylum Streptophyta; class Pinopsida; order Pinales; family Pinaceae; genus Pinus; species Pinus albicaulis. Next base: position 71,454,308 of record MU968359.1, read on the forward strand.
AGTTGTCGGTTGTACCAAGCCTTCCTCAGCCTTCCAATCTCTCTATCTCTCAAAGTGGTGATTTATTTATCAACAAGTTCTCGATGAACCTCTTCGACCTTTGACCTTCACACTAAAACAATGATCTCTACTTCACAAGTATTCAAAAACTTTGACAATCCTTCGACTTTGAACCAAGACCCTTCAACTCCATTTTATAGAGGATGGAGAGAGAAATCATTGCCCTTCTCTTTCCACCAGTTCTGAATAGAAAAAACCAAGATTTTTCCTCAACTTCCATGCTTTTTCCTTCCTTGAGAGTTCAGTTGTTTATGGCAAGGCCCAATAAGAGATTAGTGCTTTGCAGTTTCCTTTTTGTACTAACTCTCTTATGAGAAAAAGCTAGAAATTCAAATCGTTCTCCACTTCTTTTTCCCATTCCAAACTCAAAACATGGGTAACACTACCCTCTAGTGTAAACAGAGCATTGCCCTAGCCACTAACACAGCCTATTCATTGGTCAGGTGCGTTATAACGCTCTTGTGTTGTTATAGTGAGGCGTTACCTTGGAAGAAATAGGTTTAGTTTAGGTATTTTTATTCCTTCCATATTTATCTTCTTCTTTGAGCTGATGAGGAGGTATTTTGACCTGTAACAGATGCCCCATAAAGTGTGAGGTTAGAGAAAAAGATGATGGCCGAAATAATTTATAATGTGTGTAGTAGAGATAAAGAGATTGAAAGACTGAGGAAATCCTGAAACAACAACATATGTCAGAAAATATAGCATCTTCCTTGAGTCGGGCATTCCCATGCTCAGTAGCTTAAACAACATGATTTCTCTAGAATAGAGATATGAAGAATCTGTCCACCGATAAGCACAATGTGGAAGTGTCTGTCATAATAGGATCAGGCTAAAGAAGCTGTCTCCATAAACAATATCACAACTTGGGGAAGGGAACACAACTTTAATGATGTAACCTTTGCCCCAAGGTCTTGATCGCCGATTCACTTAAACTGCATATTTCTCAACATGTGAATGAAGGAGTTGTCATCGAACATGTGATAAATCATCTTATTACTGGTCGATAATGAAAACTGTTAATAGAGGCAAAGGTGGCCATTGATAATGATGATGGTCCCTAAGATGCACAGTGCAATCTAGCAAGTGCGAATAAAATGAGTTGAAGTCGAACACTCGTAGAATCATTCGACCAGGAGCCAATGATGAAGACTCCTAATCAAAAACAAGACTACCTGCCATTGATGTCTGCAAGTATTTGGGTACTGATGGGTTTCTGGATCATCTTCCTAGATAAGATGTTGAAGTCGATAGGAAGAGATCTATTGAAAGGTAGGCACTGAGGCATCCTACATCAGTCAACAAGAAACGGAAACCAACTGATTTTTATTATGATTGAGATAAGGAAGAGTAAATGGGGATGTTGGATGAAAAATAATTTCTGGCATAATGAGTGGTTTGGTTGATAAGAGGAGCAGTAGATAGCGAGATATGCTTGAACAATAGAAGGCACTGTAACAGGGTACTAGGTAGCTGAGACTTAATGAACACCAAAGAGTGTGTTAGGATTTTACTGGTGTAGGAACATTGGGAGATGAAGGCTAATACTCATAGATGGTAGGGTTCGGCTAACTGCGAAAGAGTTTTCTAGGAAGTGCCATGTTTAATATTTTTTCTACCAAATCGACCTTTCTGAAATGTAACAGAGGTAGTATCCATTCTGTCCAAATTTTTCCCCGTATGATTAAGTTTAACGAGTCCAGACGAGTAAACTTGGCTAATTTTTCATATTTAGAGAGTCTGAAAAATATCATAAAAGACAACTCTGTGCCCCGTCTGAATAGGTTTAACGAATCTAAACGAGTAAACTCGGTGAATTTTTCATGTTTAGAGAGTCTGAAAAATGTTTTAAAAGAAAAATACATTGGAGTACCTTTGTCATGTCTTGATAATCGGGCATGACAAAGGGGGAATAGTAAGCCCGAAATAGTTCATTTTCCGTGAGTTTAGTCCATCGAAGCCGCAAAAGTGAGAAATCTATGTTCGATGGACGTCTACCTCATTTTGTTATGAGTACGAGGAGACGGAGTAAACTCAGTACCCTTTGTGAAATTTTAACGAGTCCAACAAAGAAAAACTCGGTGACCTCCATGAAATTTTAATGAGTCACGTGGAGAAAACTTGGTTACCTCCGTGAAATTTTAATGAGTCACACGGAGAAAACTCGGTTACTTTTTCGGTATAAAGAGATTTCAAAAAGAGGAAAAGAATGGCTTCTTACTCTCTGTCGTGGTAGTTTAGCGAGCCCGACAAAGTCAACTTGGGGTTTTTTTAGTTTTATGAGCGAGAAAAAGGTCCCTAAAAATAAATCTCAGTGCTTCTTCATATCAGTTTTAACGAGTCTGAAGAAGAGAACTCTAGGTTTTTTGGATTAACGAGCAAGAAAAAGACCATAAAAAGAACGCTCGATATCAACTTCGTATAAGTTTAACGAGTACGAAGAAGGGAACTCGAGGTTTTTCATATTAACGAGCAATAAAAATACCATAAAAAGAATGCTTGATTAAACATGTGTATGTCTGCATATGAATCTTGATCAGTCATCAGAACATCAGTAACAAATCTCAATAGTTGCGACACATGTACAGCAAGAATTCACGACTTTTTCCGACTAGCTTAAGAGAGTCATGCCCAAAAATTGGCTATAAGAAGATCAGAAGACCTTCATTTTCACTGTTTTCAGTGTTGTGAAGGAGCTCTAGGGTGAAAAGGGGTGAAATATTCAGTTGATGACTGCGGTCAATCCGGGCAATGGTTTTCCTTCCCGCGAGATCCGAGTAAGAGCTAGAACCTCCTACTATCATTTAATTGTCTTTTTGTTAAGTTTTCTTGGTTCAAAATGGGAAATTTGTGAGGCCCTAAAAAAATTTTGCGGCTAACGCGGGCCAGTAGTGTTAAAGCCGCGTTAAGCATATTTCCCGTAAGGGGATTCCGTGTTAGTGCGCTCTATTTTACACTATGGCCAACGTTAGGCGCATCGCGTTTTTTAGCAACTCATTTCTCAACCTTTTGAAGTGGTCCAGACAATTTTTAATTGGTTAAAAATGTTGTATTTGCAGGTATTAAAATGTTAATCATGAGTATCTGGTGAGAGAGAGAACATGAATGGGAAGAATGAGATATGATTACGGATGCTGCAAGTTTGATGGCTCTTCGCAGATGCGGTTTGCTAAAATATGCCCGTTTATAACTGATGAGGGGTCAAGAGGACCTCTTGAGGTGGCTAATCCAGCAATGGGATGAGCGGCACCATTTCTTCTGGATTGGGGGCAATGAGCTCTCAATCGAGAAGGATCATGTGTACTTTTTGACCGACATATCATATTGTGGACCAAGGCCCAACTTGATGGGGACCAGAGCTGACCCGCGTTCCACTGCTGATCCGATTCTTGAGCATTGCATACGTGATGTTTGTACTCAACTTAGTTTTCCTAAATTGGGTTCATTAATTGTCAACCAGGGTTAGTAAACTGCTGAAGTGTGGTGCACTATATGTGCCTAGGTATTTGTTTCTCACTACGTTGTGTTTAGTGTTTTATGATGTTTTTGGTTTTATGGTTTTATGTTTGAAAAGGGAAAGAACTAAGTGCCGGTGAAAAGAAGCTATTGGTTATATTAAAATAGAACGAAGCCTAAACTATGGATGGCAAACAACAAATGCAAAGCTTGATAATGACTTCATTGCAAGAAAATAAACCACAACATGAGCTTGAACTTATCCAATTCATTCATTAAAGATGTGTTGGAAGAGCTTGAGAAATGGACAAGTTAAGTGTAAATGAAGTTCTCCTAATTAAACAATCAACTCACAATATTACAAAATGATTATTTGTAACACAGTAAGGTTTCTATTCTAGATTAACCTATGATGATGAAATTACCCTATTCTGCAACTTGAATTATCACTACTAGGCCTTATTCAGAAGTTTAGAGATTTTCTAGAATAATGTTTGGGAAAAAGGCTATAGGTGAATTTGTAAAGATTTGCAGAGTGATCAAAGCCTTAAACTGATATTATTGACCCATGTTCATGTGATGATGTATCAATATAAATTCAGAGCAAAAGTAAGTTTGTAAATAATGAAGGCCGAAAGACTAATTTTGACAACTAGTACTACTTAAAATATAATGGATAACCTAGGCTAGAAAGCGGTCTATCAATCTTAAAATACAGTGACTACAACTTAAACTAGAATGCCATTAATCTTTTCTTGAAACAAAATGAACTGAGACTGAACTAGAGTGCTTCTAATCTACTTGAAGTACAGTGAACAGAGTTAAACTAAAATGCCATTATCAAACTGGAAATGTAGTGACAGAGCTGAACTAAATGCAATCAACCTCCGGAGTGTTGTTACTAAATTAACATGCAGCTAGTCTATGGAATTCTACAGCCCATCTCGTTTCAATATGAATGATATTTTGGAAGAGTTTGTAAAACAATTCTGGTTGTATTATTCTATGCAATTGAACATAAAAATAAGATTTGAAAGCAAGTACGACTAGGATCTAAGATACCACAGTTGTTTCTTATTCATTGTTAATGATGTTTTGGAAGAGTTTGTAGGAGTAAGACCAGCTATGACACTTAGTGTAAACAAGCATAAATCATAAAATTCGAAAGGAAATGCAACTAAAATCTACAACACCACAGCTATGCCTTATTCATCGTGATGATATTTTGGAAGAGTTTATAAGAGTAAGTCTAGCTGTGATGATTAATGTAAACAAGCATGAACATAAACTTCAGAAACTTGCCTAAGCTAGAAATGAAAACAAGACTAAAATACTTATCTAAACCGTATAAACAAGGCTGCTCAGGTAGCAGGGGCCCTCTACCACCGGAGTAGCACGAAATCTACTTCAAGATTGACTCAACGCTTTCAAGGAAATGGTACTTCTTTCATTAAAAGAGAAATTACTTCAAAACAGAGTGTTTTCAGACTTCTGCAATCTAGCAATCAACCACACAATCTAACCTTGTCCCTCGGTTTCCCGAGCCATATTTGTAAAAAATTTACATAACTTTCTTGAGATAACCTAGGGATAATTGTCTTTCCAAATAAAAACCAAACTAGGACTCTGATGGTGGTCACGTAATATAATTAAGGACATCTGGACTGTCCTTGTCCTATTAGGAGTCTCTCTCCTAGTTTGAGTTCCCATGTGCATAACCACCTACAGAATTCCATTCAAATTTCGTGGAGAGAAACAAATGATGAGGGAATGATGTGGAATATGACCATATGTGTTTTCCTCTGAGATGACACCTGGAACCTGCGTAGACATGAAGATAGCAGTAGAATCTGCAACTAGCTATAGAAGGTCTACATTCTGTAGCTAGATCTAGTTCAAAAAGTACTACAATGACAAAATCATAAAAACATAGCAAGTTAGTCATGATATTCATTCTTAAAGAAATTTTAATGAATTCTATTGATCATTTGAGCCTGTAATTAATAATGGATAAAGGAAATGAAGTTGAATGTGGTGTAAGAAAGAACATCTTTGGAGCTTAACATACCCCCACTGCTAGGTTCTTGCATGTCCTCATGCAACTATTCCATGAACTCTGACACCTCTGCAAGGACATCCAACCCTCTTCTTCTGCTTTTCCTGGAAATCAAAGGCCTTCTGGGCTTCCTTATGACTAACTTGAATCTCAAATTTGTGAGTGCCCTGGTTAAATTTTTATTTCTCTTCTTCAATTTTTCACTAGCCTTGTGTAACTTTTGAATTTGTAGAGACAAATTTGAATTGATATCAGTTTTCAGTTTAACTTGCTCTCTCAGAATTTCATTCTCATTCTTGATATGTTTGTTGAGTATTTCTAACTCATATTTATCCCTCCTTAGGATATCAACTACAGATTTTGGTGGACTAGGAGTTCTGTCTCTTCCTTCTGAAGCTCTTTTCTCTAATGTCTCAACATATTTGTAAATTTCTTGCTGTGCTGGGTCTATTTCAGGAGCTCCTTCATCAAAATCCTCCTCAGTAGGTGTTTCTTCATTCTCTATGTTTATGACTTCAGTTTGTTTAACCTTTGTTTTCTTTAGTATCCCTCTAAGTCTATGGCTCCTTCTTGGTTGAGATGGTCCTTCTCCTTTCACCCTGGCAAAATTTCTTATTATCCTCTCTTTCTTAAGCTGCTTCCTAATCTGATCCAATTTCTCAGAAATAATTTCTTCTTCACTGCCTTCTTGTATTGTTTTACCAATTTCAGTTTTGGAGGTTTTCCATCTTCTGCTTCCTTTTGTAGGTTTGTCTTCAGGTGGAGGTTCCTTGGGTTCTTCAAAGTGATTTCTCACTAATAACTCTTCCCAATTATCTCCCATTTTTCTCAAATGATGTTCAATCAAAAGGTTGACTAAACCATGGTGGTATAAGGCTGTTTCTAGAAATTGAACTCTCTTTTGAACACTTGAGGCCATTTTCTTTAAACTACGAAGCAAGAAAAAAGGCAAATTGAGTTCTTCTTCTAAGAAATGCATTATCAACCGAATATGATAAACATAGAAGGTACCATATCTTCCTTCACAAGTGATGAATTTTTGCAAGATAAGCAACATGTTCCTCCATTTTTTCTTTAGTGCGGAGCTAGGGATACCCTTTTTAAAAATGAAAACATACATACCTGGTGACTTGAGTATCTGCTTCCATGCCTCGTTATGAAATTCTCTATTCTTGAACCACCTTTCTCATTGTCTGGGCAATTCGGTTGCTTCTACAATGGAAGCTTATGTAATGGTGAATTTAATGTCTCCTATCTTGACCTCAGCTCCATTGAAGGACCGTGCAAACGTTTTAGTCACCTCTTTGTGAAAACCACTGAATTTTTCAAAGAATTGCAACCACCCTGCTTGTTGTAACATTTCTCTGACTTGAGGATAACCCTCCAAGTACTTAGTTCCAACCGGTTTTGTCCTCACTATGAGACCCATCACTTCTCTTTCCAACCTTCAAATTGTTGCTCCTATGTTCACGGTGACAATGGCTGTTACAGGGATGTTTTTTCCCCACAGACGTTTCCTCTGTTTTACAGAGTGAAATGGTTAAGAGCTGGCTACGAGAAAGAATGATATGGAGTGATTGCAGAATGAATATAATGAGGTGAGGATGATGTATATGAGTTGAAAGATATCACAGAATAAAAGACAGCAGAGATATTTTGTAACGAATTCAAAATTATCATTAAATGCTTTGGCCTAGTGACATGACTAATCCAATCACTTCAGCACTTTAACCGTTTAGATTTTTAAATGATGATCGGATATGGGATTTGAAATGGTGGAATAGAAGGAGTTTTATCCAAAGTTTCTACGGGAGGTTTGTTAGGCATGATCAACAAAATCAATTAAAACAAATTTTTGAATTATTCATAATTTAACTATACTAAATTTTTTCATGATATGTCATTATAATCAGAACTTTTACCTTTGCATTTCCTCTGATTTTTTTGTGATCTTTATATGATTTGTTCTCCCCTGAAAATCCTTACTTTTTGAGTCTTCATAACTCCCTTGATTTTTCTTGTTGTCATGGATATGCAGGATAATTTTATTGCAGATCAGGTGATTACTGGACAATGCTTTCAGGATCTCTGGCTGCAGAATGTCTAACTGATTGCAGAATGTACCTGTAGAAGACTTGAAACATGAAATGGTATGGTTTGGAGCATGAATGGAATGTTGTATGGAATGAGTGAATATGGATAATAAAATATGATGTAATGAAATATGAATGAAGTTAATAATGGAGTGGAATGGATCTCAACTTATGAAATGGAGTGAAGTATGAGAAGTGGCCTGCAATTCATGATATATATTATTCAATTGCAGAAAAACATCAAACTTAAAAATCTGGGATGGAGATGAGGTGGACCATGGGGTGAAATGAATGAAGTGTGGATGAATGAATGAAATGGAGTATGGATGAATGAATGAAACGGAATATGTATAGATGAAATGAGATGGATCATAAGTGAAATGGACCTGCACTTATGCTTTTGTAACAACTGGTGACTTGCAGAAAAAGAACAAATTTGAAAAGCTAAAGTGTCAGAAAGATTCTGATTTTCACTCTACCTTTTCTGTATAAACATGCTAATCAGTGATTAGTTTTCATGTTTATAATTTTTTTTTTTTTAATTAATTAATTTATTAATTTATTTATTTTAATAAAATGGTTTCAGAAAATTCAATTAAGTTGATGAAGAAGAAAGATTCTTCTTCATTAACTTCACATCATTGTTTTCCTGGAACTTCTTGAAAAATTCTTCTCTTGAAAGTGGCTTATGATACAGCTTCAATCTATGAAAATTCACAAGAAAAGTGACCTCTTCTTCATCTATTGTCCTGATTTTTATTGCTCCATTGTCAAAAAAATTCACAATTTCATATGGCCCAAGCCAATGTGTTTGGAATTTACCTTGAAAATCTTTTAACTTTGAATCAAACAAGAGAGCCCAGTCACCTTCTTTGAACTTATTTTATTTGATGTACTTATCATGCCATCTAGTCCTTTGCTATTGGACTATACTTTTTTTCTGAATTGCATCTTGTCTGATTTCATCCAATTCATTAATCTGCTCCAATCTGTGCTTTTGTGCCTCTATTAGATCAAGTCCTAGCTGAACTGCCATTTTGAAATTTTGAATCTGGAACTCTATGGGAAACAAAAATTGCTTTCCATAAACAATTTCATAAGGAGTATGACCTGTTGTGCTTCTCCATGTAGTTCTATAGGCCCATAAGGCTTCAGGAAGCCTATCTGCCCAATCTCTTCTATGTAAATGAACAGTCTTTGTTAGGATCCTTTCAATGACATTATTAGTAGATTCCACTTGACCATTTGCTTGTGGATGATAGGGAGTAAATTTTCTGTGTCTGATTTTGTACCTCTCCATCATTTGTTCCACTAGCCTTGATGTGAATTGAGCTCCTTGATCTGTAACAATTTCCCTTGGGACACCAAAATGAGTAAAAATATCCTCAAAAAGAAAATTAACTACAGATGCTTCAGTAGCAAAAAGTAATGGCTTGGCCTCTACCTATTTGGTAACATAATCAGTGAAAAAAAATATATATTTCTTTTGTCTTGATGGAGGACTAATAGGTCCTACAAAATCCAAAGCCAATTTTTCAAAAGGTTCAATATGTACCTGAGGTTGTAATGGCATCTCACCTGAAGGAGAAGGTTTCCCTACCCTTTGGAAACTGTCACACCCTTTGACATACTCTTTAGCATCTTTAAAAAGGGATGGCCAATAGTATCCTAAATGAAGGACCTTATAAGTTGTCCTCTTATCAGAAAAGTGTCCGCCACAAGGTTCATCATGACATGCTTTGAGAATATTAGGCATCTCATCTTCCCGAACACATCTCCTAATGATAAAATCTGGACCTGTCTTGTACAATTTGTTATCAACCCATGAATATTTTTCATTGTCATAAATGATTTTTCTTTTGTCTCTTGCATTCATTATTGAAGGAAATTTCCCTGAAACTAATCAATTAGCAATGTCAGCAAACCAAGGAGTCTGAGTAGAAATTGCAAAAAGATATTCGTCAGGAAATTGATCTTCAACTGGAGTGTCATCTTTGATGTTTTGGAGTCTAGATAGGAAATCAGCTACTGTGTTTTTTTTTCCAGGCCTATCTAGAATGGTAATGTTGAATTCTTGTAAAAGAAATAACCACCTTATGACTCTGCCATTAGTAATTGATTTTTTCATTAAGTATCTAATTGCAGAATGATCTGTGTGAACAAAAGTTTCATAGCCTACTATATAGTGTCTGAATTTGTTTATGGCATGAACAACAGCTAAAAACTCTTTTTCAGTTACAGTATAGTTTAACTCTGAAGGAGTCAAATTTTTACTGGTATAGTAGATGGCATAAGGAATCAGGTCTTTTTGTCCCAATACTGCTCCTAGAGCTGTATCTCAGGCATCTATTGAAATATGAAAAGGTAGCTTCCAGTTAGGTCCCTTTAAAATAGGTGCTTCAGAAATTTTTGTTTTCAAGGTCTCAAAGGCTAACTGGCAGTCAGAACTCCATTTGAATTCTCAGTCTTTGGTAAGTAATTTGAAGAGTGGAGATGCAATCTTGGTGAAGTTTTCTATAAATCTTCGATAATAGCCTGTAAATCCTAGAAAACTCCTAACATATTTTTGACAACTTGGAATAGATAAGTTAGATATGACTTCAACTTTTGACTCATCAACTCTAATCCCATCCCCTGAAATGTGATGTCTTAAAACAATTCCTTCAGTAAACATCATAAAACACTTCTCATGACTAAGTGAAAGATTTTCTTCTTTACATATTTTTAAAACTTTTTCCAAGTTTGCTAAGGCTTCTTCAAATGTGTTTCCATAAACTGTGAAATCATCCATATATACCTCTACACAATCATGTATTAGATCTGAAAAGATTCCTAATACTTCCCTTTGAAATGTTGCAGGTGCATTGCATAATCCAAATGGAAATACTCGGTAAGCATAGGTACCCCAAGGATAGGTAAATGTGGTTTTGTCTTGATCCTCAAGTGCTACTTGAATTTGATTATAACCACTAAACCCATCTAGAAATGAGAAGTACTTTTTGCCAACTAAGGTATCTAACACCTGATCTATGAAGGGTAGGGGAAAATTATCTTTAAGAGTAGCTTTATTTAATTCTCGGTAGTCAATACATACCCTCCATTTACCATTTTTATTTGGCACAATTACCAAAGGAGAAACCCACTGACTATCTGAAATAGGATAGATAAAGTTGACATTCAACAATTTCTGCAATTCTTCTTTAACAATCTCCCTAAGATTTAGATTCATCCTTCTTTGAGGTTGTCTGATTGGTTTACAATTTTCCTCTATGTAGATGTGATGAGTGCAAGTCTTAGGACTTATCCCTTTCATATCAGTGTACTCCCATGCATATGCAGAAGAATGTCTCTGTAAGATCTTGACTAGCTCTTCTTGTTGAGATTTTTCTAGGTTCTTGTTTATGTTTAAAGTTTTGCCTAGAAATATCTCACTTGTAGAGCTGCCAAATTTATCCATAGAATGAAGAGACATCTATCTTGATGATAAAAACTCAATGTTGGATTCTTCTTGAAATTGTTCATGTTTTTATTTCGAAGAGGATTCAAAGTTTTCTAAAGTATTCAAAATTTGACTATCTTCACTAATTTCTGAAATTGTGAAGAGAGGTTGTAAGTCTTCTTCATCCTCTATCCATTGAGTATCATCTAAATCTGTAATTGTTCTTGCTGGAGGATACAAAGTGAATTTCTTAGCTGAACTACCATCAGAGATATACATATCACTGGATCTACAACTAATGAAAGCATCAGATGTAGCTAACCAAGGTCTTCCTAATATAATAGGATTCCCTCCTAGATTATTCTTAGGAGTTAGGATCATGAAATCCACAGGGTACTCCCAAGAATATAGAGACACTGGAATATCTTCTATTACCCCATCAGGTTTGATCACAGATCTGTCTGCTAATTGTAATAATGTGGGTGTAAAGAGAAGATTAGGAAGTTTCCGTTTATCCATGATTTGTCTACTCATGATATTGATTGCTGCTCCTAAATCAATGAGTGTGTTTTGGATCTCAATTCCCTTGATGTGAATTTTAACAACTGGATTTCCTGGGTCTAGATACTTTGGAATAGAAATATTACCCATCATGATATCTGCTATTTTTCCTGCCAGTTGAATTTTCTTTGTCTCTTTTATTCTTTTTCTTGTTTTCTTCATGCTCAACTCCTTTATTGTCTTTGCTAAAATTGGAATTTCCTTGATAGCTTGTAATAATGGAATCTTAATACAGACATTTCTCAGCTCATCTAGGAAATCATAATTAGGCACCATAATTTGTTTTTCTACACCTCTATCAATTTGTAATCTTTCTGGAAAGGGAGGTGTAGAAGTGGATGTTGATGGTTGCTCTAATACAGGAGTTGAAATTATTGGTTCTTTTTGTTTTGGTTTTTCAATGTTTGGGTCCTGAAAAGATGTGTCTTCTTCAAGACTTTTATTTTCCTGTAGAGAATCTTCCTCAAAGTTGTCTTGTTCTTATATGATCACAGAAGGTTTCCTCTTTTCAAGTATTCTTCCAGACCTAAGTTGAACATCACTAAGGTCTAGAGGAGTAATTAAATAAGTTGGAAATTGTTGGTCTTCTATCATGTATGTATTCTGAGGATTTTTATTGTTGGGTTTTGGTATGGGTTGAGCGGGCAACTGATTTGATTTCTGAGGAAATGGTAATGGGAGTGGTTGATTTTGATGTTGTGGGTTCTGAGGATTCTGTTGAGGATTTTGAGGAGAAAAATGTGGGTATGGTGGATAGGATGGTGGATATTGATAGTACTGGGAGTATCTTCCATAGGGATTGTGTGCTCCTTGTGCCCAAGCTTGAGATTGATTTTGAAATTGGGGCCAAGGTTGCTGCCAAGAATTCCAATTTAGTGGAGGTTGATTATACAATTGATCATGGAATCCTTGTGTTTGAGGTCCTTGCCAAGGCCTTCTAGAGACAAAATTGAGAGATTCTGTGGAATTTGTAGGAGTTTCCTCTTGAAAGACAGCTTTAAGAACAGGAAGTGAAGGACATCTCTTGGTTTCATGTTTTTCTGAACAAATTACACAGGTTTCTACAACTTTTGCATCCAAAGGACATTCTCTCAAGGCATGCTTCTTTCTACATTTGGGACAAAAGATGGCTAAGGCATCAGATTCAGCTTTTTGCTTATTTTGTAAATTAAGGGTGTCTATTTGTTCACTAAGACTCCCTAAGATGTCAGATTTTAATTCATCAAGCATATTCCCTATCTCTGCTCTAATTATTTTCCCAGAAGCATACTTACTTACCCTTGCAAGAGCAGGGTCTCTTGGACCTTTTACAGTTTTGTATTTCCCTCTTGAAAGGTTGATACATAACTCAGATAATTCAGGTAATGTGAGTTGAGATATATCCCCTTTTCCCATCATGTTTAGGATATCCAACCATTCATCCCTAATTGTCTTCAACAAGAGAGCTTTTAAGGTGTCTTGATCTAAGTTCTCCATTTTTTCTCTTTTGATGTTGTAATGAAATCTCTCCAACAAATCTTCCAGGTTTTCATCTTCTTTTTGTATCATCTTGAACACTTTCTCCTTATGATTGACTGACATACAATAATCCAAATACCTCTCTAGAAATGCTTGTTTCATATCTTCCCATGTTCTAATAGAACTATTGATCAAACTCATAAACCACTTCAATGCTGCTCCTTTCAATGTTTAAGGAAATAGTTTAAGTTTTTGAGCATCTTGTAAGTAGTCATAAGTTTTACATAGGACTTTAAATTAAAATAGGAAGGTTTCAGGATCTTCAGTTTTAATTCCATAGAAGTTTGGAAGGACAGAGGGTGAAATGTTTTTCATAATTGTATTCGTTTCTTCATCTACTATAGGAAACCCAAAAGAGTTTCCCATTTCTCCTCTACCTCTCCTCTACTTCCTTCTCCTTCTACACCTCTACCTCCTTCTCCTCTGCATCTACCTCTACCCCCTCCAGATAATGTGTGTTCTCCATTAAAGACTTCTCCTTCCCCTTCTTCTGCCATAGTTGATTCTTCTGTGGAAGTGGAAAAATTTGTATCTCTAGTAGGGGTCCTTGAATCTTCTTCTAAGACGGGTTTAGCGGATGAAGTGGAAGGTCTTTCTAATGGAATATCTGATCTTAAGTCTTCTGGAAGTCTAGGATCAGTAAAGGATGGAATGCGGGTCTGAGTTGGAGGTGTGTTGGCTCCTGGTCTAGGTGAAACAAGAGGTGTTCTAGGAATCAAGCTTCTAATTCTACTTCTTATGAATCTACCCCTTAAGTCTCTCTCTGTAAGCATATCATTGTTTTTGGGAGTTAAGAAACAAGGCTACCTAGTTACACTTCCCCAGAAACGGCGCCAAAATGTTTGTACTCAACTTAGTGTTCCTAAATTGGGTTCATTAATTGTCAACCAAGGTTAGTAAATTGCTGAAGTGTGGCGCACTATATGTGCCTAGGTATTTGTTTCTCACTGCGTTGTGTTTAGTGTTTTATGATGTTTTTGGTTTTATGGTTTTATGTTTGAAAAGGGAAAGAACTAAGTGCTGGTGAAAAGAAGCTATTGGTTATATTAAAACAGAACAAATCCTAAACTATGGATGGAAAACAACAAATGCAAAGCTTGATAATGACTTCACTGCAAGAAAATAAACCACAACATGAGCTTGAACTTATCCAATTCATTCATTAAAGATGTGTTGGAAGAGCTGGAGAAATGGACAAGTTAAGTGTAAATGAAGTTCTCCTAAATAAACAATCAACTCACAATATTACAAAATGATTATTTGTAACACAGTAAGGTTTCTATTCTAGATTAACCTATGATGCTGAAGTTACCCTATTCTGAAACTTGACTTATCACTACTAGGCCTTATTCAAAAGTTTAGAGATTTTCTAGAATAATGTTTGGGAAAAAGGCTATAGGTGAATTTGTAAAGATTTGCAGAGTGATCAAAGCCTTAAACTGATATTACTGACCCCTGTTCATGTGATGATGTATCAATATAAATTTAGAAAAAAAGTAATTTTGTAAATAATGAAGGCCGAGAGACTAATTTTGACAACTAGTACTACTTGAAATACAATGGATAACCTAGGCTAGGAAGTGGTCTATCAATCTTAAAATACAATGACTACAACTTAAAATAGAATGCCATTAATCTTTTCTTGAAACAAAATGAACTGAGATTGAACTAGAGTGCTTCTAATCTACTTGAAGTACTGTGAACAGAGTTAAACTAAAATGCCATTATCAAACTGGAAATGTAGTGACAGAGCTGAACTAAATGCAATCAACCTCCGGAGTGTTGTTACTAAATTAACATGCAGCTAGTCTATGGAATTCTACAGCCCATCTCGTTTCAATATGAATGATATTTTGGAAGAGTTTGTAAAACAAGTCTGGCTATATTATTCTATACAATTGAACATAAACATGAGATTTGAAAGCAAGTACAACTAGGATCTAAGATACCACAGCTGTTTCTTATTCATTGTTAATGATGTTTTGGAATAGTTTGTAGGAGTAAGACCAGCTATGACACTTAGTGTAAACAAGCATAAATCATAAAATTCGAAAGGAAATGAAACTAAAATCTACAACACCACAGCTATGCATTATTCATCGTGATGATATTTTGGAAGAGTTTATAAGAGTAAGTCTAGCTGTGATGATTAATGTAAATAAGCATGAAACATAAACTTCAGAAACCTGCTTAAGCTAGAAATGAAAAACGAGACTAAAATACTTATCTAAGTCGTATGAACAAAGATGCTCAGGTAGCAGGGGCCCTCTACCACCGCAGTAGCACACAAAATTCTACTTCAAGATTGACTCAGCCTTTTAATAAAATGGTACTTCTTTCATTAAAAGAGGAATTACTTCAAAACAGAGTGTTTTTGGACTTCTAAAATCTAGCAATCAAACACAAAATCTAACCTTGTCCCTCGGTTTCCCGAGCCATATTTGTAAAAAATTTACATAACTGTCTTGAGATAACCTAGGGATAATTTTATTTCCAAATAAAAACCAGACTAGGACTCTGATGGTGGTCACGTAATATAATTAAGGACATCTAGACTGTCCTTGTCCTATTAGGAGTCTCTCTCCTAGTTTGAGTTCCCACGTGCATAACCACCTACAGAATTCCGTTCAAACTTCATGGAGAGCAAAAAATGATGAGGGAATGATGTGGAATATGACCATATGTGTTTTTCTCTGAGATGACACCTGGAACCTGCGTAGACATGAAGAAAACTGCAGAATCGATAACTAGCTACAGAATGTCTGCATTCTGTAGCTATATCTAGTTCGAAAAGTACTACAATGACAAAATCATAAAAACATAGCAAGTTAGTCATGATATTCATTCTTAAAGAAATTTTAATGAATTATATTGATCATTTGAGCCTGTAATTAATAATGGATAAAGGAAATGAAGTTGAATGTGGTGGAAGAAAGAACATCTTTGGAGCTCAACACGTGACACACAGGCTGTGAGCAACCAGGTATCGATCGCACGGGTGACTTTGAGACAACTGAGGTCTATATTATGGATGATTGTTCGCTTGGCAGGTGCCAAGAGTCAGCGTGTGGCCACCAAGGCCCAGATGCTACTAGCCTTGGAATGTATGCAGCCTCAGGTGTTTGACTGTTGTGACGGAGTTATTCGTCGGGTCCAAGCAAAGCTTACCGCATGTAAGACCCATACCTAGAGAGAGTTTGGGTACGGTACACTGATTTTCTCTTTCTTATTGGAGTGGGTACCATTGATGAGGCCCAGGATCATTACAGCACCATTGGTGGGTAGTGTTGCTTCTGCAGAATGGAGAGGGTCCCATCCGCCACTATTTTGATGACGGGTTTTTTGATTGGAAAAAATCCTAGATTATTATGATTGAGGATTATCCCTATGCAGGGGTGAACTTCACAGGAGATCTGAAGTTAGTGTTACCCCCTGGCACCCAGTGGGGACTCGATGGTAAGAAGGAAATGATTAGTGTATTTCAAGGAAACATTTTGTTTTTTGTCTTTTGAATGTTTATGCAATTTTTTGTTGAAAAATAGGGTGAAAATTATGTTTTTACATGAAGCGTTGTTTGCTTGACACAGATGTGGCACCTGTCTATCCAGTTGGGTCCCCTCGCTATGCACGGCGAGGACTGCAGCTACCCGAGGTTGGCGCACCAGCAGAGGATGCGAAAGCCGCAAAGGATGATGATGCCCAGGTTTTACATGAACTCTCCAGAAACCTGGAGGGTTTTAGTATGGGTATACCACCCCTTCCTATGTGGGAGGTTCCAGTTCGCTTGCAGCGGCATATTGTAGGTGTGCCGGAGAGATACCTGGTGCCTTGGAGGAGGATAGCCAGAGCAGTTGTATGTTACCATGATCATTAGGCCTAGCTGGTGGAGCAGATTTTTTAGTGTCAGAGCATGGCTTAGTATAGCCAATTTTTTTTGTAAAACACCCATGTTTTGGAATATTTTTTGATGTAAATATTGTACTAGACACGAAATATATATATATATATATATATATATATATATACATATTTTTTGGTGATTTTGTGTTTTTTGATTTTTTATGTATTTTCAATGGGATAAAAATATATATACTCATGAGTAAATATTTTATAGAAAATGTGACAAATGCCAATCTAACACATAGTTTTCCAAAGTCGGCAAGTGCATTAAATTCTCTAGGAACGTGCTCAAATGTAATTGTTTGAAATTGACATTCTAAAAGTCGCACCCTTAAAAAATAACGTAACAAGACTGGATGACGGACATGGTAATGATTGTTTAACTGCATAATGACGATTTGGGAATCTAACCTGACCACTAAATTGGAGATGTCACGAGATGCCACTTCCATGAGGAGTTGGATCACTGACATGTACTCTACAACATTATTGGTGGCGCTACCTAGGAAGATTCCCCTAGAACAATGAAGGTTCGACTCAGGAGTGTAGAGAACCCAAGCAGCTGAAGCAATGCATCTAGTCTGACGAATAGCACCGTCCGCATATTCGACGTCCACATGCTTTGTCTTTGAATGGAAAACTGGATTCTTGGAAATCTTTATTTCTGATTGATTGTCGATGAATAATGAAGTAGCTTCTGCTGGAGGAATCCCCAAGTCCTGTAAAACTCGACGTAACCAAACAATCTCACATGTTGCTTCCCATGCTGAAATGTACTCTGCTTCTGCTGAAGAAGTGGCCACTGTACTTTACTTCTTGCAACTCCAGGAAACTGCAGCTGACCCCATGTTCATTAAGTAACCTAAGGTTGATGCCCTATCATCAATACTGCCAGCAAAGTTGGCATCTGAAAATCCACCAAGTACAAAAATTTTAGTCTTTTTGTAAAGAAGACCAAAATCTTTTGTTCCTTGGATATATCGAAGAACTCTTTTGGCTGCATTCCAGTGGATGTCTAGTGGTTCCTGCATAAAACATGAAAGAATATTGACTGCATAAGATAGATCGGGATGAGTGGTAGTCAAATAAATCAAACTGCCAATCAACTTTCTATAAGTCGTGCTGTCCACTTTTTCACCCCCTTCAAATTTTGAAAGTTTTAAGTTTTGTTCCATAGGGGTAAGGACAGGATTACAATCCTACATTCCAAATCGCTGAATAATTTCTGTTGCATATTTAATCTGGGAAATTAAGATCTGATGTGGACGTTGGAATACTTCAACTCCAAGATAGTAGTGAAGTAATCCCAAATCTGTCATTTTAAAACCTACATGCAACTCCTTTTTCACTTGTTCAATGTGATCATCATTGTTTCCTGTAATGATCAAATCATCAACATACATAATGAGAATGACCAGATATTTTCCCTGTTGGCGCACATAAAAAGTATCATCAGATTCACTGCGATGAAAACCAACTTTGCGAAGGTATTCATCCATTTTGGCATACCAGGCACAGGGAGCTTGTTTTAATCCATATAAAGCCTTGATTAATTTGTAGAATTTATGTTCTTTCCATTCAACTTCAAATCCTGGTGGTTGTGTCATATATACATCTTCCTGTAAGTCCCCATTGAGAAAAGCGTTTTTGACATTCATTTGATGAACTTTCCACCCTTTCTGAGCTGCTAAGGCAAGTGTAAGGTGGATGGTGTTCCATTTGGATGTGGGAGAAAAGGTCTCCTCATAATCGATCCCTTCCTACTGCATAAAACCTTTAGCAACAAGGCGTGCTTTATACTTGTCAATATCACCATTTTTCTTGTACTTAATTCAATAAACCCATTTGCATCTAATAGGTTTAACATGCTGAGGACAATCAACAAGTTTCCAAGTGTTTTTGTCTTGAACTGCCTGATATTCATCAACCATTGCTTTTTGCCATGCTTTATGTTTTACTGACTCTTGAAAATAAGAAGGTTCAGTAAAATCATTTGCTATTAAAGCAAAATTGCCTTCATTTCATTTTGATGCCCTTGTTCCTGTTTTTTTCTGTTCATTAGGCCTCACATCTTTCAATAGTTGAACTACCCATTTTGGTAGTTGTTGCTCACTTGTTTGAGGTTCTGAGAAGTCTCCATAATTGTAGAGGGGATTAATGTAAACTGATGTTCATTTTTTAGGTGGTGAATCTGGAGAATCACTGTCAGAAGAACTGTTGTTGTTTGGAGATGCTGATAAACTGCTAGAAGACCTAGATGATTTTGTTGAAGGAGATGGACTGGATGACTCATCTTCAGAGGAAGGAAAATCAAGTTCATACCAATTTGGTGAATTTGGTTGACTTTTCATATTTCCTTTCCTTTTAATTCCTTTAGTTTCTAACTTGTGAAGAAGACTTTCGATTTCTTCAGCACTCTTACTCTTTGTTTCATCAAAAATGACATCCTTGCTCACAATAAATTTTCCATTTGTCAAAAGATGATACCCTTTATTTTCATCTGAATATCCAATCATGGTTCATTTCAAACTTCTTGAATCAAGCTTAGTTCTCTTTTCTTTGGGAACTAAGGCATAACAGATGGATCCAAAAACTCGAAGATGTTTAACTTTAGGTTTGAAACCAAACCAAGCTTCATAAGGGGTGATTCCTTCTAACGAAGTAGTTGGAGATTTGTTTCTTAGATAGAAAGCTGTATGGATTGCTTCTACCCAATATGTTGGACTTAACCCTTTGAAAGTTAACATGGATCTCGCCATGCCTAACAATGTGCGATTCATCCTTTCTACCACTCCATTTTGCTGTGAAGTGTAAACATTTGTAAGATGCCTTCTGATGCCATTTTCACTGCAATAAGTTTTTAATTCATTTGAGTTGAATTATACCCCATTATCTGTCCTGAGAGTACCTATCTTTTCTTTGGCTTCATTTTCAACAAGTTGTCGAAAAAATTTAAATTTCTCAAATGCTTCTTACTTGTTTTTCAAAAAGTAAACCCAAGTCATTCTACTGAAATCATCAATAAATAGCAAGAAATATTTGCAACCACCTAATAAACTTTTTAGTGGACCACACACATCAATTTCAACTTGTTGCAGCAGCATGTTTGCGCACCATGTACTTGTTGGAAAACTTTCTCGACTCTGTTTTCCATAAATGCAGGCTTCACATTTAGCATTTTCTTTGTTGAAAGTCGGAAGTCCTTTAACCATCCCTTGCTTTTGCAATTGAGAAATACTATCAAAATTCAAATGTCCATATCTTACATGCCATAATCTTATAGGTGAAATTCCTGTAGTAACTGCCCTTGCAAAATCAGAATGCCTTGGAATAGCTGTTCCTTTCATCCTTAAAAGTTTTCCGTCTTCATATCCTATCATCACTGTTTGGAAGTTCTGTTTGACTGAATTAATCTTAACTAAGCCATCTTCCATAATTATTTGATGTCCAGCTTGTCGAATCATGACTAAAGACAACAAATTTTTCTTAAAGGTGGGAACATACCACACATTGGAAATAATTTTTTCTCCAATGTCAGGGAGAAAAAATTTGACTGCACCTTTTCCATAAGGCGTATGTTTTGTATCATCTTATATAAAGATGGAGTTAAGATGGCACTCTTGAAAATTCCAAAAGAAATTTCATCTACAGGTCATGTGCTGAGTTTCTCCTGAATCCAAAATCCAAGCATCTTCATAATCACTCTTAACATAAGAGGAAAGTTGGATTGCCGGTGAAGAAGTGAAGACATATTCTGAGTCATTATCATCTTGATCTTGATCATTTGCAAACTGTGCTGAAGGCTGTTGAAACTTAGAAATTTTATTGATAGATGTGCGACAATCTGAAGCATAGTGACCAACTCCATTACATCGCCTGCAAACAATTTGACTTAAATCAGTGCCTCTTCCTTGAGATTGTCCTCTGCCTTGAGACAGTCCTCGACCTCTGCCTTGTCCTCTGTTTTGAGATTTTCCTCTTCCTGGATTTTTTCCTGTGCCTTGCTGAGATCCTCTGTTTTGATTGTTGCCTCTGCCTTGAGAATTGTTTCTGCTTGAATTGAAGCCTCTGTTGGAGTTGTTTCCTCTGTGTTAACTGTGACCACGACCTTGTGCTATTTGATTTTGATTAAAATTACCTTTGCCTTTATTTTTGGAACTGTCAGCTGGGGAGTTGCTAGTCCTGGCTTCTGTGAGAAAAACATCTTCACCAACTTTCTTTTTCTTCCCAAAATTTTTATCATGTTGAGTCAACATTTCGCAGAGCTCATCAAAATTTAGCTTTTCTAACTTTCCAGTGAGTTGTAAAGTTTCTAAATAATGTGTGTAGGAATAAGGAAGCCCAGCAATTAAAATTGTGACCATAAAACTATCATCAACTGCTTGAAAACCAGCATTAACAATTTCCTTCTTAATATTCTTAAGTCTAGAAATGTATTCAAGAATATCTCCTTCTTCAGTCAATTTTTGATGCAACAATTTTAATTGTAGGTCAACTCTTTTTGATTGAGGCTGAGTATCAAACAACTCTTTAAAATTTCTCAAAGCAGACCAAGCATCTTTAGCATTTTCGATATGGACATACATTTCATCATTGACAGAGGATTTAATGAGAGCTAATGCTTTGGTGTTTTTAACTTCCCATTTTGCTAGCGCAGCTGCATCTATAGGTTTATTTGGCTTTAGATATACATCACAAATATCATGCCATAGTTCATTATAAACAAGAGTGCTTTCGATGAGACATTTCCATGTTTTGTAAGATTTTGAGCCTTCAATTTTATCGGAATCAGAAAAGAA
Source organism: Pinus albicaulis (assembly GCA_034641835.2). Classification (NCBI taxonomy): domain Eukaryota; kingdom Viridiplantae; phylum Streptophyta; class Pinopsida; order Pinales; family Pinaceae; genus Pinus; species Pinus albicaulis. The sequence goes on from MU968359.1 coordinate 71,476,190, forward strand.
ATTAATCAACTTAGACATTGTAGTGTTAAGAATTCACACCACAAATCAAGCTCCAAAAAAAATCAAGATGCGCAACACAACAGCAACACATGACACAAAAAATGAACTATCAGGGCTTGGCCTTGACCCTCGAATAGTCGTTGAAACAGGAGAAAATTGACTGAGCTTTACACTTGGCTCTAGTCAATTTCTCAAATTTTTACAAGGAAACTTTCAAAATTTGACTTTTTACAATGGTGCTTTTGCACAATCTGGTAAATAAAATTACCCCCCCTCAAAGTAAAATTACTTTGAGTCACACTTTCACTCCATAAACAAATTTACAAAACAAAAATCTCCTTATTACTCCAAAAAATTACAACACCCTTATTACTCCAATTACAATGCTTCAAAAAATATTTCTACTTATTCAACTTATTCCTCCAAATAAAATATGATTTTAATTGTAAATCACAATTACAAATTTTAAAAAACACTCCAATTACAAAAGAAAATACTTTAATAACTCCTTTGCAATCAAAATCACATTAAACACAGAAGTCGATGCTGTTGATATGATGATATGACTTTCGGGCTTGCTGGTTCATACATCCGTTCAAAATGCAGAACGCTGGCTCAGTTAAAACGCTGGCTTTTATTTAAACTCTGGTTAGACATGCAGAATCGATGCTTCATGCCACAAATGAACGCTGTCAGTTTACAAATCTTTCAAGTGAAAGTGCAGAAGTTAAACACTGTATCAATTATTTGCAGAACGCTGGCAGTTCTAAACGTTGTTTCAATATGCTGTCAAATGCACTTAAAAAGGCTATTTCAATTAATTTAAAACATTGTTTTCAAAAATGCAGGTTTCAAAAAATGTCACACTGGTTCCTGTTTGCTCCAAGATGTCACGCTGGTTCCTATTTTCAAATGCTGATTCGATTCATTCGATGCCAATTAAAATGCTTCAACAAAATCAGAAGTCGATGCCAATTAAAGCGCTTGATTGAAGCCTATTAAACGTTGTTCCAACACGCTGGAATGACCGTCGTTGTCAAACACTGATTTTAAAGCTTCTTTCAAACGTTGTCAAACACATTTAATGTTGGTTTTGCAGAAACGATGCCAGACTCCACTTCAGAAAATTTTTGTCAAACACATTTAACGCTGGTTTTGCAGAATCCACTTCTGTCAAACACATTTAACGTTGTTTTTGCAGAATCGATGCCAGACCACTTATAAACCATGTATAAATCAATGCCAGAATGCTCAACGCAGGGGATTTGAGCATAAATCGATGCTAGAATTCTCAACGCAGGCGATTTGAGCATAAATTGATGCCAGAATGCCAGAATGAACTCGGAGATTTGGAAACAACGGCCAAATATTATGATATAGAAAGATTAGAAAATGATTGGAATGGCAGAATCGATGTAGCGCTCTAAAAATTAAATTATACAACGCTTTATACAAATTTCTTATAAACTAATTCAATAAAAAAAAAACCCTGGCAAGAGCGCTCTCCTTTTTTTTGTTCACTCAAACAATTTAAAAAAAAGTCACACAGATTAGCAGTGGCTCCTTTAAAAAATGATTTTACAATTTGCAAATCTAAAATCAATAAAAAAATTTGCAAATTTCATACCAATATTTTGCTGATCACTTCAACGGAGTTGAATTTTCCACGACCTGATAGAGCTGGAATCTCCTCCTCACAGCGTTACCATGGCTCTGATACCACATGAAAGTGCAGAAGTGTCCTCAGACACACAACTTTATTGATCAAGCAAAAAGATTACATAGAAAATTGCAGGAGTTTACACACGTAAAATCACTCTCACATTCTCTCATTACACATTACAATGAAAATAGGAAACTAACCTATTTATAAGCTCTATGCTCTAACTTAATCTATTTATGGATCACTTGGAAAATAAACAAGTGTCCATTTATAATAAATGAGCTTCTAACCACTCTACTAACTTCACTCCTAACTTAGAGCCTAGGAAATGACTCTTTTCTAGAGTCCTAATTTTTATTAACAAATTTCTAATTCTAAATATCTCACAAATATATTAAATATTCTAGAATAATAATTATTAATTTAATATCTTAAATTAATAATTATTTTATTCAAATACTATAACCTATGATAAAAATTATTTTTGGATCATCTAACACGATAAGGAGGGTGACGGCATCTGTGTAAAAGAAAAATATTATACATGAGAAAAAACACCTCAAAAACCAAAAAATATCCAGAAACATCAAAATAATAGGAAAAACTTATATACATAAAATTACAAAGAATATGCCTAGTGTGAAACTACGCAAAATACTTCTTTAGATAGAGCCCCTTGCAGGGCTCCACGAGTGGAATTCCATTACAGTCGTGAAGTTCATAAGCCCCTTTTGAGAGGACTTTAGTGATGATGTAAAGACCAAGCCATAATGGTTGGAGTGTTCCCGCCCCCAAGAGGTCATGTTTCTGATCATAGAGTAGAACAAGATCACCCTCTTGGAAAGAATGAGGCTTGACAGATTTGTCGTATTGAGCTTTGACTCGGTGCTGGTGAGCTTTGAGTGCTAGTGTAGCATCTCGACGAGTTTCATCCAAATGATAGAGTGAGAACAAGCACTCTTTTGTGGTGTTGGTTCCAGGAAGGAGTTCAACGATCAGTTTGAGTGATGGAATTTCGCACTCGATTGGAAGTACTGCCTCTAGGCCGAATGCAAGTTGGAATGGAATGAAGCCTGTGGCAGTTTTTACTGACGTTCGGTATGCCCATAACGTGGATTACAACTTCTGATTGCATGTGGTTTTATGATTTCTGACTAGTCGACGAATCATGGTTTTGAGGAGGCCATTTACGGCTTCGACTTGACCATTAGCTTGAGGATAATAAGACGAAGATTGATCTTGACGAAAACCTAGCATGGATGTTAATTCGGTCATCATATGATTCTGAAAGTGGGATCCATGATGTATTACAATATATAGGGGTACGTCAAACCGACAGATTACCTGATTGAATAGGAAGAGAGCGGCGGTTTTGCCATCGGCCTTAAAAGTGGGAATGGCTTCCGCCCATTTCGTAAAATAGTCGACCGCAACCACGATATAGTTGTGTCCATTTTCCAAAGTGGGATTGCAGGTGATGAAGTCAATTCCCAATTTATTGAAAGGACCAATGGAGATAACCAAATGAAGGGGGGCACGATGAGCACACATTTTCTTTGTGAATATTTGACATGGATGGCACTTCTGGACCACTGCAATGCAGTCTTTAAACAAAGTGGGCCAATAGTAACATGCGCGCAATATTTTTTGGGTATTAGCTATGCCCAAAAGATGACCATCGCATGCCCCTGCGTGGTATTCATTAAAAACGCATTCCGCTTCATCGAAAGTGAGACAACGTCGGAGAATAGTATCAACACCATGACGATATAGCGTATCATTTAGCATGAGGTAGTGCTTTTCCTAGTGGCGGATACGATGATAGTCATCAGACGTGAGATTTGGGTGGAAGCATTTGGTTTGTAGGTAGACCAAAATGTCTCCATACCATGGGTCCGAAGAATCGACCATGTATACAGATTCATCAGGAAATGGATCATGAGCTACTTCTCCTGGGTCGATTCTGGGAAGGTCCGATAATAATTCGGCGAAGACGAGGGATTTCTTTGCTTTGGTAGCTGTGAAGACCAAATCAAATTTTTGGAGGGTTATGATCCATTTGGAATATTTTCCTCCAATAATTTGTCTAGATAGTATGTGTCGCATGGGGTTCTCCAGAGCAATAATCGTAGTCTGTCGCAGCAATATATAGTGTCGGAGTCGGGTAACGGCAAAAACTATTGCCAGAGAAATTTTCTCCACATGTGAATAACGTAATTCCAGTCTGATTAGACCTTTGGAAAAATATTATATCACATGTTCATTGTCTTCACTGTGAACTTGAACCAGAACCATTCCAATTGAGGATGGAAAGGCTGCCAGATAGAGGAGAAAGTCGCGTGAGTAGTCGGGGGCACTAAGGAGTGGGGCTAAAACAAATGCATGTTTTAATGCGTCAAATTACCATTGAGATTGGTCATCCCACAAGTATAGTTTTCCTTTCTTCAATAATCGCATAAATCCTTTCGTCATCTTGGCATAGTTAACGATGAATCGACGTAAAAATTTTGCCTTCCCTTACAAACATTGGAATTGAAGGATGGATTGTGGTGCTGAAAATTCAACAATCACCTTAACCTTATTAGGATCAACCCTAATCCTGTGCTTGGAGACAATGAAACCTAATAGACGCCCAGACTCGACCATAAATATGCACTTATGAGGATTCAGATGTATATTTTAGAATCTACACCTAGCAAAAAATTATTTCAGATGAGCGAGGTGATCAGGTCATTTCTTGGAATGGGCTAGAAGGTCATCCAAGTAAGCCTGTACAATATGTTGAATGTCGTGAAAAGTGTAGTCCATATCCCATTGAAAAGTTTCTCCAGCATTCTTCAGACTGAATGGGATTTTACGATATGCAAATGTGCCCCAAGGACAAATGAAGGTAGTTTTATGCTGGTCGTCTTTTTTAATTGCAATCTGGTTATAGCCCGAGAATCCATCCATGAAGGAAAAAGAATCACATCCGCCACAATCGTCGAGAATCTGATCTATGAATGGTGTAGGATAATTGTCTTTGGGAAAAGCAGCATTCAGATCACGATAGTCAACACAAACTCGAATGGTGCCTTGTTTTTTATTGACAGGAACTAGATTGGAAACCCATTCCGTCAAAGGAACGGGATAGATGAAACCAGCATTTAAAATTTTTTCTACCTCAATTTTGATGGCAGTTGCTTTGCACAGGTGGACAGGTCTGAGTTGTTGCCAAATTGGTTTGGCATTGTCATAAATCTTGATTTCGTGCTAGACTATAGATGGATCTATGCTAGGCATTTCGTCATAAGACCAAGAAAACACATCACGGAATTCCTTGAAAAGGGATGTGAAGCATGCAATTTCCTCAGGATTGCAATTGGCTCCAATCTTAATATTTTCCACAATACCCATTTTGACCGAGATATCAATGAGCATTGTCTTAGAAATATCACCCTTGTTCCCTTCTGAATCGATAGTTTGAAAAGTCGTGTAAGCGGAGGGAACCATCTCAGGTGGGTCAAAGGATGGGATTTCAGTTTTTATCACGTCCGAGTCTATCATCGAAGCGCGATGGTGAAACTCCCCCCAAGGTCGTTCTTCTAGAGACATGATCTCTCGAATAGCTTCGTCTGTAGGTAAGACTTAATTGAGGAGATCCTTAGAGAGAACTCTGATGGGTGGGAGGTTTGTACCTTTGGTAGAAACCATAGCAGTGGAGGGTTCAGATGTGATTTGGATGGCTTTGTAGGCCAACTCAGTTGGTGAGAGCGACATCTGATCTCCATAGGAAGCGATATCTGAAGGTGCCAAGATGATCCATGGGTCGATAGAGCCATCCAAATTGGTGGATATCATTGCAACTGTGTTTGGGATCTATGGCGGCAGGAGAGGAAAACAACCCAGTAGGGAAGATTCCTTCAGAAGACCGGTACCGATACTAACGTAAGAGTCAGAAAGGCCTCCTATCAGGGGTACAGTGCTACTTGGTAACGTGGTATAATCAGGGTTGTAGAAGGATAACTGATCCACTGTGACTATTTTCCCATCAAATGGAAATAGGATGAGTTGGAAGACCGAAGAAACAATGGCAGTCATGGCATAAGACCAACTGCGACCAAGCAATAGATTATAGTGGAGATGGCACTCTATGACTTCAACTTCCACGATTACCATTTTCCCACTCAGAGTGATGGGAAAGCTAGCAAGGTATCCTTTTGGGAGGAACGTGTGGCCATTGAAAGCTTTGAGGGAATTCGATGGCGTTGTTAAGGTAGGATAACCTAAATTGAGCCAGTAAGCTTGTGACATAATGCAGGTCGAAGCACCTTCGTCTATGATAGTGCGATGGATTGGTCTCCCTTTCGACACAACCTGCACCTGGAATGTGAGTTGGTGTGAGAGGCGAGGTTTAGATTTTTCCATATCAAAAATAACTAGCATGTAATCTTGGGGGTCTATTCCACCAATGGCCGAAAGCAAGGCTTTCCTTTGTGCTGGAAAAGTTTGCAATACTTCGAGAGCAGACATAGCTGACGGTGCTTGTGCCAAATATTCTACAATGTTGTAGTTTTTGGCTGCACGTGCATAGGTGTTATGAGTCGTGTGTCGAAGTGTCCCTTTGCGGGGATGAATCACGGGGTCAGCATTAGGCCATTCAATATGAAAATCATTGGGCGGCAGTGGATTTGAACTAGTACCAGGTTCTTGAGCATCTATGGTAGGATTTCCATAAAGCTTGGCTTGTGTTTGAAGTTCAACACTCTCAATGCCATAAATGGCGAATGGTCCTTCACCGGAAGGATGTGAACCACCATTTCCTCGTTGCTAGGGTTTTGGCGGGTTGTCAACCATGTGTTGATGTTGCTGTTGTTGATTAAGGAAAGGATTATGAAGAACGGTAGGTGTTCTTCCAGAATCCTTGTTTTCAATAAAATCGATGCAGTCTTGCAGCTGAGGACATTTGTATGTCAAGTGGTCCTCCACACAGATATTGCAAGGAAATTTCATGGGTTTATCCTTCCCTTTGTCATTTTTGGTAGCGTTTTTTTTATTAGGGTTATTCTAATTGTCCGACTGCTCTTCTGAAGAAGATGTCTTTTTCTTGTTCTTCTTATTTTTCCTACTAGGATTTTGTGAAGTTTGCACAGAATTTACCTTAGCGGTAGGAAGAGTAGTCGTTTGGTGAGGGGTGGTGGCATCCAAGGATGGCTGGGAGGCTTGCCCCCGAGTCTGTTTTGTGGCTACACCAGATATTGGGCCAACGAGACTATCGGCATGAGCTCCGATTTTTTGAGTAGCTCGAGGATTTGGGTTACCAGGGGCATTGGGGAGAAAATCATATAGCGTGCTAGATTGTGAATAGATTAAATCCAAATTTTGGGCACGACGAATGCATTGATCTTCTATAACCGCACCGGAAAGGCCAATGTCTTTAGAGATGTGGGGTAAGAGGGACTTACAAAACCAATTAGCTAAGAGATGATCCAAGATTTGCGCTTTGACTAGCCTCCTCCTACGTCTCCATTCATGGATGTGATCAGAGATGTGGGTGGCGGTGTCTTGGCACATTGAGGTTAACAGTTCCATTCCGATTTCAAATCTGATTGGTAATTGGAAGTTCCTTAGAAACTCCATCACTAAAGCGCCAAAAGTGTTGATGGTGGCGCATGGCAATTCAATATACCACTTGAAGGCATTGCCTGTAAGGGTGCAGGGAAATAGTCGAAATGGACATTATCATCCACCATGGAATTAGATATATACCATAGATGAAAGGTAGTGATGTGTGCAGCTGGGTCATCCCCTTGTTTCCCATCAAACTTTGGGATGTCAGAAGGAATCTTGTGCAGTACTGGAGGCTAGAGCGGGTTGTGATTGATGGGATCATTAGTAAATTTATGGATTTCGGGGATGTCCAGAGCTGCCAAAAATGGAAATTGTGGATTTTCCCCTGAATCTAACCAAGTATGGGCTGACTATTTAGACCATAGGGTCCACCCATCAATGTGTTACCAGGAGGATAAGTAGGACTTTGCTAAAAATTTCCTATAGGTGGAGGGGTAGGGACATATGGTTGCTGTCCATAGGGCATATTGTATTGTGGGGCGAATAGTTGGTTGCCCCCAGTATAAAAGTGACCTCCCATTCCAGATGGAGGTTGGGGTGGGTTAGTCCATATGGATGCAATAGAGTTTCTCGGAAGCATGCTACTACTTCCATAGTTTAGCAACGACATAGACCTCTTCTTAACATTCTATGAACTGAAATTTTCAGAATTAACTCAGCTAGATGCAGAAAAACTAAAAAAAAAAATCTTCTCTAAAAAGTAAATTCTTTTGACACTAACTTTTCAAAGAAGAGCAAACAAAAAAAAATTCCAGCTTAGTAAATAAGCACAAGGATTCAGTCAAGGAGAGATACTGATGGCCAAAAAACTCTGCAACCAAAACTTAATCACAGTGGTGAACAACAAATTTTGGTTGAGTAACGCACTGTCTCTTAGTAAAGATAGTGTTAATCCAGAGACTATGTCTCTGAGTAAAGACAATGTTAATCCAGAGACTAACGCACTGTATTTAAGCAGAGCCAACATTATAACACACTGGAAAACCAACAGAGGTAGCGTTAGCCAGGGTAAATTTCTTTAGATGGTCAAACAGAAATAGGATTCAACTTTGTGAGCTTTTGAAATGTCTACTGGCCATAAACACTGGTCCGAAGGGTCTGTGAACAGAGGAAAGAATAAAGGAGGAAAAAAATAGTCCAGAAGCTATGGACAAATCCCCAGCAGAGTCGCAAATTCTGCTATAGGGTAAAATTCTTGGGTTGTTGGTTATCGAATATCCCTCTCAGGGCTTTCTGGTGCCCGAGGCAGACAGTAAGATTAGCTGTATAGTTCACAAAGATGGTGCATACATATTCATATTAACTTAAAACAACTTGATGGAATAATATGGAAGATTACCTCTTTAATGATCTTGAAGTCTTTTGGAGAGTGCTGAACAGCGAAGCAGGGATCCTTCTTCACCAGCCCCAAATCTTCACCCTGCAATCAGTCAAATCACCCATGTAATCTCTACCATAACATACATTTCCTATCAATTAATTCAATATATAATAAAAAATTAAACTATGCACATCTAATCCATTCATCTCATGCTATATAAGTGATTAAATAATAATGACAATATCAACGCATAGAATGGACAAAATAGATACAGTTCTATTGATTTATAAAAAGGAGGATTACAATCGTCAGTTGTACCAAGCCCTCCTCAGCCTTCCAATCTCTCTATATCTCAAAGTGGTGATGTCTTGATCAACAAGTTCTCGATGAACCTCGTTGACCTTTGAACTTCACACTACAACAATGATCTCTACTTCACAAGTATTCAAAAACTTTGACAATCCTTCGACCTTGAACCAAGACCTTTCAACTCCATTTTATAGGAGATGGAGAGAGCAATCATTGCCCATCTCTTTCCACCAGTTTTGAATAGAAAAAACCAAGATGTGATGCAAAAATTCTGCTAGAAATCATATCCCGCATATAAGAAACTCACTCAATCAATAAATATCAAAAAAATGTTCAATTCTTCTATAATATAAAACCATGAAAACAAAACATTCAGCTCAAATTTACATGAAGGCGAAAAGAGCCATGAAAACCACTACATATATAAATATAAAAATTCTCCGGCCATATATTACATTGGGCGGCCTCTTGGCTCTTTTCCCTTCAAACCACTTATCAACTCACTCAACTCTTCAACTATCTCAGTTCTTCAATTATTCCACTATGTTTTCTCCTCACAAAACCACTCATATTTATACATAAATAATGAATTTAATTCATTCCAAAAATATCTCCACCTAATCCTCAACTAAATCTAATTTAAATTCATTTTATGTGTGTACTCAACAAAGTCCCGTACATAGAATTCCTACTCCCTAAATTTTCTACCTAATTCTATTTTCTCTCATATCCTTTTAATTAATAAAATAATATATACAAAATCCTCACTTTTATAATTTATCTCCTATTTTATTTAAAAATAAAAAATTCATTAATAAAATAATTAAAATGTCACACCCTCCTTTATTACATATTTAAAAAATGAAAATTGGCCTTGATGCTCCTGCATCAGACTCCCAAGGTTGAAATTAATCATGATCGCTTGATCATGTGTTCGGATCTCTGTTCGCCTAGATCCCATATCTTGTGTTGTAACTTTCCATTTGTCGTTGCTTCTGTCTATTGTTCTTCTTCAGGTCTCCACACTTTATGCTACACCGCCCCACTGACTATGCTTTCACAATCTTCTGTTGTCTTTATTTTGCTGTTTTTTCTTTGTTTTACTGCTGCTGGCTTCTTCCAGGATACTTTCATCATCATTCACCTCATCAATTCAATTTCTTTGTCTAATATATTTTCTCCAGCATCTGCAATAAAACGTGTACTCACAAAACAATTGTTAGAATAAAAAACATAAGGCTTCAGTGCCCTTTCTGCTGCTGGCAACATTTCAGTATGCTGCTCAGAAATTCCCTCCTCCATCAGCACATCAGTATGCTGATTCAACTCCTCTGTGAGACTATCAGTTATTCCCTCCTCCACATCATCTGTTTAAAAAATGTTTCCCTGTTTTGTGTCTTTTAATAACTTTCTGTGAGAATAGGTCCTCCGCTTTTCCAACTCTCTCCTCTGAAGATCTAACTTCCGATATAACTGAACAATCTCAACTGAAGTAGAACTCGGAAATTTTACACAACTTTCCATACCTTCACTTGCTATTGACCAATCATGAGATGGTCCTTCTTCCCCCGCTTCAATATTCTATTGAATATTTCCATAAGACCCCTCTGTCTTCATTTCTTCCTGAGATCTTGCTATCTTAGCATCATTCTAAATAGATTCCAGATTCAACTCTTCTTCTTTAACAAACTTCAAATTTTGCTCAAAATTTTGTGATTTTACTGTAATCACACACCAATTATTAGTCATAAACACATAAGATCTTGATATCTCACCAGATGCTTCAGTCGACATCTCTCTTTGCTGTTATGAATCCTTCATTTGATTCAGTTCTTCTGTAGATTTCCCTTTTGTCTCATCACTACTCCCATTCTCCCTCTGGAAATATTCCTGAATTTTTCTGGTTTCAACATCATTACGTTGCAAAAAAAATTTAGCAATCCTATTAAACAAATACACTTGTTTACCTCCTTGGAATTTTCCTTCAGCATTTCCACTTTGTTCATGTTTCATAACAGCTTCGACTTGCTGTCTTACCCCAAACAAGAAGTCATTTGTGATTTCTTCCAGTTGTAACCAATCAACACATTCCTTCTCTGAAAGGAATTCTCTACTAGACTTTACCTCAAGAACTTCATTCTCCTTCATGATAGTTCCATCAGACTGTTCACCATCTTTCGCACATCCTGTAAACATACATAAACTGTGAGAAAAATTGCAAGGCTTCATATCCTCACCTGCTTCTCTTACGAACACATATTCAGATGCTTATGAACTATCCCCATAGTTCATGAGATCTTCCTTACTGATCTTTTCTCCCAGAATTTCGCCATCTTCCGAGCCACAAATGGAAATATCCATTTTTAACTCAGCCTCTCTGAGTTCTCCACAACTCAACATCTTCTTGAGCTTCCTCAACTCCTCCATCAACTGTATGTTTACCTGCTTTTCCCTCTTTGCGTGTAGCTTCTGCCACTTCACCTTCTTTCTCATGGTCCAACCATGTGTCTGGTTCCTCAAATTTTCCTCCAACAACTCTATTAAAAATTCAAGGTGAATTGTTATCTCAACCTTCTCCCGCTCGTACTCTTCATCAGATCTCCGGAAATGACTATCAACGGTCATCTTCCCCTCCTTTGTGAACTGCATCTGTTCACGTGTGGACTTCATTTAATCCACTTCTCAACAATCCCTCACACTTACCATTCATCAGAATGAAAGTTCGCCTCCTGCGTTTTGCTTCTCTTTTTTCTGGAACCAATCTCTGGAAACCTCTTGCTACAATTTTCTGCAAACAACACTTTAGGAACTCATGTGTTACAATAACCAATTCTTTGGGTGTCGGGCTCCACCGATCATGCACCCGATTACATCCAAACTTTGGACTTATATTATGACTCTTTCACTTTAGACTTATACCAAATTTTCATCTTGGATGAAAATACTCAATCTCAACTCAAAACTATCCAAATTTTCATTTGACTCTAACACATGTTTTCACTTCAAGACTCGACCCAAAATTATGACAATGGATGTTTCAAGTTATACTATCTTCCCTTTCTTTCATATTTCATTCTTTATGAAAAATCATCAATTTTCCTTATCATTCCACATGATACTGAAGTCTTTAGTCAATTGCAATTCAAGTGTTCCAAGATTTATTTAAGCTGAAAATAAATAAACCATTCCATATTTAATGTTCAAAAATATCTTCCTGAAGTATCATACCTCATGCTCCTGTGCAACCTCTATCCTCTGATTTCCGTTCCTCTGTGCCATCTTTTTCACTATCAATATTTGCATTCTCACAAGTTTGTCATCTTTATGCAAACATTTCCCTCTCATCGATCTAAGTGTGCCATGTCAATTTACTATGCCCCTTGCTTACATGCCCATATACTTTTGCATAACTCACAAATCACCACAGTATACCCACTTGATAGCAGCCTAAACTGCCAACCCACATTCTCAATCTCCAATGCATATAAAAATGCATGTCCATATATAAACCAAATATAAGTTTCAATCTGGCCAAATTTCTAATAATGTAAAAGCTTCCTCTATGCTTAAAAACACCTATGGTTAAAACCATGGCCAAAATATGTTTCATGAAATGGAATTTATATTCATAACTTTGGAATAAAAACCCAAGGTATAATTTTTGGTCAACACATGCATTAATGAACTCACCATGGCTTTACCAATCTAAATGTTTTTTTTTTTTTTGAAAAAACATTAAGATATTTTCAGACACACACTTATCATCTATTTTCATAACCAAAAGTTTGAATTTGGGAAAAAAAAAATTCTTAGTCACTTATCTTATTGTATAACATTTTCTCAATCCATCCATCAATCCTTTACCAACCTTCAAATGTGCCCTCACGTGATCATTCCCTTTATGTAACTTCGACTTTGAATAACACCAAACTCGATCTTGCTTTATCATCCATGCAACTTTTCTTGTAATCCACTGGTCGATCTATTCTGGCACTCCTTCATGTATCACATATGTAATGCAACACCCATAACACATCAAACCTACATATTCCTCAAACTACATCAAACAAACAGTGATTCAAACCTGCGTGGCTTCCATTTCACACCTCGGTGGTCGAATCTGCCTTCAATTGCTGTCTTGGGTTGCGTGCGGAGAACTGAATCAATTGTGTTCCTATTGAATGAATCCTTGCTTCCTTTCCACTATGCATCCAAATCACGGTTCCAGTGATCTAACATTCACACACTATTTACTTTTCCGTTGCTTAAATAATTGTCCGCTCTATTGACTCATAATTCCGCCTTCAATTCTTCATTACGGCCTCACAAATTCGGACAGGATTAGCTTCCAAAACTAAACAAATTTCAGGACGTTGATTCATACATCTTCCAGCGTTGTTACTCAATTTCAAAGTCGCACTTCAAAGTCGCATCTCCAAACTGAAATCCACCTCTATGTTAAAACTGGTTTAAAATATCATTTCGGAAAATAGATAATTCTACCTCTGCGTTAAAACTGATTTAACAATTTCATTCCAGCAAAATAAAATGAATTTCTTCCTTTTTTTTCAGAATAAAATGAATTGCTTCCTTACAACTCTCTCTATGTTGAAGATTGAGATCAACTGCAATTTCAACAATCAACCACGCTCAATCCGGAGTTCCATTCTTCTCCGTCTTACTACTGTAGATCAATTTCAATTGACATTACTTTACAACAGAGGTTAAAGCAGATTAAAAATACCAAGGATATTTGAATGATGGTTTCTCTCTGTGCATTCGATCAAATAGGACCAGGTCTCATCCAATCCTTCAATGCTACCAATTCTCCAACGCATTAATCCTTTCACGCGGAGTTGATTCTCCATGGTCACATCAAATAGCAGATATCTCACCACACCATTCAGCCGAATTTCTGACGGCGTAGATGCTCACTCGGACTACACAAATTCCTTTCACAGGTGGGACTTGTCTCATATTTTCAGTAGATATCCAACGTAGAAACAGACATAATTTCACTACAAAGAGCATCAATTTTAACGTGTTGCGAATAATGACTACTAATTTTTGCCTCACTTTCTCTCCAAGGTGCACAAACAGGTATTCATTCAAATCGCGGCTTCGCCCTCTGATGCATCTCCGCACCTTTTACTTATACATCCGAAACTCGTTGCAAGAATACGCATCACAGAAGGCCTCGGGGCCTAATCTTCATTGTTCGACGAACGACATGTACTTCTGCAACAATGCTGGTGAGGATCCGACCATAGCTAAAACATGAGTACTATCGGAAGAAAAAAACCTCATCTTTCACGGCCTCTGACCACAATCCTGCAAAGCTATCATGGTGGAAGTCATCACTGTGATAATATGACAGGTTCAAGCTTAAAGCGGAAATTGAAACCCTCAACCCCAGTTTAATTAAACATTGATAAAACCTTGCGCTCTGATACCAAAAATGATGCAAAAATTCTGCTAGAAAGCAGATCCTGCATATAATAAGCTCACTTAATCAATCAATATAAAAAAAATGTTAAATTATTCTATAATATAAAACCATGAAAACAAAACATTCAGCTCAAATTTACATGAAGGCGAAAAGAGCCATGAAAACCACTACATATATAAATATAAAAATTCTCCCGCCATATATTACATTGGGCGGCCTCTTGGCTCTTTGCCCTTCAAACCACTCCTCAACTCACTCAACTCTTCAACTATCTCAGTTCTTCAATTATTCCACTGTGTTTTCTCCTCACAAAACCACTCATATTTATACATAAATAATGAATTTAATTCATTCCAAAAATATCTCCACCTAATCCTCAACTAAATCTAATTTAAATTCATTTTAGGTGTGGACTCAAAAAAGTCCCGTACATAGAATTCCTACTCCCTAAATTTGCTACCTAATTCTATATTCTCTCATATCCTTTTAATTAATAAAAGAATGTATACAAAATCCTCACTTTTATAATTTAACTCCTATTTTATTTAAAAATAAAAAATTCATTAATAAAAAAATTAAAATGTCACACCCCCCTTTATTACATATTTAAAAAATGAAAATTGGCCTTGATGCTCCTGCATCAAGATGTTTCCTCAACTTCAATGCTTTTGCCTTCCTTGAGAGTTCAGTTGTTTATGGCAAGGCCCAATAAGAGATTAGTTCTTTGCAGTTTCCTTTTTGTACTGACTCGCTTGTGAGAAAAAGCTGGAAATTCAAATCATTCTCCATGGGTTTTTCCCATTCCAAACTCAAAACATGGGTAACGCTACCGTCTAGTGTAAACAGAGCATTTCCCTAGCCACTAACGCGGCCTATTCACTGATCAGGTGCATTATAACGCTCTTGTGTTGTTATAGTGAGGCGTTACCATGGCAAAAATAGGTTTAGTTTAGGTCTTTGTATTCCCTCCATATTTATCTTCTCCTCTGAGCTTATGAGGAGGTATTTTGACCTATAACAAGGGTAAATATTCATCTTGAGAATATTTTGAAAAATGCAGAAAGAGATAACAACCTCCAGAGGCATATGGCAAGACATTATTTCACAAGGAACCAAATCACCAAGGTGAGGGTGAAGAATTTGGGGAAAAAACTTAAGAAACACTAATTAAGATTAAGGAGAAATATCACTTGGATTTGATAAATGAGGCCTCCTTAGCTATTTATTTTATTTTCCAAGGATTTCATAGACAAAATTTTATAATATTTTGAGCATTTTGAGCATTTTTGGTGATTTTTTGAAAAATATGGGAAATCGGTTTTTGCAGAAGTGTCACGCAGCAGCGCAACACGTTCCTCAGAGCATCCAAATGAGGAAAAATTTATATGGTTAGATTCTTGTTGGTTTATTCACCCTCCATTTTTGAAGAAATATCCAAAAAAATATCACTTTTTTCATGCTTCTGCCACTCATTTTTCCTCTACGCGGCGCTTTTGGAGTGAGGTTTGGAGAATGAGTTTTTGAAGGCCTTCCATGGGGTATTTTCTCATTTTTAAGGATGGAATGGAAATATGACACATAGGGATACCTAGCATAAATTTTATATTTTCAAATGGATGCCTATAATTCAGTCAAATTCAACTCCAAAGTGGCACGATGCTTCTGTTGGGAGGCACGACGCTTCTACTAACTGGCATGGCGCGATGCTTCTGTCTTGGATTCTTTTTGGACAATTTTCAAGCCAGAAAACTCGAAATTTTGAGGTGCAATTGTCCGATGAGGTTTATTTTTTATATGAGAGTTTTTTTTTGCCTCTCATTGTAGAGGAATCATGAAATTAATCAAAGAGACATACACTCCTAGTTATTAGCTAAATTTGAGGGGATTGTTTCTAACTTCCCTAGATTCTAGGTAATGACTCATAGATTGAATTTATGTTGTATTTTGCATCAGATTTAGACCCAATGAGGTTTGATTACTTGTTTTTTCTATATGTAGTCCAACTCAAGTCATTTTAGAGGTTGGATAGTTTTTATTTGCAGTGTGGAGCTATTGTACAAACTTTTTTCAGTGAAATCAAAGACATGTTGCAGCTATAATCTTGGGACTCCAATGATATGCTTTTGAGAATTTATTTTTCACTGTAGCCTCATCAAGTTGAATGTTATGTTATATTTACATCACATGTATGCTTCTATATGTTAATCTTATGAGTCTATGAACATAAATCTTGCTATCCATGCTCTATTTTATAATATTTTCAGGAATGTGTTTATACTCTTCTGATGAATGAATTCATTTAACATGGTAATTCTGACTCTCTCTCTTTTCAAACCCTATACATAATGAAAAATTGATTATATTCTTAATTTCACCTACCTGGCCTCATCCTTGTCTCTGCAACTTAACCTTTGAAATCATACCTAAAACTGAAACCTAGTTCCTTGGTTGTCATTCTTATCGAAAAAAAAATCAAAACAAACAAAACCCTAATTTATTGAGCTTTATAAATAAACTAAGAGCATTACATATCTAGTCATCTCATTGTTTATAAAAGTGACATTGAGAGAGCCCTCTCTGGTTTTGGTATGGCTAGCTACCAGTCTTAAATGTTGTTTTGAGGTTACCTCCTTCAGTTCCATTCTCAGTGTTGGGAAATGGGGGGAGTGATATTAGAAGGTGAGAAGAAAAAGTACCAAAAGGGAGGGAAAGTTTCCAATTTTGAGCCAAATCAGACCCATGGCATCATTTTCAAAGTTTTGTGATCATTTGTTAGGGTTTACATTGCACACAGGGACATTCCTACTTAAAATTTTCTTTCTATAGTAATGAAGATGAATTTGACAGAAGTGAAAGAGGTTTTTGTCAATAATAGACCAAAGAAAAAAAAATCCCTTCATTTTATGCATGGGTGTTATGATTTGAGATAAATTCCAAAAATACAGTTGCTCCAAGTCATTTTCTTTACTTTTGGACAGGTTGTTTGCAAGTCAATTTTTCAGGGGCTTGGAGCAGGTGTTTGTAGTGCTTTACGATTCCATTGTGTAGCATGCATCCTAATTTTTCCAACCATACCACCTATAGCCAAAAAATTCTCTAGGAAGGCCTCCAAACTTCCTCTCAAATACTACGCTATGCTTCTTCTGAGAGCATGCTACACTTCTGCAAATTTTAGTGACAAACTTAAAACTTGGATTCTAAACAAATGGGAAATTATTTTCGAAAACAGGATGAGGTTATTGTTCATAACATACCAAGGAAAAAAAACCTCTCACAGTTTTACAAAAAAATTATGGTTAGAGAGATATTGATCTATATTTTATCCCTATGTTTGCAGCAAATTTTTTGGAAATTTTTGGATTTTTGGCAATTTTTCCAATTTCAGTTTTACAGAAGCATCGCGTAGTTGCACGACGCTTTTTCTCAGAGGTTTAAAATGAGGTTTTATCTACATGTTTGGATTTATTTTGGAGTATACATTCCAGATAAGGTCTTGGTTTACCAATACACCTCTTGGTTTTGAAGAAAAACTCAAAAAACACCCTATTTTTCATGCTTCTGCCATTGTGTTTCCCTCTATGCGGCGCTTTTGGAGTAATATTGGAAAAATGAATTTTTGAATGCCTTCCAGGAGGTATTTTTTCATTTTTAATGTTGGTTTGGATATAGGACATCCGAGGCTACCTTTCCCAATCATGTAATTACTCAAGGAGACAAAGACTCCTAGTTATTAGATAATTTTGGGGGGATTGTTTCTTACTTCCCTAAATTCTAGGTAATTACTCATTAGGTATATTTATGATGTATTCTGGATCAGGTTTCAACCCAATTAGGTGTAATATTATCTATTTTATATATGTAGTCCAACTCAAGCCATTTTAGAGGTTGGATAGTTGATATTGCAGTTTTGGAGCTTATGTACAATTTTTTTCAGTGAAATCAAAGACATGTTGCAGCAATAATTTTGGGACTCTAGTGGTATGCTTATTAGCATTTTTTTTCTCAATAACGCAATGAAATTTAATTTTTATTCTTTCTTTCCATCATATGTATGCTTCTATATGATGATATTATGAGTCTATGAACAAAATTCTTTCTCTTTATGCTCTGTTTTATAATATTTTCATAAATTTGTTTTATCTCTTCTGATGAATGAACTCATGTAACATGCTCATTCAGACTCTCTCTCTATTTTCAAACCCTATACACAATGACAATTTAAATATGTTCTTAATTATACCTACCTCATATTCATCTTTGCAGATGTACCTTTTAAATCAAACCTAAAACCTAGACCTAGTTCCTTTACTGACATTCCTATCCAGGAAAAATTCAAAACAAAACCCTAATTCACTGATCTTATATCTAGCCAAAAATAATTACATATTCAGTCACCTCATTGAATTTAAAAGTGACATTGAGAGAGCCCTCTCTAGTTTGGTAGGGCTAGCTACCAAATCTAAATATTAGTTTGAGGTTACCTCCTTCAGTCTCCATTGTCAGCCTTGGGAAACAAAGGGAGTGACAAAAATACCACTTTCAATAGAATGTGAAAGTTAACTATGGCTCAAATTGGTATTTTGGGTTCCACTAGTCTCTTTCCTCCCCTTTTCTGGTTGTGTTACTCCCAAACTATTGTTTCCAGAGTCTAGATGAATAGTACCTGCATAGTGGGTATGTGTTTGCCTTGTCATTTTTCCTACAACAGAAGGCCCAACACGAGAAATTTTTTCAGATTTATCAGTCTTTCTTCAGCCCTTATTGGGCTTCGGACCCATACCTCTTTTATTCATACATTTTAAAATAAATCAACCAAAAAAATAACCAAAGTGAAAAAAAATTGTTGAAAAAACTCAATCAATTGTTGCAGTAAAAAGGGAACAACACACAAATTAATTCAAATAAAATCATTCAAACAATAGAAGCATACTACGTTGAGAAAACAAAAGTAGATTTACCCTTATTGCAGATAAAGAAATCAAAATTTTTACCATATTTCTTTCAATACCTCCCCAGCAACGGCGCAAAAATGTTGGGTGTCAAAGTTGCAATTCCTTGAACTCCTTCAAAAGTTAATTTTTCAAACCAGGGCTATGTAAGCTTCGAGGCCTAGCATAGGAAATACCAAATATTTATGGATTAAACTTATGTAAATCCCACTTCTAATCCATTAATTAAATTATGAAGAATCAACAAGAAATAAATCACAAATAAAACCTTTCAACAAGATGACACCAAGCCACTCTAGGTACTAGATTTAGCTCAATAAAATACTCACAAAAAAACTCTGACAGAAAATTAAAGCATGCCTTACAATCAATCTCAAAAATATATTGAAAGATAAAATATGTTCCTGTGATCAAATTACAGTGCTTAGAATACATAAAGGAGGATATTTTGTTGTACTCTTAAATTTTTTTCCTTTGCTAAAAATATCTCATCCATGTACTAGAACAATTATATTCATGTACTGAGTTGAGTTTTGTTCCTGCACTGGAGTTTGGAACGATTTTTTTCTTGTGCTAGAACATTTTGTTCCTGTACTAGAATGTTATGTTCCTGCACTGGAACGCTTTATTCCTGCACTCAGAACTCGCAATTCCTGCACTAGAACAGGCTTACTTTCAACCACCCTTCTCTCATATATTGATGTCTTAAAGCTAGTAAACTGGAAATTAAAGAAACATGAAGGAAAAATTCAAATTGAACTTTTAATGAAAGGACTCCCAATCCAAATAAAGTGTTGAATGAAAAGATAATTGTAAAGGTTGTAAGGGAATTCTCGTGAAAGCAGAAGGGGAAAACTCTTGTGTTGTAAATAAAATTGCAACATCCAAAAGATAAAACTTACAACTCTTTAGATCTATGTCACAGTGTGATATGTATTCTTTATTTAAAAGATTAATTCTATAAAAAAATTAATCCCATAAAAATTCCATAGTGATTCCTATACTTAGTAATATTTAGTTTATGATAATTTAAGGAAATCGTTATAGTCAAAACCTTTACGTGGAGATAGTATCACCTAGCCAAAACTCGTATTAAGATCAAAGTATGTTATGCTTATGAAAGGAAATAAAACTCAAATCATTAAAATTGTAACCCTTTGTCTAATATTTCAGGGAATAACTCAAGAAATTATCTTAGAAAATAAAGAAACAATGCAATGTTCAGGAAATAAATAAAGTACTGAAACTGGAAATAAAAACCACTCAACACACACGAGGCCTTTTCTAATCTGAGATCACGCAGAAAGGAAATACATCACAAGGGTTTCTCTACAACTGAAATCTCAATCATAAAGAACCACTCTGTCCACACCAGCATAACTTATATGTTTAAACACACCACAAAAATGGGGAGAACGAGTTGGGTTGATTGGGCCCTAGCCAACCAACTCATTTCCATTTACAAAAACTTTGAACTCAAATGCACGAAGTAATCATTAAAAATAATAAGAATAGGAAATAAATGAAACTATAATTTACTCCTCCTTTATTCAAAGTATTATGCAAATATACATAGTAAAACCATAGATCCAGCCTAGAGGGATAGGGCAATACAATTTTGCAAAATTACAACAACAGTGTATCAAATCTATTTAAAGTATCGCTAACTAAACCTATCCTAGAATCCCTAATTTATATATAGATGCTCGGCTCTTGGCCACAATGAAAAATCAACAGGAAAATGCGTTGAATAGATGACTGACCTCTATCTTTAGCATGTCCATAGTGCTTCAAGCCTGATGCAGAAAATGGAACAAACCCCTAGCGGAAGGTGCACACCATTTCCTTAACAATTGTGGTATTTTTGGAGTCAATCTGGAATGGATCAGTCAGTTGTCCACTTGGTACAGGAATGGCAGATGGTACGAGAACATTAGATCCTGCACCAACCAACTCTGACTTTGATTAATGACATTTACTCACCACACCTTAAGGAAATAAGAATAGATAAGTTACAATGTAATATAAGACAATTTAACCTCTTTAATTATTAATAAGCCTCTATAATCCAAATCCAAGAAAACCACAAAAAGTGCTAAGAACCATGTGTAAAGGGGTTTAATTTGGTTGTAAAATAGGGGCTTGGGTAGCATGATTTAGGATAAAGTTAGGGTTGAAATAAGACAATTATGGTGACTAACAAAGGGCTATGTAGAAATCAAGGAATCTTGTGTGCATTACACACAAAAATAAGGATGATAATATATTCACATCAAATTATGGATAATTGATTGGTTGACTCATCTTAATGAGGTGATATTATGATCAAGTGGGGTGTGTAATGTTGATTATGAGTGTGATGGTGATGTATCTTGTAAAATTAATCAAACTACATGAGTGATTAAATTTAAGTTGAAAGAAACTTTGTTCAGCATAGTTGCTAGGCACACTCTTTTTTTAATATAGGGTTTATAGAATATAGTTTGCATTTGTATAACTGTGATATTTTACTTGAGATGTGAACTTCAACGGTTCTTTCAAATCATATATCTTTATTTTGTCCTTAGTGGAGATATGAATATTTATTAGCATGTGTAGAGCGTTTTTGTATGTGCTTCTATTCATCTAATAAAATTTTTAAACAAGAATATTGGAACTCAATTTTGAAATCTACTCTTCAATTTAGGGAAATTGTGTTGTGAATGATTCAAATAACTAAAACTTAAATTTAGGAAAAAAAATCATACAGTATGCCTTTTGTGTTGGAAAGGAAAGGAGACACAATTGAAGTTTCTACAAATTACATGCATGGAGAGATATGGCCTTATTGTTTCCATTCATGTTCTAAATTAACATCCTTGATCTCTATAATATATTGTATGTTTTCTCTCTTAAAAATGGTTACAATTATGTCAATCATTCCAACCATATATTACTCCATCATTTCCAAGAGTTATTTGATAGTTATGTTTGGTATGAACCTACGTTATTTGTAGTCAAGTGCTATGATTTCAATATTGGTGTATTGATGCACCACTAGTATACAACCACATCCACCACAATTGTAATTAGTTGTTTTTGTATTTTTTAAATTTTGTGATGCAAATTACTTTCAATTGCAATAATTTTGTCTTCACATTTTTCAATGAAGTTACCATTCCATTTTCAATATTATTTTCATTTCTATTTTTTCATCAATGAAATTTGCTGACAAAAGTTAATGTATCTTTTATGATTTGTCAAGCATTGCTTTATATGTGACAATGACATCACCATGGAAAAATTCACCTACGTCATCAGTAATCAAATTGTATATTATGATTTTGTTGCATGGTAGTGGTTCATGTCTATACATGATGAATAATTGTAGGTCAGAATATGATAATTGGTAGGAAATTTGTTGAAATTCATGTTTAATAATGTTTACTTTTTGGGTTATGCTTCTATTGTGGCCTTTATTTTTTCCTTCCATCATGAGTTTTCATTTTTCTATGGATGAGGCATTAGCTATCACATTTCAGAAGATTTTCAAGAATTTAAAGGTTGATTATAAATAAAATGTCGTGATGAACCAAAAAATAGAGGGAAAGAGATTGTTGACTACCTTTGTTTCCTGCAAGAAGATTTTATTTCAACTTTGCTTCTTGATATGTTGTGATATCTCACTTTCATAATAGAAGTAATCCAATGTCATAACAAGTGCATTATAATGTCTATGAAGTTATGAACTAGTGGTAATCTGGTGTAGTTGTTGTGACAATGAGCTAAGTTAAAATTTTAGAAGGCATGCACTTCCCTTATATGTGGTTTGTTGAATGTGGTTATTGACTATGTTGAATATTGTTGATGTAACCTTTGGCAGATAATTATATGGTTATTGACCTTATTTACTCAATTAAGAACCAAGTAAGTGAACCGACAAACCATGTTCTTCACTAAAGTGTGTGAGAGGGGATTTACCATATTTCTAGGTTTATTTTCTATGAAAAGATGGGTTCCTATTTTTGAAAACAAGTGCAATATTTTGCATGTCAACATTCTAACATATCTATATATTTATATATATAATCATTTTTTCAATGTGCTTTATAGTGAAGGAGAGAAATGTTTCACCTCCTTCTATTAAATAATAATGTGTGTAGTTGAGTATTGGATGTAATCTGCCATTGTGAATAATATTTCAATTAAAATCAATTGTGTGACACATTGACACATAACTAGTTAAAATTAAATTGTGAAGCTTATTATTGTTTGAGTGTCTTTTTTGTGAAACATATCAATCACTAAATATTGAAAACCCTAAAGACTCTTAAGGACCGTAGAAAATACAAACATAGAAAAAAGTATCAATTGCTTGAAGCAAATGGAAACAAAATACATGTGGATGAAATCATTCTAGATCTAATGCTTATAGGGGAATATATTTATGTTTGACATGACAATGAATCTTTAATATTATGTAAATAATATCTTAGTGCTTTTGGGTTGGCAGGGGAGGCTGGTGGGAGATGTTTAACTGCAATAGTTATAATATCTAATAGCTAAAACTATCCTTAATAGAATGACAATAAGACAATTGAAGACATCAACAATTTTGTAATTTAATATTAAGCATACAAACATGTCTAGTTGGAAACTTAGAAGAAATTTTCATCTCCTAGTTCATTTGTTCCACTTGGTGCACGTATACATTCTTTCATGAACAATCTATTTCAACAATATTATCACTTCAAACACAACTAGTAGCAAACAACACATATAACTCAAGTCCCATTAGTTTTTCTTTATTTATAGAGCTTGTACCCTTGACGGTTGCATTTAGTAATTAGGGATAATAATCCTCTTCTAGTGAGGTAGTTTCACTATTTATTTGTATATGACATGTATTACAACTACCAAGCAAGACACAATCCTTGAAGATAGATTCTTGGAACAAGCTATGGTGACTATTCCTTTCATAAAGGCTCACTCATTAGGTGTTATCTTTAGCATAAGTTGGGCACTCCATTTCTTGGGATTCATTAGAATGTGGAGAACTCCATTTGGGGTTAATATTAGTGATTTTTAACACTCCTCCATGTGCTATTCTATGAAGGAGCGGCAAGTATACTAGGTTGAGTATTTTAGTGAATGAGTTTTACAGTGTGTGCTTGAAAGTTGTTATATTTTGTAATATTTATTTTAGTGTGAATGAGAAATATGTGATTGATGTAACAGCTTGTTGTCCATTATATTAATGTTGAATATTTATTATATCAAGTTGCTCTTTTGGGTACGAATGATGTCATCTCTTGGTATGTGTCACCTATACTTTTGAATTTTCCATTCAACTCTATATTTTCAAAGCTTTGTTTGATATTTCATTCTTTTAGTTTTAGTTATGTGATAAGTTATTTGAGTGTGGGTATATGTATCATGTGGATGTAAAAATTACAACATGTTATCATAGTTGTGCATATGAGATTCTCCATTTTATGTATGGAATGTGTTTTATCTACTAAAGGGAGTTATTGGAGGATCTCAATGGGTGTAATGACCATAAGTCTCTAATGATGCGGATATTCTTGTTATAGATTGGCACTAGGACATGTGAAGGGTTGAGGAGGTGACTCCCTAACTACATAAAATATAGGATTGTAACTTATGCTTGAGAGGTGTTTCAAAACACGTGATAGGTTGATTGCATTCGCTGGCCTATTTGTTGAAGTGTTTTTTGGGGTCTGTAGGATGACTATTCTTAGTTTTAGAGAGTGTGTCAACCTTCTATAAGGTGACTACAAATTCACATCTCCAATATTTTATCATGGAGATGAGTAAAATTCATATTCATATTATAAATATCATACTACAGAGAGATAAGCATTACTACCCTTTGGTTTAGCCAGGAAACTGATATGTCTTACCCCAACATAAACAGAAAAGAACAAGTGGGAGCACATAGATCCACTTTTCAGGAAACTCATCCACCTATAAGATATCATTCTTATGTTTCAATAGTTTATTTTATCATTGATGTAAATCCTTCCAACATTGAGGAGGCTAATGCAAAGCATGTATGATGGGATGCCATTTTTAAGGAGTATAAATCCATCCCAAAGAATGAGGTGTGGGAGATTGTGTTGAGACCAATGGGGACATATTTTATATATTCTAGGTGCCCATATAATATTAAGCATGTAGTAGATGGGATCATAGAGAATTACAAGGCTGAATTCCTAGCTAGAGGATTCTCTCAGAGAGGGGGAGTTGACTATGAGAAGATTGTTTCTTCATTTACAAGGCATACTTTTATTAAATTTATTATCTATTTTGAATCTTCTTTTATTTGGATTTTATATTACATTCTTAAATGTTTTGATAGAATAAGAATGGTGAATTAATCAACCATTATATTTTGAGGTGCATGGGTGAGATACTCATGTTTGTAGGTTGAAGAAGGTCATTTGTGGGCATAATTAGGGATCACATGTATGGTGCTCAACAATTGATGAGCGCTTACTAAAGTTTCGCTTCACTGCATCTATATTAAATCCAAATCTATATTACTTATATGATATCTATGGTTTGTTAATTATAATCATGTGTGTAGATAATATGATTCTTATATGTTGTTCTAATAATCGTGTTTCATGGTGTAATAAATTGGCAAGCAAATTCAACATGAAGGACATCAAACTTATGCATTTATTTTCGGGTCTAGTTTGGTGAGGTGCAAGTGAAGTGTCCCTTTGGTAAGAGAAGTACACAATGGAAGTTTTGAAGAGATTTTAGATGTTAGGATGTAAACCCTTGGCCACTCCCTTAGTGCCAAACCTGAAGTTATGTGTTGATTTAGGGTCTGATTTTGGAGATCTATATTTTTATAGGAAGTTGATTGGTCCCCTTATGTATCTTGTGAATATTAGCCCTTCTATTTTACATGAAGTGAATACTTTGAAATACTTCATTGTCGAGACTAGGGTATCTACCAAACATGTGCTCAGATATTTGAATGACATTGTTCAACATGACATGGGTATGTAGCAAATGGATAGTTGTTGCTACATGGATTTTCAGATTTAGATTGGGCAAGAAATTAAAGCAAACTGAAGATGACTTTAAGTTACTCCTTACATGTGGGATCAAGTATGATTCCCCTGTTTAACAAGAACCAAGTGATAGTTTCATTAAGTTTTGTTAAAAGTGAGATTATGGCAACATCATCTTGCTGTTGTGAGGTCATTTAGATTTACAAGTTGATTGTATAGTTCACTAATCAAATTTTGTATTCCATTGTTTTGGATTGTTACAATTAATGTTGCATGTGTCTTCAAGAATCCAATGTTCCATAGCCATTTCAAGTACATTGATATCTAGTACCATTTACTTACAGACAAATCATTAAAGGAAGTTGTAGTCCTTAATTATGTTATAAGTGATTTTTTGTTTTCTGAAATTCTTAAAAAACCCTAAGAAAGGGGGAAATTTGATATTTTTAAAGAGAAGCTCAAGTTGGTGGAGAATAAATTCCTCACGAAGAGGGAGTGTATTTTTTTTCCTTGTGCCTCCAACTTGAGAACATTACTCTAAAAAATATTCCTATGCTCATGAGGGAGTTTCACTTTATATTTAACATTTATAAGAGAGATATTCTCTTACACATATGATAATTCCTTACACATATGATAAATTCTCTTACAAATGTAATGCACACTATTTTAATATAGATTCCTTTACAGTTATGGTGCATTTATGATAGGACATACAATGACCATGAAAGGCACATTCCTTGAAGGGATATTCTTTGTATAAGCAAATGCATTATTCCTTTCATAAAGGCTCATTGATTAGGTGCCATCTCTAGCATAGGTTGGGAAATCCTCTAGGTAAGACTTATTTAGGTATGGATCACTCCACATGAACATTTCTATTTATAATTCCTTTCGTACTCCTATTCCATAAAAGAGAGGAGAGACCATTAGGTTGAGTAATTTAGTGATTGATTTTTCTAGTGTGTGCTTCAGAGAAACTATTGTTTTTAATAAAATTTCTTTTGATGTGAATGAGAAGAATTGTGATTTTTGTTACAAATTATAAATTCATTTCCATTACATTTATGTTGCATATTTCTAACATATAGTTTCTATGTTATGTATGGATGATATTATCTTTTGACATGTGGTTAATTCACTTACAATTTTCCATTCAACACACTAAAAGGAAGAAAAAAAAATGTATAGTAATTTTAAAACTTTGGTTGGTGTTTTAAACTTTAAATTTTAGTTTTAGGATAATTATTTTCAATGCAATTTTTTGTGTCATGTGAATGTAAAAGTTGTGAAAAATATATATTAGAAGCATTAATCGTGTCATTCAATGTGGATAACTTACAAATATGGTGTTGCCTTGTAAGATGATTTCAAAAGATGCTACAATTTTTTTTAATTAAAGTGCATATCAACAATCCATAAAAAAATATTAGGGAATTTGTTTGAAATAATAATAATAATAAAGAAAATTTTAAATAAATATCTGCTAATGCCATTTTTTTATTAATGCATGTCAAATAATAAGGGCTTAATGATATACTAGAATGTTATTAATAAAGAAAATTCAAACAGTTTGAGAATAGAGATCATATAAGACATGGTGTATATTAACCATCATGGTGATTCATTATGATTTAAAATCACAAAATGTGCTTGTTAGGAAATAAATTAAAATATAATCAATAGAGTTTGACATTTATACGCTTCTTTGGAAATAATTTGTTTATTATATCGTTTTTAAGAAATTCCATAAATATTCTATTTTATAAAAAATTGCCAATTACAAACTTTATCGTGAATATGTCTACATGCATAATATGTACTTGGAAGACATTTGACAATAGTAAATTTTATAGCTATATATTGACTATAAAGAAACCCACCCATAATATGTGTATAAGGAATGCACTTGTAGAAATGTATGAGTAATGGTTTTCCAAACCGGTCAAGAGAAGTGTAACACCCTCCTCCCACATTTACCCAAGCTAACCGGTCCAATGGTGTTAACATGTGACAAAGAGTTGTTAGGGTCCCGTGATTTGGCTGATTGGAAAGCCAAATGACAGTGTAACATCAAACCAATCTTCGGAGCCCAAGGACCTAGCCTTCCTGGACTCAGAGAGGGCTCTCTCTATATGTGTAAGGGATATCTGTGTGTTTTCTTACTGTGTTCTGATTTTAGGCTAGTTATGAAGTAGGTTTTTTGGTTTCGGTTTTTAGGTTGTGAGGGATGAAACTGATCAAAGATATAATATAGGTAAAAAGATGTCAGATCAAATGGGATATGGGGTCAAAAAGGTCAAGAAAGCTATCAGATGGTGATACAAGGTTGTTGAAGGGCCGATTTGTTTCGAGGTATAAAGGATATTTGGGCAAAATGGAATAAAATGTACATTAAGTTTGTGAACAACAAAGGATTCCAAGAATAACTATTTTAATAGCTGACATAAACATGGTAGGGCAAACCATTAATCATGATAAATGTAACTATAAGCTAATCAATACGTAGAAATAAACATTCAAGCCATGCATAGAGATATATAACTCTCTAACTTTGGGAAATGGCCATCAGACTTTGGGGAAATACACTTAATATAGACAAACAACTCAAATCACTATGTCGGAACGCCTAAACACAAGACTTCAAGTTATTGGGCACTTTGAAAACAATATTGCATAGTCTTAGACAAAGGGCAAGATCAGAACAAGACCTCCTTGGTTCAACAAATGACAATCTAATCACTCAAAGAGAAATTTCATGGATGGAGCTATGGCAAGACATGAGTAAGCAGGACATACTATAAATCATATTTAGCATGCATAAAACCATGAATGAAATAAGCAACAATTTCCTTAAGTTATTAAAGAGAAATCAAGAATTCTTTAATGTGACTAAGGATGAAGAAAGCATGGAAGCTATGAAGAAACAGGAAATTTGAGGTGTATCCAAGGGCATGTCTCAAATTTGTTCTCTACTGTTCTATAGCAAGCAAGAAACATGGATTCATGAATGAAAAATAGGAAACAAAACAAAGAGAGAGACACAATACCATTCTACGAAGTCATGGAATCCAACAACAATCCTCTTTCATCATCCAAGAACATCCAAGAGACTATCCAAAAGCATGAGACACATATTTCTTCCAAAGCTTATATGACCTATATTGCTTCGATCATAAATTTTAGCCTTGTTTACAATGAAAGAATTTGGAATATATAGGCTCAAGTGAGGAAAACCTCTTAGTTCATTTTGCACTCTCATTGGCCTATTCAAAATATCTAAACTTGTCCTTGAGGCTTTGCAAAGCCCAAGGCACAAAATATCTCAAAAAATATCTAAAAAATGCTAAAAGAGGGAAATAAATTGACTTTTCATAACTTCTCATGTGAAAAAATAGCTAAACTCACATGAGGAAAAAGTCATTTTTAAAGGTTCAATTTCTACAAAAATACTCAAAAATTACATCAGCAAAAGGTCCCCTAACTTGCCGGCACCGTTTGGCAGCCTTCCCGATGTCGAAACGAGGCTCATGATAGCTCGTTGGAAATATATAAGTGTCTAATTTCTGGAGAAACTAGAATTTTCTTAATCTGATTCCTGGAAGTCCTCCAAAAACAGGCCTGTGTGTAAAAAACCAAAAAATAAGGTTTGTTGATAGACCGGGCAGAGCGTAGAAAAAGCGGGAATTTTTCGCCATTTCGGGGGAGAAAATGATCTTCAAATGTCTTGAAAATTGCTGAGTGTGTGCTCCTAAAATTATGGCATCCAATGATACCATTCTCCTCATTTTTTGATCCCCCAAACTGAAATGGCGAAACCCATGAGTTTTGGCCAAAAACCCAAAAAATGCCAAAAAACCAAAATATGTCAAAAATCACCCAAAATTGGTGAGCATGACCCTCAAGGGTTCTCAGCGACATGTTGTGAATTAGAGGCCAAAATATAAAGTCCTGATATGTCTCTCCTCACTTTCCGTGCCAGGCGCTTCCCTTTAGCCTCCTTGAGCTTTTCTTGAGCAGCCTTCAACCTGCGCCGGGCAAACTGATTTAAATTTTTATAATGCCTTGTCATTCTTCTTTGAAGGTATAAATCTCTGTTTGCCTTCTCCAATTTCTTCTCCAAGTGGTCATTGACTCTCTCAAGCCACGCCTCCTTATCAAAAAAAAAAAAAAAACTACTCTTGTATTCACTATTCCTCACCCACAGTTAGACAAGAACAACCTCCAAAATTTTTAATAGCTTCACTCATAAACATGCTTCATAGACAAAGAGGGTAGCACTGATTTTTTTCCTTTTTCCCCGCCCAAGAAAACTTTGGAATGACAAAACACTTGTAGAATGATTACTGCTGTTTGAAATCAGGCCTACTACTTTCACTTTTCAACACTTAGTTTCCCTTTCTAAAACTGCTCCACCTTCTAACACTGTTTTTGAGGACAGTTTATCAGGCTTTTGTCATCAATAAAAAACTCACCATTCTCACCATGTTCACCTTGAACAATCATAAACCAAAGAAAAACTCGAGTTTTAAACAAAACTATCAACCCTCCTACGCACTGTTCTCTCCACTACAAATGCTGAC
Organism: Pinus albicaulis; assembly: GCA_034641835.2. NCBI lineage: Eukaryota > Viridiplantae > Streptophyta > Pinopsida > Pinales > Pinaceae > Pinus > Pinus albicaulis. The sequence continues at coordinate 71,507,102 of MU968359.1, forward strand.
AGAGATTATGGTTTTATCTTAGCCTTGAGGGCAGCTCTAGTTTCCTTGAAACTAATGAATCACTCCTCTAACCTCCCATAGTGACCAATTTCTTCAAAGCATTTAACACATCTCCTTGATTCACACGGAGAGTTTCATTTTTTCACCATTGATTTAGTCTTCGAATAACATAGCATTGATCACCCTTATATGATTTTGAATATACTAAGGAGGTATATGAAATACCTCGAAGATCGATGAGCGTCGTTGTTTGAGGAGTTGCAGCAGTGTTCAGGGCCTTTGGAGACGATTTTATGGCTTGAACATGCGCAGCATGCTTATAATGAGAGAGCGTCGCGCAAAACAAACTGTCGGGTCACTTGTCGGGCCGACATGACCAGTGCCTACAGGCGCACCGTGCGGTTGTGTATTTCCTTTGTAAAAATGCGCCTGAACGCACTGCACAACTGTACAGGCGTGCCATGCAATCTTTAAGCTTGAAAAACTCTATGATTTCACTCAAAACTTCTTTCTCTGGTCTCGCGAACAGCAAGAGGAGTGTTGTTTGTTTTTTTGGGAATTAAACAAGGGCTTGCAATGGTCCCTTTATCCTTTTGAATGAAAAGAATCCAACTACCCTTGAATTGAATTTGTGAGGGTTTGGAAGACTTCTCTCTTTAAACCACTACCTTTGTCCATTTGAAAAGGAAACAAAATGATTTTGAATGTGTTAAGAAGGGCCCACATTTTGAATAGCATTGGTGCAAAGGTCTGTGTATACTAATTTAACAATTGTAATAGCTATGACTCTTTTCCTTTTATAATAAAAATTTTCCAAAGGTCAAACTCTGTTCACTGTGTTTACATATTTGAAAAGTATCCTCTGCCACTGTTGACCCTTTAGTGATATTTTCAACATGGAAAATCCACTCAACAATACACCAATGATTGATGAAGCATCCTTTTCCATTTGCAAGGAGATGGCCTATCTCTTTAAGACTTGATTGGTAGCTTCTGTTCCTTATGATCGTATCTACTTGTGAGAGGGAAATTTGTTTTGAGCCCATATAGGGACTATAGATATATCATCCAAATGATGTTTCTCTTTAACTGTGATTGAGGCCTAGTTGTATTCACCTGAGTTTTACAATCATCTGTCCATCAAGAGGGCATTTCTTCTGAAAACTTCTTCTCTACTTAAACTGCATCAGCAAGGTACTTTTGACCTATTTTCATAAGGAGAATGCCTTCATTTGTGACAGTGGCCTGCATTATTGGTTTTGAATGTTGTTCCAGAATCTTGAAACTCATGCCATAATATTTCTTACATATTTGTGAGCTTGTGTATTTATTTGCAATGCATTTATGGGAAAACTAAGCTCAAATCGCCTCATGTCCTGTATGATGAGTAATTTTGAAAGAAATTTTTCTATGAATAGGAAGGATAGTACCTTTTGAAAAGTAGTCATCACTCTTAGTGGTTTCCCTTGTTCATGATGGCAGAGGTCAGTTTGGGACCAAGACACTTTGACTTTTTTGACTATCTGCTTTCACAATCTTTCTTCAATGATGATGAACCTGTTAGCTTCACATTGTAATTCAAATAATATTGAACTCATGCAAATCATTTTAAATCCCACTTCTTTACCTCTACCTTTAATCATCATTTTACTTCAGAAAACCTTAGTTACTGTCTCACTGTAACCAAAATTTGTCTTACAGTCAGTGCAACTCTTAAAATCATATTTTTCCATTTGCCCTCTGCTTATAGATGAAGGAGGCGCTCTCAACCCTCTGCTTTTAGATGAAGGAGGTTCTTCAATCATGTCATATCATCAGCCCTTTGACAGTGCTATTTTTCCTTTCACTATCCTTTCAGGCTTTGAATGTGATCGCAAGAGCTTAAAGAAAAACTCTTTGCTCTTTGGCTGCATCCCAGGCTCAATATCACATTGAGAAGCAGTTGTCTTCTCATGTGGAGTAAAATATTGTCTTCTGAGATGCTAGTATGCATCTGTCCTTGAAAGATCCATTAAAGCACTGTAAAAACACCTAGAATCAGTTTGACTTATGGTCGATGTATTGTTGAGACTTGAGGGTGTATTAGTGGCACGAACTATGGTTGTAACCAATTTTATTTGCAGAATGGGAAGGTCTGTTATGACTGGTCTATAGCAGATGGAGGTTCCTTGGCTTTAGGATAGTTTTCCAAGGGAGAAATGCCTAACGCACCACTTCCTAACTTAGGGGAGACTTTTTGGATAGATTTGGATTGTTTCTTTAGAGTTGATGGGTAGACTAGTATGGTTGAGGCTAGGTAGGACTTGATAATGAGGTTTCATCTCATCATGGACGGACTGAAAGGTAAGAAGGAAAAAAAAATTTATGGGTGTTTTCCAGCTGGAAAATTTGACAAATTTTTTATCAGCTTCTAGAAAACTTGGCTGTTACAACTAGTCATCACCACTAAGTGAAAAGCACTGATGACTAACAGTGGCTCCATTTGGGGAGGGAAACTCATTTTCAGGAGGTGTCTAGAATTTCAGATTTTTGGCTTATGAAGACCATTGCCTTACCCATTGGCGCAAATTTCATTCCTCTTTGATGCTACTTCTAAAAAATTACAGCATGATTAGCATCAATGATATTTCTACCTACCCCATTATCTTTCCTAACATTTTTTTCTTCCTTTGAGTGCATTTGGACTAGCAACCCTTTTGACAACATATAGTTTTTCTTTTTGGAAAATGAACCTATCTAATTCTACACTTATATCTGCCGGGAGTTCAGATTAAACTGATGAACTCCTTCATTACTCTACCTATGCTAGATCAACTGTCAAGGTTAAGTTGTTTGACAGGATTTTGTTCTCTAATCTAAAACATGAAATTTAAAATGATCAAATCAGGGTTAGACAGTCTGATTTGTCATGTATTTGTGGCATGAAAGAAAAGCTGCACACAAATATTATTTTGCATAAAATGGAAACTAGGAAAAACAGGGCTAAGATGCACAATTTGTTTTTCATCCTTGCTTCCCTCTTTGGTTCTGTTTTGGGCATGTGGAACCAGTATCTTTTCCTATATACTCTCTTTGATAAGTCAAGCTTACAAAATGTTGACCATCTTTTTCACTCACTAACTTATCAGCAAATAAATTTAAACATGTCCAGCTATGATTAGGCTAGATAACTGAACAAGACATTTGAGTATTAGTAGCGACATTCAGACTTGTGCGCTTTCTAAATGGCTATTTTTTTGGAACATGGGGCCTTTTATATTTTTCAAATTCCCTCTTTTCTACTCTTCTATTGTTTTTGACTTTTCTGTTTTTTCTATTTTTCAAACAATGGTATATACAATGATTGAAAATGTTTTAAACTCAGAAATCCTGGAAATGGCGAAACTTAAGCATCTTATCCTCGTAAGGATCTCCTACCATTCTTGTCCCATCTAGTTCTTGAAAAGAAAAATTGGGAAAGTTTTCTCTTGTAAACATGACATAAGGGTTTATGCATGAATCTCTGAACAAACCCATATATTCCCGTTGTACATCTTTGTACCTCTGATTTCCACTCCTTCATTTACCGTACACCTTCTTTAAGTAATGCATATATTCTTTGTCATTTTTTAAATAAATAATGAAATGATCAAGGTATGTTAGAATGCAGAAGTCCAGGACTGGAAACATGGCTTTCAGGAGCATATTTTTGATATCTGGTGGTTTTGCAATTCTGAGTATGAAATGGGAACTACTTCCAGCATACTGAAAAAAATCTTTGAGTTGTCTACTTTGCAAGGGAATCATTTGGCTATAACCTGAAACATCATCTTGCAAAGGCATATGATTAAAAGAACTTATCATCAGTATGTCATGGTCTTGGGTAGGAAGGATAAAATTTCTGTGATAGGGATGTGCATTAGTGTTTCTAAAATCAAAACATACCCTATGACCAGCTATTTTATCTTTGATTATTACTGATTGGTTCAAATTTTTGTATTTCCTTTTGTCGAAGTTGTTTCTTGGAGTAATGGTAGTGGCATAGTGTTTCTCATTTTTTTCTCTACATGAGGTAGTATTCTACATGAGATTTCCAATTCTAGTAGTTCTAATTCTTTGATGGAATGACAGGATATTAGCTAGTTCAAGTAACTCAGGTATATTTGGACTGCAATTATCATGTTTTCTCATAAGGAGTTTGTTAGGTAATTTTTCTGAATTTTGAGATGTTATGGCTACAGTCAAGGTTTCACTTGCAGTGGAAGAGTTATGTGATGGTAAATATTTGAGGTATGGTAAAAACATTAAACTTCCCTGCTCCTGAGTTCAGAAAAGGTTTGTGATATGTAAGTCCTCTAATGCCTTTATTCTGAAAAAAGTTTCCTGATGTTACTGTTGATGTTTGACTAAGGTTTGAGAAATTCGCTTGATAGTACATAATGATTTGTGCTTCTTGCTCTATTCCTATTTCAGAAGGAACATACTTACTTTCCTCAAGACATAGCTATTCACGATCATGGTAGTTTTGAGTGTCTAACTCATCATAGAGAACTAGGGGCAGCTGATGTGGTGGGTCTAAGTTTGTTTCAGTTTCTTCTAACTGTTCTTCAATGTCCTCGTCAGTATGCAGAATAAAAGAGTTCAGGTTGGAATGCAAGGAATACATTGGAATGTTATCTGGTCTCTCTTGGCTACTGATCATGTATTTCATGTGTGACTCTCGATAGAGTATTCTTGTTTGGTCAAACACAGGAATAGTGGCATAAGACATATCAAGTTGAATATTCCCTTGGAGCTTGGCTCCCAAGATCTGGATAGAAGCATTCTGTACTTGGGGGAAATGTCTGCTACCACTATGTCCATGATCAGATGTTTTGTGGGTATTTTGGCCAAACTAAAACACAGATCCTTGATTAAGCCTAGACATTTGACTCTACTAGAATCAAAAGAATATAATTATTTGTATGGTCTTGTGATTTCTAGGCCTAATCTTTCCATTACAACCTCCGGCATAAGATTATGTGAGGCACCAGAGTCTAGCATGGCATTGTGAAGGATTTGGTCATGGATATTCAGACTGATGTAAAAGGGAAGAGTGGTTCCCTCTTGGAATTTCCCTTATATTTTCAGACCAAACAACACTTCAGGAGTGTCATCAGCTAGATTAAGGGTGTTCGCATCATTCCCTAGATTCAGGACCTTTAACACTTGGGATTTATAAGAGCCTTGGGCGATGAGCTCGGTAAGAGGCATGGTGATCTTTATTTTTGCGATTTCACCCTCAAAACTAAAAGGTAGCTGCAGTTTAGACATGTTTGTTTTAGCTTTTTCAACCATGACTTTCTCTGTGTTTTGAGTTTGCTGGCTCTGTTTCGGGATTTTGTTTGCTACAGCCACCTCGGGAATCTTTGTGGAAGTACTAGGAATATCTGATTTAGGATTAGTTTGGGTAACTCCATCTTTGTTTTGGTCATTTTTCCTGACCATGATTTTGTGTTGTTTACTGCTTTCTTAAGGATGGTATCAGGGGTTTTAGCAGTGTCTAAGCTACCTTTCTTGGAATTGTCTTGATTTTTTCTGCTTCTAAGGTCATACTGCCTGTGAGCTTCTATTATAGCATTCTAAAAATATATGGCAGGATCCTCGGGATCTTCATAGTTGGTTTCATCCTGAGTTGGAGAGAAGAATTCTTGTTCTTCTTCCGTGAGATACACCTCACTCTCATTATCAGACCCTATGAGGTTCAAATGATTTTCATCAATGGGTTTTGTATCCCTATCATCTTCTTCCACATAATTTTCATTAAATGGTGGCCGAATTTGCTGGTCATTTTCCCTTGGTTTGTTTTGAGGTTCTTCCCTCCTAAAATTTTGGTTTCGGTTTCTGTTTGGAGGGATTTGCTAGTTTTCCCTAAGAGGGGTCTTCTCACTTATCTTTTCCCACATTTTGGCCATGGACCTGACTAAATCATCTATTCTAGGATCTAGGGAAGGGGATGAAGTGGAGACCTCATCCCGATAGATGACTTTCCTTTCTGATCTAGTCCTAGCTCTTTTTTCTGCTAAGTTGGCTTCTGCCCTTATGGCTACTTTTTGCATTTCCTCTAAGGTAAGGGAGTCCTTGTCTCTTAGATGATAAGTCATGTCTGGGTCAAAAGCCTCGGGGAACTTTGCCAAGGCTGAACCAATTGGGGGTTTGAAGTGAGGTGGGAGGGCGTTATATACACTATTGAACCTAGTGCAATATCCCTGGACACTTTCCCCATTTTCCTGTTTTAGATTGTTATATTCTGATAGGATTTGAATGGGGTTCTTTTGGATTTCGCACTTGTTTATGAAGACATGATAGAGTTATGGGAGGTTGTGGATGTTGTTTGGAGTTAAGCTCTTAAACCATTTTTTGGGTTCCTCGCCCAGGCTTTGGGTGAACATTCTCATTCTAATGGTCTCGTCTTCTAATTCCATGTATTCAAAGGCATCGCTAATCCTATCTACATGTTGTTGAGTTGTGGTAGTCTCAACTCTGGTAAAGTGTGGGATTTTGGATTGATAGTCATCTTGTAAGGGAGCCAAAGGTTGTGGAAACACCAAAGATGCGTACCAAGCTGCCATGACGGGAGCTAATGGGTGATGTACAAAATGAGGGCTTGTGGGGTGAGCAGAGGTGGCTTGAACAGTAATGGTTTGGATAGGTGTGGCGGATGTACTTGGGCTAGTGATCTGATTTTGAGAAAATCTGGGGTGGTAGGAGCCGAAGTGATGGAGAAGCTGAAATTCGGGAGGTGTGGTAGGTGAGGCTTATCTACTAGGACTCTGTGGCAGATCTAGGGACTCAAGATTGTCAAATTCTATCTTACTTTGTGACTTGCTTCTAAAAAGGGTTTTTGCTGATTTTAAGTCAAAGTGGGAATCTTGCAAGGCAGTGAGATGTTCAGGTACTGATCTTCCTTTATGGATGGACCTATCGGTAGCTAGATTGTCAGTTTCGGAAGCTTGCCACAGAATCTTCTTTGGATCATCTACTATGATAGGGGGATTTGGGTCTGGATGAGCTCTAGTGTTTATTCTTCGTGAAGCTATATTTCTAGTCTAGAGTTTAGAGAGGGTGGTATTTGTTTTGAATGGATGACCTCTCTAAGGTTTTACTAATGTGAAGGTTGGTCAAAACTAAAGGATGGACTAGTGGAGTCGCCAGGTGGATTTCTTATCAGAACGATGGTCCACCACCAACACTATCAAAGATGCTTCGGGAAAAAGTTGTATAGCAACTTTGAGATGGAAACTTGCAAAGAAGAGTGATTCACTTGGTTTCAACAGTTTTCTAGGCTGTATGGACAAGCGAATGGTTCTCTTGGCAAGAAGGTTTCTTCTTACATCCTATGTTCAGGTGAGGTTTTCTGAATCACTAAGTTATACTTAGCTTGTCACTGATTACAGAGTTTCCACCCTAAGTTTAAATTTTTGGAAGGATGAGTTAGAAGAAAGGTATGGTTTATGAATTTTTGGCCTTTTATGGAGTTTTAAGGTCTATTGGAGGCTAGTGGAATCGCCAGGTGGATTTTTAGTTGTTTTGAGGTATATGTGTATGGTCCACCACCAATACTGTAAAAAACCAATCTAAGGGAGTTTTTAGGGTTTTTCTGAGTTTTTTGTGTAGTCCTAAGGTTTGTAAGAGTGTCCTAAAGCCGAGTCATCATTTTTCTAGGATGGTGAGACAACCAGATTCTACTTTTCTAAGTTTGACTGAGATTTTGAGAGTTTCTAAGGGATACCTAGGATGTTTCGACTCAAGGTCCCACCGTGATCGCCATTATGTTAGTGAGCGGTGGGATAAGTCAGCCAGATAGTATTCTTAAAGGTCTCTAAATATTTTAGGGAAGCTAAGCTTGTTTATCACTCAGGGTCCCACCATGATCACCATTATGTTAGTGAGCAGTGGGATAAGTCAGTCAGATAGTATTCTCAAAAGTCTCTAAAGATTAGGGAAAATAAGTTTGTTTATCACTCAGAGTCCCACCGTTATCGCCATTATGTTAGTGAGCAGTGGGATAATTCAGTCAGATAGTATTCTCAAAAGTCTCTAAATATTAGCGAAACTAAGTTTGTTTATCACTTAGAGTCCCACCGTGATCGCCATTATGTTAGTGAGCGGTGGGATAAGTCAGTCAGATATTATTCTCAAAAGTCACTAAAGATTAGGGAAACTAAGTTTCTTTATCACTCAGAGTCCCACCATGATCGCCATTATGTTAGTGAGCGGTGGGATAAGTCAGCCAGATAGTATTCTCAAAGGTCTCTAAATATTTTAGGGAAACTAAGTTTTTTTATCACTCAGGGTCCCACCGTGATCGCCATTATGTTAGGGTCCCGTGATTTGGCTGATTGGCAAGCCAAATGACAGTGTAACATCAAACCAATCTTTGGAGGCCAAGGACCTATCCTTCCTAGACTCGGAGAGGGCTCTCTCTATATGTGTAAGGGATATTTGTGTGTTTGCTTATTGTGTTATGATTTGAGGCTAGTTATGAAGTAGGTTTTTTGGTTTTGGTTTTTAGGTTGTGAGGGATGAAACTGATCAAAGATATAATATAGGTAAAAATATGTCAGATCAACTGGGCTATGGGGTTGAAAAGGTCAAGAAAGCTATCAGATGGAGATACAAGGTTGTTGAAGGGCCGATTTGTTTCGAGGTAGAAAGGATCTTTGGGAAAAATGGAAAAAAATGGACATCATGTTTGTGAACAACAAATGATTCCAAGCATAAATATTTTAATAGCTGACATTAACATGGTAGGGAAAACCATTAATCATGAGAAATGTAACTATAGCTAATCAATACGTAGAAATAAACATTCAAGCCATGCATAGAGATATATAACTCTCTAACTTTGGGAAATGGCCATTAGACTTTAGGGAAATGCACTTAAGATAGACAAACAACTCAAATCACTATGTCGGAATGCTTAAACACAGTACTTCAAGTTATTAGGCACTTTGAAAACAAGATTGCATAGTTTTAAACAAAGGGCAAGATCAGAACAAGACCTCCTTGGTTCAACAAATGACAATCTAATCAGTCAAAGATAAATTTCATGGATGGAGCTATGGCTAGCCATGAGTAATCAGGGCATACCATAAATCATTCTTAGTGTGCATAAAACCATGAATGAAATAAGCAACAATATCCTTAAGTTATTAAAGAGCAATCAAGAATTCTTTAATGTGACTAAGGATGAAGAAAACATGAAAGCTATGAAGAAACAGGAAATTTGAGATGCCTCCAAGGGCATGTCTCAAATTTTTTCTCTATTGTTCTATAGCAAGCAAGAAACATGGAGTCATGAATGAAAACTAGGAAACAAAACAAAGATAGAGACACTATACCATTCTACCAAGTCATAGAATCCAACAACAATCCTCTTTCATCATCCAAGAACATCTAAGAGACTATCCAAAAGCATGAGACAAGTATTTCTTCCAAAGCTTATATGACCATATATTGCTTCTATCATCAAGTGCAGCCTTGTTTACAATGAAAGCCTTTGGAATATATAGGCTCAAGTGAGGAAAACCTCTTAGTTCAATTTGCACTCTCATTGGCCTATTCAAAATATCTAAACTTGTCCTTGAGGCTTTGCAAAGCCCAAGGCGCAAAATATCTCATAAAATATCTAAAAAATGCTAAAAGAGGGAAATAAATTGACTTTTCATAACTTCTCATGTGCAAAAATAGCTAAACGCATATGAGGAAAAAGCAGTTTTTAAAGGTTCAATTTTTACAAAAATACTCAAAAATTACATCACCAAAAGGTCCCCTGAATTGTCGGCAACTTTTGGCAGCCTTTCCGATTTCAAAACGAGGCTCGTGATAGCTCGTTGGAAAGCTCTAAGTGTCTAATTTCTGGAGAAACTATAATTTTCTCAATCTGATGCCCCGAACTGCTCCAAAAATATGCCTGTGTGTAGAAAACCAAAAAATAAGGTTTGCTGATAGACCGAGCAGAGTGTAGAAAAAGCGGGCATTTTTCGCCATTTCGTGGGAGAAAATGATCTTCAAATGTCCTGAAAATCACTGAGTGTGTGCTCCTGAAATTATGGCATCCAATGATACCATTCTCCTCCTTTGTTTATCCCCCAAACTGAAATGGCGAAACCCATGAGTTTTGGCCAAAAACCCAAAAAATGCCAAAAAACCAAAATATGTCGAAAATCGCCCAAAATTGGTGAGCATGACCCTCAAGGCTTCTCAGCAACATGTTGTGAAGCAGAGGCCAAAATCTGAAGCCCTAATATGTCTTTCCTCACTTTCCGTGTCGGGCACTTCCCTTTAGCCTCCTTGATCTTTTCTTGACCAGCTTTCAACTTGCGCCGGACAAACTGATTTAAATTTTTATAATGCCTTGTCATTCTCCTTTGAAGGTCTAAATATCTATTTGCCTTCTCCAATTTCTTCTCCAAGTGGTCATTGACTCTCTCAAGCCATGCCTCCTTATCAAAAAAAAAAAACTGCACTTTTATTCACTATTCCTCACCCACACTAAGACAAGAACAACCTCTAAAATTTTTAATAGCTTCACTCAAAAACATGCTTCATAGACAAAGAGGGCAGCACTGATTTTTTTCCTTTTACCCCACTGAGGAAAAATTTGGAATGACAAAACACTTGTAGAATGATTACTTTTGTTTGAAATTAGGCCTACTGCTTTCACTTTTCAACACTTAGTTTCCCTTTCTAAAACGGCCCCACCTTCTAACACTGTTTTTGAGGATAGTTTATCGGGATTGTGTCATCAATAAAAAAACTCACCATTCTCACCATGTTCACCTTGAAAAATCATAAACCACAGCAAAACTCAAATTTTAAAGAAAACTATCAACCCTCCTAAGCATTGTTCTCTCCACTGCAAATGCTGACAGAGATTATGGTTTTATCTTAGCCTTGAGGGCAGCTTTCGTTTCCTTGAAACTAATGAATCACTCCTCTAACCTCCCACAGTGACAAATTTCTTCAAAGCATTTAACACATCTCCTTGATTCACACCGAGAGTTTCATTTTTTCACCATTGATTTAGTCTTCGAATAACACAGCATTTATCACCCTTATATGATTTTGAATATACTAAGGAGGTATATGAAATACCTCGAAGATCAATGAGCGTCGTTGTTTGAGGAGTTGGAGTAGCGTTCAGAGCCTTTGGAGATTTTTTGATGGCTTGAACATGCGTGGCACATTTAGAATGAGAGAGCGTCGTGCAAAACAAAATTTCGGGTCACTTTTCGAGCCGATGTGACCAGCGCCTATAGGCGCGCCACGCGCTGCTACAGGCACGCCACGCGGTTGTGTATTTCCTTTGTAAAAATGCACCTGAACGCACCACGCAACTATACAAGCATGCCGCGCAATATTTAAGCCTGAAAAACTCTGTGAATTAGCTCAAAACTTCTTTCTCCGATCTCGTGAACCGCAAGAGGAGTGTTGTTTTTTTTTTGGGAATTCAACAAGGGCTTGCAACGGTCCCTTTATCCTTTTCAATGCAAAGAAGCCAACTACCCTTCAATTGAATTTGTGAGGGTTTGGAAGACTTCTCTCTTTAAACCATTGCCTTTGTCCATTTGAAAAGGAAAAAAAATGATTTTGAATGTGTTAAGAAGGGCCCACATTTTGAATAGCGTTGGTGAAAAGGTCTATGTATACTAATTTAACAGTTGTAATAGCTATGACTCTTTTCCTCTTATAATAAAATTTTTCCAAAGGTCAAACTCTGTTCATTGTGTTTACATATTTGAAAAGTAACCTCTGCCACTATTGACCCTTTAGTGATATTTTCAACATGGAAAATCCACTCAACAATACACCAATGATTGATGAAGCATCCTTTGCCATTTGCAAGGAGATGGCCTATCTCTTTAAGACTTGATTGGCAGCTTCTGTTCCTTATGATAATATCTTCTTGTGAGAGGGAAATTTGTTTTGAACCCATATAGGGACTATAGATATATCCTCCAAATGATGTTTCTTTTTAACTGTGATTGAGGCCTATTTGTATTCACCTGAGTTTTACAATCATCTGTCCATCAAGAGGGCATTTCTTCTAAACTTCTTCTCTACTCAAACTGCATCAGCAAGGTACTTTTGACCTATTTTCATAAGGATAATGCCTTCATTTGTGACAGTGGCCTGCATTATTGGTTTTGAATGTTGTTCCAGAATCTTGAAACTCATGCCATAATCTTTCTTACATATTTGTGAGCTTGTGTCTTTATTTGCAATGCATTTATGGGAAAACTAAGCTCAAATCGCCTCCTGTCCTGTATGATGAGTAATTTTGAAAGACAGTTTTCTATGAATAGGAATGATAGTACCTTTTGAAAATCAGTCATCACTCTTAGTGGTTTCCTTTGTTCATGATGGTAGAGGTCAGTTTAGGACCAAGACACTTTGAATTCTTTAACTATCTGCTTTCACAATATTTCTTCAATGATGATGAACCTGTTAGCTTCACATTGTAACTCAAATAATAGTGAGCTCATGCAAATCATTTTAAAGCCCACTTCTTTGCCTCTCCTTCTAATCATCATTTTACTTCAGAAAACCTTAGTTACTGTCTCACTGTAACCAAAATTTGTCTTACAGTCAGTGCAACTCTTAAAACCAAATTGTGTCCATCTGCCCTCTGCTTATAGATTAAGGAGGCACTCTCAACCCTCTTCTTGTAGATGAAGGAGGTTCTTCAGTCATGTCATATCATTAGCCCTTTGAAAGTGTTATTTTTCCTTTCTCTGTCCTTTCAGGATTTGAATGTGATCGCAAGAGCTTAATGAAAAACTCTCTACTCTTTGGTTGCATCCCAGGCTCAAGATCACATTGAGAAGCAGTTGTCTTCTCATGCGGAGTAAAATATTGTCTTCTGAGATGCTCGTATGTCTCTGTCCTTGAAATATCCATTAAAACACTATAAAAACACCTAGAATCAGTTTGACTTACGGTCCATGTATTGCTGAGACTTGAGGGTGTATTAGTGGCGCGACCTATGGCCGTAACCAATTTTATTTGCAGAATGGGAAGGTTTGTTATGACTGGTCTATAGCAAATGGAGGTTCTTTGGATTTAGGATATTTTTCCAAGGGAGAAATGCCTAGAGCGCCACTTCCTAACTTAGGGGAGTCTTTTTGGACAGATTTGGATTGTTTCTTTAGAGTTGATGGATAGACTAGTATGCCTGAGGCTAGGTAGGACTTGATAATGAGGTTTCAGCTCGTCATGGGCGGACTGAAAGGTAAGAAGGCAAAAAAAAATTATGGGTGTTTTCCAGCTGGAAAATTTGACAAATTTTTGATCAGATGCTAGAAAACTTGGCTGTTACAACTATTCATCACCAATAAGTGAAAAGTACTGATGAGTAACAGTGGCTCCATTTGGGGAGGGCAGCTCCTTTTCAGGAGGTGTCCAGAATTTCAGATTTTTGGCTTATGAAGACCATTGCCTTACCCATTGGTGCAAATTTCATTCCTCTTTGATGCTACTTCTGAAAAATGACAGCATGATTAGCAACAATGATATTTCTACCTACCCCACTATCTTTCCTAACATTTTTTTCTTCCTTTGAGTGCATTTGGACTAGCAACCCTTTTGACAATATATATTTTTTCTTTTTGGAAAATGAACAAATCTAATTCTACACTTATATCTGCTGGGATTTCAGATTAAACTGATGAACTCCTTCATTACTCTACCTACACTAGATCAACTGTCAAGGTTAAGCTGTTTGATAGGATTTTGTTCTCTAATCTAAAACATGAAATTTAAAATGATCAAATCAGTGTTAGATAGTCTGATTTGTCATGTATTTGTGGCATGAAAGACAAGCTGCACACAAATATTATTTTTCATAAAATGGAAACTAGGAAAAACAGAGCTAAGATGCACAATTTGTTTTTCATCCCCACTTCCCTCTTTGGTTCTGTTTTGGGCGTGTGGAACCAGTATCTTTTCCTAATCTACTCTCTTTGATAAGTCAAGCTTACACAATGTTGACCATATTTTTCACTCACTAACTTATCAACAAATAAATTTAAAACATGTTCAGCTATGATTAGGCTAGATAACTGAACAAGACACTTGAGTACTAGTAGCGGCATTTAGACTTGCGCGCTTTCTGAATGACTATTTTTTGTAACATGGGGCCTTTTTCTATTTTTCAACTGCCCTCTTTTCTATTCTTTTATTTTTTTTGACTTTTCTGTTTTATCTATTTTTCAAACAGTGGTATATACAATTATTGAAAATGTTTTAAACTCAGAAATCTTGGAAATGGCGAAACTTAAGCATCTTATCCTCGTAAGGATCTCCTACCATTCTTGGTCCACTCAACTCCTGAAAAGAGAAATTTGGAAAATTCTCTCTTTCCAACACGACATAAGGATTCATGCAAGAATCTCTGAACGAACCCGTATCTTCCCACTATACCTCTTTATACCTCTGATTTTCGCTCCTTCCTTTACTGTACATCTTCCTTAAGTAATGCATATACTCTTGGTCATTTTTGAAATAAATAATGACATCATCAAGGTATGTTAAAATGAAAAAATTCAGGATTGGAAACATGGATTTCATGAGCATATTTTTGATATCCGGTGGTTTTGCAATTTTGAGTCTAAAAATGGAATTACTTCCAGCATACTGGAAAAAATCTTTGAGCTGTCTACTTTGCAAGGGAATCATTTGGCTATAACCTGAAACATCATCTTGCAAAGGCATATGATTAAAAGCACTTATCATCGGTATATCATGGTCTTGGGTAGGAAGGATAAAATTTCTATTATAGGGGTGTGCATTAGTGTTTCTAAAATCAAAACATACCCTATGACCACCTATTTTATCTTTGATTATTACTGATTGGTTCAGATTTTTGTATTTTCTTTTGTCGAAGTTGTTTCTTGGAGTAATGGTAGTGGCATAGTGTTTCTCATTGTTTTCTCTGCATGAGGTAGTATTCTGCATGAGATTTCCAATTCTAGCAGTTCTAATTCTTTGATGGAATGACAGGATATTAGCTAGTTCAAGTAACTCAGGTATATTTGGACTGCAATTATCATGTTTGCTCATAAGGAGTTTATCATGACTTTTTTCTAGATTTTGAGTTGTTATGGCTACAGTCAAGGTTTCACTTGCAGTGGAAAAGTTATGTGATGGTAAATCCTTGAGGTACGGTAAAAACATTAAGCTTCCCTACTCCTGAGTTCCGAAAAGGTTTGTGATATGTAAGTCTTCTAATGCCTTCATCCTGAAAAATTTTCCTGATGTTACTGGTGATGTTTGACTAAGGTTTGAGAAATTTGCTTGATAGTACATAATGGTTTGTGCTTCTTGCTCTATTCCTATTTTAAAAGAAACATACTTACTTTCCTCAAGACATAGTTGTTCATGATCATGGTAGTTTTGAGTGTCTAGTTCATCATAGAGAACTAGGGGCAGCTGATGTGGTGGGTCTAAGTTTGTTTCAATTTCTTCTGACTATTCTTCAATGTCCTCATCAGTGTGTAGAATAAAAGAGTTCAAGTTAGAATGCAAGGAATACATTGGGATGTTATCTGGCCTCTCTTGGCTATTGATCATGTATTTCATGTGTGACTCTCGATAGAGTATTCTTGTTTGGTCAAACACAAGAATAGTGGCATAGGACATATCAAGCTGAATATTCCCTTGGAGCTTGGCTCCCCAAGATCTGGATAGAAGCATTTCGTACTTGGGAGGAATGTCTGCTACCACTATGTCCATGATCAGATGTTTTGCAGGTATTTGGGCCAAACTAAAACAAAGATATTTGATCAAGCCTAGACATTTGACTCTACTAGAATCAAATGAATATAAGTCTTTGTATGGTCTTGTGATTTCTAGGCCTAATCTTTCCATTACAACCTTCGGCATAAGATTATGTGAGGCGTCGGAGTCTAGCATGGCATTGTGAAGGATTTGGTCATGGATATTCAGACTAATGTAAAAGGGGAGACTGGTTCCCTCTTGGAATTTCCCTTCTATTTTCGGATCAAACAACACTTCAGGAGTGTCATCAGCTAGATTAAGGGTGTTCGCATCATTCCCTAGATTCAGGACCTTTAACACTTGGGATTTATAAGAGCCTTGGGCGATGAGCTCAGTAAGAGGCATGGTGATCTTTATTTTGGCAATTTCACCCTCAAAACTAAAAGGTAGCTGCAGTTTAGACATGTTTGTTTCATCTTTTTCAGCCATGACCTTCTCTATGTTCTGAGTTTGTTGGCTCTGTTTCAGGATTTTGTTTGCTACAACCACCTCGGGAATCTTTGTGGAAGTACTAGGAATATCTGAGTTAGGATTAGTTTGGGTAACTCTATCTTTGTTTTGGTCATTTTTCCTGACCATGATTTTTTTGCTGTTTACTGCTTTCTTAACGATGGTATCAGGGGTTTTAGCAGTGTCTGAGCTACCTTTCTTGGAATTGTCTTGATTTTTTCTTCTTCTAAGGTCATACTGGCTGTGATATTCTATTATAGCATTCTGAAAATCTATGGCAAGATCCTCAGGATCTTCATAGTTGGTTTCATCCTGAGTTGGAGAGAAGAATGCTTGTTCTTCTTCCTTGAGATACACCTCACTCTCATTATCAGACCCTATGAGGTTCAAATGATTTTCATCAATGGGTTCTGTATCCCTATCATCTTCTTCCACATAATTTTCATTAAATAGTGGCCTAATTTTCTGGTCATTTTCCCTTGTTATGTTTTGAGGTTGTTCCCTCCTAAACTTTTGGTTTCGGTTTCTGTTTGGAGGGATTTGCTGGTTGTCCCTAGGAGGGATCTTCTCACTTATATTTTCCCACATTTTGGCCATGTACCTGACTAAATCATCTATTCTAGGATCTAGGGAAGGGGATGAAGTGGAGACCTCATCCCGGTAGATGACTTTCCTTTCTGATCTAGTCCTAACTCTTTTTTCTACTAAGTTGGCTTCTGCCCTTATGGCTACTTTTTGCATTTCCTCTAAGGTAAGGGGGTCCTTGTCTCTTAGATGATAAGTCATATCTGGGTCAAAACCCTCGGGGAAATTTTCCAAGGCTGAACCAAGTGGAGGTTTGAAGTGAGGTGGGAGGGCGTTATATACACTGTTGAACCTAGTGCAATATCCCTAGACACTTTCCCCATTTTATCGTTTTAGATTTTTTTATTCTGACAGGATTTGAATGGGGTTCTTTCGGATTTCCCACTTGTTTATGAAGACATGCTAGAGTTCTGGGAGGTTGTGGATGTTGTTTGGAGTTAAGCTCTTAAACCATTTTTTGGGTTCCCCGCCCAGGCTTTGGGCGAACATTCTCATTCTAATGGTCTCGTCTTCTAATTCCACGTATTCAAAGGCATCGCTAATTCTATCTACATGTTGTTGAGATGTGGTAGTCTCAACTCCGGTAAAGTGTGGGATTTTGGATTGATAGTCATCTTATAAGGGAGCCAAAGGTTGTGGCAACACCAAAGGTGCGTACCAAGCTGCCATGACAAGAGCTGATGGGTGATGTACAAAATGAGGGCTTATGGGGTGAGCTGAGGTGGATTGAACATTAATGGTTTGGATAGGTGTGGCGGATGTACTTGGGCTAGTGATCTGATTTTGAGAAAATCTGGGGTGGTAGGAGCCAAAGTGACGGAGAAGCTGAAAGTCGAGAGGTGTGGTAGGTGAGGCTTCTCTACTAGGACTCTGTGGCAGATCTAGGGACTCAAGATCGTCAAATTCTATCTTACTTTGTGACTTGTTTCTAAAAATGGTTTTTGCTGATTTTAAGTCAAAGGGGGGATCCTGCAAGGCAGTGAGATGTTCAGGTACTGATCTTCCTTTATGGATGGACCTATCGGTTGCTAGATTGTCAGTTTCGGAAGCTTGCCACAGAATCTTCTCTGGGTCATCTACTATGATAGGGGGATTTGGGTCTGGATGAGCTCTGGTGTTGATTCTTCGTGAAGCTAGATTTCGGGTCTAGAGTTTAGAGAGGGTGGTATTTTTTTTGAATGGATGACCTCTCTAAGGTTTTACTAATGTGAAGGCTGGTCAAAACTAAAGGATGGACTAGTGGAGTCGCCAGGTGGATTTCTTATCAGAACGATGGTCCACCACCAACACTATCAAAGATGCTTCGGGAAAAAGTTGTATATCAACTTTGAGATGGAAACTTGCAAAGAAGAGTGATTCACTTGGTTTCAACATTTTGCTAGGCTGTATGGACAAGCGAATGGTTCTCTTGGCAAGAAGGTTTCTTCTTACATCCTATGTTCAGGTGAGGTTTTCTGAATCACTAAGTTATACTTAGCTTGTCACTGATTACAGAGTTTCCACCCTAAGTTTAAATTTTTGGAAGGATGAGTTAGAAGAAAGGTATGGTTTATGAATTTTTGGCCTTTTATGGAGTTTTAAGGTCTATTGGAGGCTAGTGGAATCGCCAGGTGGATTTTTAGTTTTTTTGAGGTATATGTGTATGGTCCACCACCAATACTATAAAAAACCAATCTAAGGGAGTTTTTAGTGTTTTTCTGAGTTTTTTGTGTAGTCCTAAGGTTTGTAAGAGCGTCCTAAAGCCGAGTCATCATTTTTCTAGGATGGTGAGACAACCAGATTCTACTCTTCTAAGTTTGAATGAGATTTTAAGAGTTCCTAAGGGATACCTAGGATGTTTCGACTCAAAGTCCCACTGTGATCGCCATTATGTTAGTGAGTGGTGGGATAAGTCAGCCAGATAGTATTCTCAATGGTCTCTAAAGATTTTAGGGAAACTAAGCTTGTTTATCACTCAGGGTCCCACCATGATCGCCATTATGTTAGTGAGCGATGGGATAATTCAGTCAGATAATATTCTCAAAAGTCTCTAATGATTAGCGAAACTAAGTTTGTTTATCACTCAGAGTCCCACTGTGATCGCCTTTATGTTAGTGAGTGGTGGGATAATTTAGTCAGATAGTATTCTCAAAAGTCTCTAAAGATTAGGGAAATTAAGTTTGTTTATCACTCAGAGTCCCACCGTGATCGCCATTATGTTAGTGAGCGGTGGGATAAGTCAGTCAGATAGTATTCTCAAAATTCTCTAAAGATTAGGGAAACTAATTTTGTTTATCACTCAGAGTCCCACCGTGATCGCCATTATGTTAGTGAGCATTGGGATAAGTCAGCCAGATAGTATTCTCAAAGGTCTCTAAATATTTTAGGGAAACTAAGTTTGTTTATCACTCAGGGTCCCACCGTGATTGCCATTATGTTAGGGTCCCGTGATTTGGCTGATTGGCAAGCCAATTGACAGTGTAACATCAAACCAATCTTTGGAGCCCAAGGACCTAGCCTTCCTAGACTCAAAGAGGGCTCTCTCTATATGTGTAAGGGATATTTGTGTGTTTGCTTACTATGTTCTGATTTTAGGCTAGTTATGAAGTAGGTTTTTTGGTTTTGGTTTTTAGGTTGTGAGGGATGAAACTGATCAAAGATATAAGATAGATAAAAATATGTCAGATCAACTGGGCTATGGGGTCGAAAAGGTCAAGAAAGCTATCAGATGGTGATACAAGGTTGTTTAAGGGCCGATTTGTTTCGAGGTAGAAAGGATCTTTGGGCAAAATGGAATAAAATGGACATCAAGTTTGTGAACAACAAAGGATTCCAAGCATAACTAGTTTAATAACTGACATAAACATGGTAGGGCAAACTATTAATCATGAGAAATGTAACTATAAGCTAATCAATACGTAGAAATAAACATTCAAGCCATGCATAGAGATATATAACTCTCTAACTTTGGGAAATGGCCATCAGACTTTGGGGAAATACACTTAAGACAGAAAAACAACTCAAATCACTATGTCAGAACGGCTAAACACAATACTTCAAGTTTTTGGGCACTTTGAAAATAAGATTGCATAGTCTTACACAAAGGGCAAGATCAGAACAAGACCTCCTTGGTTCAACAAATGACAATCTAATCAGTCGAAGAGAAATTTCATGGATGGAGCTATGGCTAGCCATGAGTAAGCAGGGCATACCGTAAATCATACTTAGCATGCATAAAACCATGAATGAAATAAGCAACAATATCCTTAAGTTATTAAAGAGTAATCAAGAATTATTTAATGTGACTAAGGATGAAGAAAACATGGAAGCTATGAAGAAACAAGAAATTTGAGGTGCCTCCAAGGGCATGTCTCAAATTTGTTCTCTACTATTCTATAGCAAGCAAGAAACATGGATTCATGAATGAAAACTAGGAAAAAAAACAAAGAGAGAGACACTATACCATTCTACCAAGTCATGGAATCCAACAACAATCCTCTTGCATCATCCAAGAACATCCAAGAGACTATCCAAAAGCATGAGACAAGTATTTCTTCAAAAGCTTATATGACCATATATTTCTTCTATCATCAAGTTCAGCCTTGTTTACAATGAAAGCCTTTGGAATATATAGGCTCAAGGGAGGAAAACCTCTTAGTTCAATTTGCACTCTCATTGGCCTATTCAAAATACCTAAACTTGTCCTTAAGGCTTTGCAAATCCCAAGGCACAAAATATCTCATAAAATATCTAAAAAATGCTAAAAGAGGGAAATAAGTTGACTTTTCATAACTTTTGATGTGCAAAAATAGCTAAACGCACATGAGAAAAAAGCAGTTTTTAAAGGTTCAATTTTTACAAAAATACTCAAAAATTACATCAGCAAAAGGTCCCCTGAATTGCCGGCAACTTTTGGCAGCCTTTCCGATGTCGAAACGAGGCTCATGATAGCTCGTTGGAAATATATAAGTGTCTAAATTCTGGAGAAACTATAATTTTCTCAATCTGAAGCCTGGAAGTCCTCCAGAAACAAGCATGTGTGTAAAAAACCAAAAAATAATGTTTGTTGATAGACCGGGCAGAGTGTAGAAAAAGCGGGCATTTTTCGCCATTTCGGGGGAGAAAATGATCTTCAAATGTCCTAAAAATCATTGAGTGTGTGCTCCTGAAATTATGGCATCCAATGATACCATTATTCTCATTTTTTGATCCCCCAAACTGAAATGGCAAAGCCCATGAGTTTTGGCCAAAAACCCAAAAAATGCCAAAAAACCAAAATATGTCGAAAATCGCCCAAAATTGGTGAGCATGACCCTCAAGGGTTCTCAGCAACATGTTGTGAAGCAAAGTCCAAAATATGAAGTCCTGATATGTATTTCCTCACTTTCTGTGTCGGGTGCGTCCCTTTAGCCTCCTTGAGCTTTTCTTGAGCAGCCTTCAACTTGCGCCGGGCAAACTGATTTAACTTTTTATAATGCCTTGTCATTCTCCTTTGAAGGTCTAAATTTCTGTTTGCCTTCTCCAATTTCTTCTCCAAGAGGTCATTGACTCTCTTAAGCCACGCCTCCTTATCAAAAAAAAAATAACTACTCTTGTATTCACTATTCCTCACCCACAGTTAGACAAGAACAACCTCCAAACTTTTTAATAGCTTCACTCAAAAACATGCTTCATAGACAAAGAGGGCAGCACTAATTTTTTTCCTTTTACCCCACCGAGGAAAACTTTGGAATGAAAAAACACTTGTATAATGATTACTGTTGTTTGAAATCAGGCCTACTGCTTTCACTTTTCAACACTTAGTTTCCCTTTCTAAAACTACCCCACCTTCTAACACTGTTTTTGAGGACAGTTTATCAGGCTTTTGTCATCAATAAAAAACTCACCATTCTCACCATGTTCACCTTGAACAATCATAAACCACAACAAAACTTGAGTTTTAAACAAAACTATAAACCCTCCTAAGCATTTTTCTCTCCACTACAAATGTTGACAAAGATTATGGTTTTATCTTAGCCTTGAGGGAAACTATAGTTTCCTTGAAACTAATGAATCACTCCTCTAACCTCCCATAGTGACAAATTTCTTCAAAGCATTTAACACATCTCCTTGATTCACACGGAGAGTTTCATTTTTTCACCATTGATTTAGTCTTCGAATAACACAGCATTGATCACCCTTATATGATTTTGAATATACTAAGGAGGTATATGAAATACCTCGAAGTTCGATGAGCGTTTTCAGGGCCTTTGGAGATGTTTTGATGGTTTGGACATCCGTGGCACATTTAGAATGAGAGAGCACCGTGCAAAACAAACTGTCAGGTCACTTGTCGGGATGACATGACCAGTGCCTACAGGCGCGCCGCACGGCTATGTATTTCCTTTGTAAAAATGCACCTGAATGTGTCGTGCAACTGTATAGGTGCACCGGGAAATATTTAAGCCCAAAAAACTTTGTGAATTCACTCAAAACTTCTTTCTCCGGTCTCGTGAACAGCAAGAGGAGTGTTGTTTGTTTTTTTGGGAATTCAACAAGGTCTTGCAACGGTCCCTTTATCCTTTTCAACGCAAAGAAGCCAACTACCCTTAAATTGAATTTGTGAGGGTTTGGAAGACTTCTCTCTTTAAACCACTGCCTTTGTCCATTTGAAAAGGAAGAAAAATGATTTTGAATGTGTTAAGAAGGGCCCACATTTTGAATAGCATTTGTGAAAAGGTCTGTGTATACTAATTTAACAGTTGTAATAGCTATGACTCTTTTCCTCTTATAATAAAATTTTTCCAAAGGTCAAACTCTGTTCACTGTGTTTACATATTTGAAAAGTAACCTCTTCCACTGCTGACCCTTTAGTGATATTTTCAACATGGAAAATCCACTCAACAATACACCAATGATTGATGAACCATCCTTTTCCATTTGCAAGGAGATGGCCTATCTCTTTAAGACTTGATTGGCAGCTTTTGTTCCTTATGATCATATCTGCTTGTGAGAGGAAAATTTCTTTTGAACCCATATAGGGACTGTAGATATATCCTTCAAATGATGTTTCTCTTTAACTGTGATTGAGGCCTAGTTGTATTCACCTGAGTTTTACAATCATCTGTCCATCAAGAGGGCATTTCTTCTGAAAAATTATTCTCTACTTAAACTGCATCAACAAGGTACTTTTTACCTATTTTCATAAGGATAATGCCTTCATTTGTGACAGTGGCCTGCATTGTTGGTTTTGAATGTTGTTCCAGAATCTTGAAACTCATGCCATAATCTTTCTTACATATTTGTGAGCTTGTGTATTTATTTGCAATGCATTTATGGGAAAACTAATCTCAAATCGCCTCCTATTCTGTATGATGAGTAATTTTGAAAGAAATTTTTCTATGAATAGGAAGGATAGTACCTTTTGAAAAGCAGTCATCACTCTTAGTGGTTTCCCTTGTTCATGATGGCAAAGGTCAGTTTGGGACCAAGACACTTTGACATCTTTGACTATCTGCTTTCACAATCTTTCTTCAATGATGATGAACCTGTTAGCTTCACATTGTAACTCAAATAATAGTGAACTCATGCAAATCATTTTAAAGCCCACTTCTTTGCCTCTGCCTTTAATCATCATTTTACTTTAGAAAACCTTAGTTATTGTCTCACTGTAACCAAAATTTGTCTTACAGTCAGTGCAACTCTTAAAATCAAACTTTGTCCATCTGCCCTTTGCTTATAAATGAAGGAGGCGCTCTCAACCCTCTGCTTGTAGATGAAGGAGGTTCTTCAGTCATGTCATATCATCAGCCCTTTGACAGTGCTATTTTTCCTTTCATTGTTCTTTCAGGCTTTGAATGTGATCGCAAGAGCTTAATGAAAAACACTCTTCTCATTGGTTGCATCCCAGGCTCAAGATCACATTGAGAAGCAGCTGTCTTCTCATGTGGAGCCAAATATTGTCTTCCGAGATGCTGGTATGCCTCTGTCCTTGAAATATCCATGAAAACATTGTAAAAGCACCTACAATCAGTTTGACTTATGGTCCATGTATTGCTGAGACTTGAGGGTGTATTAGTGGCACGACCTATGGCTGTAACCAATTTTATTTGAATAATGGGAAGGTCTGTTATGACTGGCCTATAGCAGATGGAGGTTATTTGGCTTTAGGATAGTTTTCCAAGGGAGAAATTCCTAAAGCGCCACTTCCTAACTTAGGGGATACTTTTTGGATAGATTTGGATTGTTTCTTTAGAGTTGATGGGCAGACTAGTATGGCTGAGGCTAGGTAGGACTTGATAATGAGGTTTCATCTCGTCATGGGCGGACTGAAAGGTAAGAAGGCAAAAAAAAATTATGGGTGTTTTCCAGCTGGAAAATTTGACAAATTTTTGATCAGATGCTAGAAAACTTGGTTGTTACAACTAGTCATCACCAATAAGTGAAAATTACTGATGACTAACAAGAGTTACTATGATGTGATTCAACTCCCCATGTACATTTAGGGAAGTGGAACCAAAAAGAAAAGACAAATTTGAACTTCCTCAAGAGTTGCAGGACCTTCTAGAGACAACCAACCCTTCCAGATACCTAACCCTTGAGAAAACTTGTCATTTTGCTGAGCTAGACCCCCAGCCGCTCTCATGAAAATCCATGAATGTGACTGAGGCCCTCCAATTTCTCCCACATCAAGGCATGCCAATGATTGAGGACTTTTTCAGGGCTAGGTCTCAGGCCTCTGTCGAGAACTTCATGAAACTTGAAAAAATGATTAATAATTATTAATTAAAGCTACTGATGCAAAAATTGGTACAAGAACTTGACCTGGCCCCTACTAACCATGACAGGAATTTATTCAAACATATCATAAACATGTAATCTACAAGCCATAATAACATATTTGAGCATAGGGGTCTCATACTTATCTGAGTTTTGTCAAGAAGAATTGATGTCTTATAACAATAGTTGGATTATAATCTATTAGGTCATATATTCATTCACATTTCATGTACTAATCAAATCATGATGAGAGCCATAACCAAAGTATTTCATAAACCATGATTATAACCAACATATAAGAAACAAAATAACAATGATATAAAAACCATGAAAGCCACATAATAAAAAGTGTATTTACACATAAAACACAATAGGAAAATAGCTCTTATTAGTCATATGAAAAATCCAACCAAGATAGGGACTTCCTCGAACCACCCGACCATAGATGGGGCTAAACCAAATATTTCTTTTAGCCAATCACCCACGTGTCATATTCCAAGCATTAATGTGGGACTCACAACAAAACCAACCAGGGATTCCTCAAGCTTTATCATATATCCCACCAAGGGATTCCTATGCCCGAAACCCTCATCAATACAACTAGGATTTACCACAATCCCACCAAATCACTATGCCTATACAAGAATGGATGCCTTTGTATCTATCCACCTAAACCATGAGGAATTTTTTTGTCTCCACCTATTGAATTTACCGTGTATCCCTTCGTTACCATTCAATGGATTCCTAAGACTATGAGTTATCAACCCTCTAGGATTTTCCATGTATCTCGTCATTACCAGTCAAGGGATTCCTAGGCAAAATCAAGGGTATTCACAACCAATATTTACCGTATATCCCACCTCATGATTCCTAGGCCTTGTGATTAATCCTGAGACCACCCCACTTAAATTCGAATCCATCTGGAAATCCAGCTCAACCAAAACAAGAGAAGCACATCACACCATGGCTATCCATAAATTACAAGGCAAGGCTGAAAAACATTTTCACGCCTAGAAAAACCCATGCCAATGATAACAAGAGAACCCAAACACACATGCATGTACCATGCATGACAAAAATAGCCAAGAAATCATACATGCAACTCAATACCTTCAAGTAATTCCATTGTAGTCGCTTGATCCTACTCTTCCTTGCTTGATCTTTGCTTCCTCTTGATTTCTTGTCCTTCCTTTGTCTTCTTCCTCCAATGTTAGTGTGCACCAAGAATGCTCTAAGTGTCCAATGATATGAGAGAGAAAGAGAGAATAGAGGTAGATAGCTCCAAAAATAAACTAAAAAAAGGTACCAACTAATCCTCGGAAGCCTTTTTATTAATGAGGCCTCTATTTTCTTCATTTTTCATTATTTTCCTTTATTTTCCTCCTCACATGAAACCTGTGACCTTTCACCTTCCTTTTCTCCTAATTTCCATTATTTTCACAAATAAAATGTCAATTAATGCCACTTTTCCTTTCCAAAGCCTTTGCCTTTGCATTTGCCAATTTCCTTAGCCATAATAAACCAAATGAACACCCACACTAGGATGTTTTGCCCAAAATTCAACTTGGAATAAGTTTCCCGTGACCTTGGTTATTATTTTTCCTTTATTAACTTTATTACATGGATTTTTAACCAGGGTTTTTATAGAAGCCTCCCCTTTGGGGGAACACTGTCCTCGGTGTTCAATGACACCTACAACCAACAAGACTGTTGAAAAGAAAAACATACTTCCCATGGAGCTTTATAACTTAGCTCGTTGCATTATTTACAATGATTAATTTTTTGAGAAGCAAACCAACATGAGAAAAATAACATGACAACCATAACGACATGACACCCATACCGATTATTGGAGCTTTATAACATAGATCATGGTGATATTTACAGCGATATACATATATACATGTGCCAAAAAATCACATCAAAATATATGCGAAAAACATTTTCTCAACCAACGAATAGAGAAGGATACATAACCCACATATGATCAACCATCTCCCATGTAGCTTCATCGGGCCCAAAGTGCTTCCACTACGCCTTAACCTACTCTATTGCTCGGTTTCGTAGCATGAGCATCTTTCTCTGCAAAATACACAGAGGTTCAGGTTGGAATTCTCTTTATGGATCCACCTACAATACAAACCAGTCAATCACATGGTAAACATCTTTAACATACTTCTTAAGTAAGGAAACATGGAGAACATCATGGAATTTCATTATCAGAGTTAGTGCAAGTTGATAGGCTACTAGTCCAATCCTTTCAAGAATATGAAAAGGTCCACAAAACCGAGTTGTTAGTTTGGCACATGATACAATCATCAAGGAGCTCTTCTTGGGCTTGATGTGAAAATACACATGCTCCCCAACCTAGAACTCCTTAAACATCTTGTTCCAATCTACATAAATTTTATTCTTGGCCTGTTTTTCCTTCGTATTCTTCTTGATTACCTACATTTCTGGTTCCATCTTTTCCAACATGTCTGGTCCTATCAACATCTTGTTTATAGGATCACTCCAACTAATAGGAGTATTAAAACTTCGCCCATAAATTTCCTTGAATGGACTCATACTCAATGAATCCTAATACCCATTGTTGTAAGCAAACTCAACTAGTGGAAGATACTCTTCCCACCTCCACTGTTGATGCAACACACACATCCTCAACATATCCTCCAATATCTTTTTTTCCCTCTCTGTTTGTACATCTCTCTATGAGTGATAAGTTGTGTTGAAGGAAAATTCTATACCCAAACTTGCAAATAAATCTTTCCAAAACCTAGAAGTGAACTAATCATCCCTGTCTGACACAATCTTCTATGGGACACCATGCAACTTGACTACATATCTGATGAAGACTTGTGCTACATCATTATTTGAATAAGTATATTTCTCTGGAATGAAGTGTGCTACCTTTTTCAACCTGTCCACCATGGCCATGATGGAATCATTCTGTCTATATGTCCTCATCAAACCTGTAATGGGATCCATGGAAATTACCTCTCATTTCCACTTTGGAATGGAAATCAGCTGAAGCAACCCACTTGGGTTCTTACACTCTGCTTTCATCAGCTGATAGTCCAAACATATAGCTACAAATTCTACCACTTCCTTATTCAGATTCAGCCAATAATAAAAATTCTTCACCACTATCAATGTCTTCTTCTATCTTGGGTAACATGTATATGGTTTTGCATGAAATTCTCACAAGATAATCTTCTTGATCCCACTTTCATTCAATGCATAGATCATGTCCCTAAATCTGATCAAACCATATGATGTAAGATGATAGTCCACATCCCGTTCACCTGCAACCTGTTGTAACTTGTGCATAAGCTCTCTATACATGTCATCCTGTTGTCTTACCTATAAGATATGATCCTGTAATTCTATCTCATAGGATCTCATATCTACTATGTGATTCACCTGTACTCTTCTGCTAATGGCATCTACAAACTTGTCCTCCTTTCCTTTGATGTACCTAATCTTAAATTAAAACTCACTGATTGTGGCTGACCATATAGCTTGCCCAACATCCAGATTCATTTGGTCAAATAGATACCTCAATCCACTATGTTCACTCATCAATACAAACCTCCTGCCAAGAAGATAGTGTCTCCACATATTCAATGCATGGATGATCGCTAGCAATTCAATATCATGTGTCGGATAATTTCGTCCGTGCTCATTTAGTTTTCATGACTCATATCACACTACATGTCCTTCCTACATTAAGACTCCACCAAGTCCTCTCTTGCAAGAATTTTTACAAACCACAAACTCTTTGTCTAAATATGCAATATTTAACACTAGAGCATTTGTCAACAACTCCTTCAACTGCTCAAAATTGGCTACACATTCCTCTGTCCATACAAATTTCTTACCTTTCCTTTGTAATGATGTAATAGGATAATAAATATATGATAAATTCCTGATGAACCTCCTATAATAACCTGCTAACCCCATGAATGATATTACCTCATCCACACTCATAGGAGTTTCCCACTCCATGATATGTCTTATCTTTTTTGGGTCCATTGTTATGCCTTCCTTGGAAACAACATGTCTCAAGTAATATACCTCTGTCTAAAAGAAGCTACATTTACTAAGCTTAGCATACTATTGATGCACTCTCAACAATCTCAACATTGTTTCTAAGTGTTCGATAATATCCTGATCATTCTTATAATACATAAATACATCATTAATGAACACAATGAAAAAATTGTCCAAATAAGGACGCATCACACTATTCATCAAGCACTTAAAGGTAGATGGAGAATTATTCAAAACAAATGGAAAAACAACAAAATCATAATGCCCATACCTGGTCCATAAAGTAGTCTTGTATATGTCCACTTATTTAATGTGTACCTGATGGTACCCAAATCTCAATTCAATCTTAGAGAACATTGTTTCTCCCTTCAACTAGTCAAATAAATCATCAATCCTCGGCAACAGATACTTCTTATTGATAGCCACCTTGTTCAACTAATTTTAATCAATGCATAACCTGAGGGTACAATCCTTCTTCTTCACAAACAACATTGGTGCACCCCAAGGCAATACAATTGGCCTGATGTATCCCTTGTCAAGCATTTACCTCAACTACAACTTCAACTCTACTAACTATGGTGTGCTCATCATGTATGGTTCCTTTGATGTTGGTGATGCCCCTGGTACCAACTCAATAGAGAAGTCCACTTATCTATGAGGAAACAAATCTAAAATCTCTAAAAGAAACACATCCTGAAACTGCTGTAATATAGGGTACCTATTCAAGGCTTCTGCATCCTCAACATCCTTACCTTTATCATTGGAAATATGTACTACAAATAACACATGCCCTTTATAGTGATTGTGCTTTGCTTGCATAGATGTCACCATTCTAACTGATGTACCTTTCTTACCCTACAATATTATTTTTTCTCCATTGTCATCCAAACACTCAACAGATTTATCATAACAATCCACCTTAGTCATGTGAAGATACAACTAATCCATATCCAAAAGAATACTATATGATACCAATGAAAATACATTCAAATATGTTGATTTAGGCATACCATTCAACACGAAAGCACAAACTCTTACCCAATGATGAACTCTCTTCTTTGTACCTCTAGCCAACTGCACTAACCAATATTATACATGCACTTCTTTATTCAAACCACACTTATCAAGAAGTTCAAGATTAACATAACTATAATTAGATCTAGGGTCAATCAAAATACAAACAACTTGATCAAAAAGCTTACCTTCCATCTTGATAATAGATGTATGGTGATCTTCTTGCCTATTATCCAATACACCATAGATATGTGGAACGATCTACCCAACATCCTCAACTTTTTGTGCTTCCTGTGCACTGTAAATATGAGGCATGCCACCCTGATTCTATGGATTATCCCTCTTGAGATGCTCCTTGCCACATATCCAGCACTACAACTTTCCCTACCATCACCTTTATTCTTCTACCCTCTAGGTTGTGACCCATTGAACTTCTTGTAAGGTGAAACATTTTCTTTCTCTCCTACATTATGGTGTCTCATTCGCTTTGGTTGCCATTTACCTTTAGCTTTGTCTTTCCATTTATAACACTTTTGGAATTATTTATTACACTTTGATTTCTCATAAAAACGCTTTGATTTATCAATGAATTATTCAAGTGACTGAGGCTCATCATACTCAATCCAATCTCTAAATGCTAATGGAAATCCACTAAAAAATCCATGAATTTTGGCTTTATCATCCTTAGGATATGGTACATACCTCAAAAACTCTAGTAGCTTGGTTGTATACTCCTCATCCATCATCGTTTCATAATCCAACAAATACTTCTTCCTGAAGAGTCTCTTGAATTCATGACAACTCAACTCCTCTGTCCTAATGTCTCTGACTTGCTTCACATCTTCCCACCAGATGTTTGTTTTCCCCTTGATGTTGAAGATAATTATTTTGGACTTCATATTCTCCATGTAATCATGCAGCTCAAAGAACTTCTTCACCATGAGTATCCATACCTCTGCATCCAACGACTTAATCAAATCCCCATCAAAGTTAGGTGACTTGGATTCCTTGAACTCATCTGTAAAATATCCCCTCTCACTACTCCTATAAGGTTGATAATGATGATAACCATGGTACCTATCAGAAACAGAACTATAAGAACCTATGTCCATCACTCCTCCTATCTAGCGTATCCAATAACCTACCATCTCTGCTCATGTCATCTTTATCTGACATGTGCCCACCATGAGACCTATTTCCATATGCTTTATTAGTCTTATCCACTTGCCCATGGCTGATCCTAAGTGTTCCCTATATCTTCAAGTCTGACAAAATCTAAAGGATAAATGCATTAACTTCTACTTTTTTCTTTTGTGCATGAATGATCCCACCATTATCTGTTGTGTAACTCCTTATTTATGCCTTCAAACTTCTGAATGTGTCTGTTATGTCAAAAGAGTGCCCACCACCATGTTTCTCATTTGATCCATAGGGAGAGTCTTGTGAACTGTAGTCTACAATCTTGCTAGTCATCTCTGATCTTCTTCCTGCAAGTATACGATGTTAGCTTAAACTAAAACATAACATAATAAACATACCTTAGTATAGTTTAGGGGAGGATATCTCGTCGGCAAGATCAACTAGATTAGAAAAATACATGTATAAGAATAATCATAGCAATATATAAACATAATATCAACCATTATCCAATTACCATGCATGAATATACCAACCACATACCATGACCTTATGCATGAAAACTATAATAATTCCAATGTATGCATAACAACATATAAACACTGACATGCATAACCAATGCATAACCAACATGCAACTCATGAAAAACACATCCAAAAACAACACCATCCACTTTCGCATGGCTAAAAAACTTCAGAAATGACCACCGCCATGCATACACAACAAGCACATAGACCACAAGCATAAATAATACATACGTAATTGACATGCATGCATGACCAACACCTTCTGCCCATCCAGTCCAAGGGGTGAACCATGCTCTGATACCACTCTGTAACACCCTCCTCCCACATTTACCCAAGCTAGCGAGTCCACTGGGTAAACATGTGACGAATAGTTACTACGATGTGATTCATCTCCCCATTTCTAGTTAAGGAAGTGGAACCGACAAGACAAGACAAATTTGACCTTCCTCAGGAGCTACATAACCTGCAGGAGACTACCAACCCTTCTTGGTTCCTAACCCCTGATATAACTTGTCATTTTGCTAAGTTAGACCCCTAGTCATTCCCACGGCAAGCCATGCATGTGACTGAGGCCCTCCAGTCACTCCCACAACAAGTAATTCTAGTGGTTGTGGCCTTTTTGAGGAAGTTCTAAGCTAGTGACCCTAAATTATGAGCCACTTTTTTAGGGCTAGGTCTTGGGCCTCTGCCCAGAACTTCATGAAACTTCCAAAAATGATAAATAATGATGAATTAAATTTCATCATGCAAACATTGGTACAAGGACTTGACCTAACCCCAACTAGCCATGACAAGCATTTTTTCAAACATGCAATCTATAGGTCATAATAACATATCTGAGCATATGGGTCTCATACTTATATGAGATTCATTAAGAAGAATTGATGCCTTATCAAAATAGTTGATTATTATCTATTAGGTCATATACTCATTCACATTTCATGTATTCATAAAATTATGATGAGAGACATAACCAAACTCTATCATAAACCATGCTTATAACCAAAAAAATAACAATGATAAAACAACCATTAAAGCCACATAATAACAAGTACATTTACACATAAAAAAAGAGAGGAAAAGAGACCTTATAAATCATATGCAAAATCCAACCAAGCCAGGGAATTCCACGAACCACCCGACCATAGATTGGGTGGAACCAAATCTTTCTTCCAGCCAATCACCCCCATTCCATATTCCAAGCATGAATGTGGGACTCACAGCAAAACCAACCAGGGCTTCCTCAGGCTTTACGATATATCCCACCAAGGGATTCCTACTCCTGAAACCCTCATCAATACAACCAATATTTACCACAATGCCACTGAATCACTAAGCCTATACAAGCATGGATGCCTTTGGATTTCTCCATCAAAACCGTGAGGAATTTTTCTATCTCCACCTCTCAGCTTTACCGTGTATCCTGCCATTATTGGCCAAGGGATTCCTAGGCCCAATCAAGGGTATTCATAACTAGGCTTTACCGCATATCCCACCTTGGGATTCCTAGGCCTTGTGATTAATCCTGAGACCACCCCACTTAGCTTTGAATCCATCCAGCAATCCAGCTCAACCAAAATAAGAGAACCCCATCACACCATGGTTGTCCAGAAATGGGAAGGAAAGGCTAAGAAATACTGTCACACCTAGAAAAACCCTTGCCAATGACAGCAAGAGAACCCAAACACGCATGCACGTACCATGCATTCCAAAACTATCAAGGAAATCATGCATGCAACTTGATACCTACAATTAATTCCACTGTCTCTGCTTGATCCTGCTCTTCCTTGCTTGATATTTTCTACCTCTTGCTTTCTTTTCCTTCCTTTTCCTTCTTTCTCCAATGCTAAATGCTAGAGTGCACCAAGAATTCTCTTAAGTGTCCAAGAATATGAAAAGAGAGTGTTATCCCCCTATGAAATTTTCGACAAGCAAACACGGGGCTAAAATGTTTCTGAGCCTTCAAGGAATGCATCTCCTCTGAAAACACATCATCCTTGAAGCCTCCTGTGCCTTTTCCCTTTGATAAATCCTCATCCGTTGTTTCCATTAGAATGCCTCTCTATTTGTGAAGAAGAATGCCCTAAAGGCCCCCATTTCTCCTTTCATCTCAAGCCCTATTAAACCTCTGTTATCATCACCTTTTCCCCCTTTTATTTTCCCCTTAAACCTTTCAAATATCCTTTGTTTGGTTCGATACCCCCTTATTATATCTACCGTTTCCCTTTTTCAGCCTTAAAAACCCTCCTTTTTGGCTAAAAAACCCATTTTTCCTTATGCTGGCCTAGCCCCTTTCGGCCAACCCCTTAAGCACTTCCCCATATGCCCCAGGCACTAATCATGATCGCAAACCTTAAACTAGGTTGCCCGCTGCACCCCCCGATTGGGATCTCCCGACTATAATCTCCACCATCGATTCCCCGTTGATCCAATGGTCATCGCAAGCCCTATCGTGCCCACATATCCTTTTCTCATTCCCCTGATTAGTATCCCCACCATTGATTCACGTCTAATCTGACGGTTCACGCATCTTCGCCCGATCGCAATCGCAATTTCCAAGCGGTGCCATCCTCTGCCCTATGTGATTGTGATCCTCCGATGCAATCTTCACTGTCGATCTCTCATAGATCCGGCAGTCCAAAGCCAATCGCTCCATCTCCTATTAGGATTAGGTCCTTCCCCCATCGCCCCTCTTTCGATTCAATCTCAGCCATCCGCCTCAACTTGATCGATAGCCCATGCGCTTCCTTCCACCAAACTGCCATTTCACCACGTGTTCACCCGTTCTCCCTACGGACACTATCTTCACAGCTGCACCACCATTATTCCAGGCCTCACAACATCTCTTCCGCCAAACCTGGGTTTCATAATTGATTTTTTTTATTTTGCAGGGCATTACAGGGTGGTGAATTCACTCCTTCACAGTCATTGTGAATCGGAAACACAGAGAGACCATTACAGCAGTGGCTCAGTAAAACAACAGAGACGGATTAAGCGGATTAAAGCTAGTTAATTGAACATTGAACACCTAATCCCGTGATCAAAGTATTAAGGTGCAATTTGAAGATTTGAAGAGCACAAGAAACAAGCCATATCTGCTCTCAGCATCATCATAACATTTTCTTAGGATAGTATGCCTCCGAAAAAGGTCTCCATGCCTCCCCGAGCTCCCAAAGGCCATCTCACTGATAGAAAGCTTCCAACAACTGTCAGGACAAAAATAAATGGAGGTATGAAAGCCCAGCAGACCTTCAGTCACCTTACTTGCTTTATAAGACAAAACAGAGAGATTTACAGCCAGAAGGAAACTTCAAAGAAATATCAGAGGTCAAATCCAACCTGACAAAGACTCCAGACCAGACCACCAAGTACAGCGCAGAGCTATTAAGCGGAGTGGCATGAAATTCCTCCTCCACTCTATCTTAAAAAATCGATTTAATGTGTATCACCTACTCTTGCTATCTATTTGTCCTATAAAGAATCCCAGAGAACACATTGTAAAGGGTTGGTTGGTGGAACTGCGTTATTGCGGTTGTAGTTGTAGGGATTCATTTTTGGACTGTTAGAAACAGTTTTGGGAGAGAGTAGCAGATTAGTTTATAATGTAGTAGGCTGGGAGGAGAAAGTTAGGACTGTAATCATCCCTTGAGCTCATTGTATGTGACTGGTTTTGCATCAATTAATCAAGTGTTTTCCATAGGATCTTGGTCTATTACTACGGGTGATGTTTTTCTCTTTGCATATTTTATTTACATTATTCATGTTTTTCATTGGTCTTCTGGTACGCATTAGAAATCTGGCATAGGATTTACCCTCGCATGGTACCCTATGTTACTGCTCTCCCTCCCTTTAATGTTTTCCGCTGATCGTGAATCTGAGCGCAAATGCTTATGATTTAACCAGTGTAGTAGCTGTTATTCGCTGCTAGCTGATGTGTGAATTCGGTTTTGTTGCTTGGATGTCTTAGCTGGTGTCAAAGTAGGGAAGGTTAAAATTCCTTCTCCAATCTATAGACTCTAGTTTGTGGCAAATCTTATCTCTATTTTCCCTTGGATCATGCTAAATCAGGCCTGGAGTTAAATGATCTCTGGTTTGATCTATAAGCTGCCCCTTTGTCCCTCCTTTGAGAGTTGCCTTTGAGTGTGTCAAAGTAGGCCTGGAGTTAAATGACCTCTGACCTGATCTCTAGACAGAAACTGGGTGGCTTTGCTTCTTTCACTTTTAATCCCTAATGTCCCATTCCACCGTCTATCTAAGAAGATCCTTTAGTATAGATGACTTGCCCTATAGAAACCTTGCTGATTTGTGTGCAAGTAATCCCCTTTCATGACTCCATAGCCCAATGGATGACACTTTCTTGACCCGTCCTCTTTTGTCGAAACCTCTTGCTTCTCTGCTCCTTTCTTCCATTACTTTCTCAGTTTATGATCTCGTGACTCAACCCAACCACCGACCAACCAAACCATTTTAAACCCCTTTTGTGCTTCATACCAAGCCTAACATCTCATTTTGAGCTTCAAAGATATATCATATATTTATTTTATGGAGAGATCCCTCTCCGGGTCCAAGAGGGCTAGATCCTAGGATCCCAAATTGGTTCTAATGTTGTCTCATATTTTGGTCTCGCCAATCTGGCCAAAACATGAGAACCCCAACAGAGAGAATAGAGAGAGAACTCCAAAAATGAACTGACAAAAGGTACCAACCGATCCTCATAAGCCTTTTTATTAATGAGGCCTCTATTTTCTTCATTTTCCATTATTTTCCTTCATTTTCCTCCTCACATGCAACATGTGACCTTTCACCTTCCTTTTCTCCTAATTTCCATTATTTTCATAAATAAAATGTCAATTAATGCCACTTTTACTTTTGAAAGGCTTTTCCTTTGCCTTTTCCAATTTACTTAGCCATAATAAACAAAATGAACACTGACACTGGGATGTTTTGCCCAACATTCAATTTGGAATAAGTGTCCCGTGACCTTGGTTATTAATTTTCCTTTATTAAATTTATAACATGGATTTTTAACGAGGGTTGTTACAGGGATTGTTGGATAATAATTGATAAGGAAAAGTAGTACAAACAACTTGAATAAGTTAAGGAGGTTGATTGCATTCACAAAATCATAAGCGTGGGTTTCCTCAAAACATAAGAATCTCATTTGATGATCAAGTGTAATGGAAATTATGGATGCATTTTAAAGAATTAGAGACAATTTTTCGAGAGCCATTAAGAAATAAAATTTTATCCAATCATATATAATACATTTACCAAGCATTATAAATATTATTTGCAATAACATCAATGAAGTAAAAGTTCTTCAACGTAGCCTTTTGGAAGGGGGTGGTGGTTGTATAACTAGACAATGAAGCAAATTGATTCTCTTTTCATTACCTTCATCCAATTGGAGTCTTATCTCTTAAGAAAATATATGTATATAAATCTTATTGTTCAATATCCTCTTACATCTTTCTTTTTTTTCCGGGGAAAAAACAAATTTTTTTATTAAGGATATAAAATGTTACAAAGCACATGCATTTAAGAATTCATAAATAAAGAGGGAAAACACCCTGAAGAGCACACAATCTAGTGAGAGAAACGAGTGCTAGTGAAAGCCACTGAATCAAAACCAAAAATAATAGTCCAAAAATATAAACAAACCTCTCCAATTAAGAAGAAAACAACACACAAGGCACCATTGTCCAATAATACATCACCTAGGAAACATACAATATCAAAAATATATAACTTGACCACCCAGAAGGGTAATGGAGTCAGCCAATGAAGGAAGATACAAAATAACCAAAGTCACCAATAAATTGGGAAAATATAGTATCTGATGTCCACAAAAATAAAATACAAAAATACTGCAAAGTTATAAGTTGTAGGGCCTTACGTTCGAGACACTGATGTTTCCAGCTTTAGTATCAGTTATGCTCCAGTTGTCTATATACTGTTGAATGCACTCCTTTCATAGGAGTTCCATTGAAATGTTTTTTTCCCTGTAGATATGGCACACACATATAATATCAAATGATGAATTTAAAAGGATAATTTCTTCAATGATAGGGATAAAAACATGTTTTTGACATCTCTGTGTATTGTTGAACTAGTTTATAACATTCATAGAATCACCAAAAATTTGAACCTTGGAAATTTCTAGTTGTATGAGCCAGCAAAGAAAGAGTTTTAAGGAATGTAACTCTGCAAAATTGTTTCTACCTGAACCAATACCCATAGAGTATTTTAAACATTTTTTTTCATTAATATGAATCACCAGCCCAAAACCGCATCTATTATGTGCGTCTAAGGCACCATAAACATAATCCCATGGGATATCTCGATTGATCTGTTATGTGGTTATATTTCTAGGGGGTCTGGAAGTTTCAGTTATATGTATCATAGAGAGGATTTAAAACATTCAGCTGCTATTTGATTTGGGGTAGATCCAGTGTCCCTAAATATTCCTTTATTCCTTGCAAGCCAGATTCCCCATGAGATAATTAAGGTGATTTTTTTTTTTTTTTTCATATGTGGCTTCATTCCACCATTTTTTCCAAGCTACCTAGTAGGTAGCACCATTCCAAGGAATTCTAACACCTAAAAGGAATAGTGTATACTCTCAAACTTTTATGAAAAAATTACAGTTTAGAAACAGATGATTTATAGACTCCTTTGAGTCCTTGCACAAGGTACACCACCTAGGTCCATGCTTGTTTTGTTTCTATAAGTTGTCCTAGGTAGGAAATTTGTTTGTGAGAATGCACCAAAAAAATAGTCTCACTTTTGTAGGTATTTTTCAGTTTCCAGAATTATTTGTGCCACCAAACATGTTCCCCCTGCCCCTACGGTACATCAAGAAGCTATAGCCAAATTTAGGGGAAGAGTGCCCATTCAAAGCATGTACCCAACGAATGGTGTCTGACCTGTCACATATCCTTACATTTGTGCACCTCATCTCCAGTGTATAAGTATCCCACTCTAATCCCCTTTGAGGTTCCAATTGAATATCCTCCATTGATTTCCATCCCTGATGCCACAAGTATGTGTCTCAAGTTTTGAAATTTGAAACAAAAAGGAGATCCCTTTTGAGTGTAGGGCCTCCAAAATCACTCTAGATAGAGAAACAAATTCGTTGCAACCCACCCATGGATCGCTACCCAATTTGACCTTCTCCCCATTGCTGACATGCCAAGCCAGACCTTATTCCACCATATTAAATGAGGCTATTGTAGCTTTCCATATTGTTGATGCATTTACTAAGTCTTTCCTAGGATTATGAATCCATTCCTCCAAGGGAACATGATCGATATATTTTCATTTTACCACCACTGTACATAGGTTATTCTCTATTAAGATCCTCCATCCTGATTTTTCTGCTAGTGAGGAGGAAAAGGATTTAAGCTCCTTTATCCCCAAACCTCCCCATTCTTTTGGACTGGCAATTTTGTCCTATGCAACCCAGGGTAGCACAGTGTCCTCCTTCGACCTTCCCTAGAGAAAATGACTGATCTCTTCCCGGGACCCCAGGGTAGCACAATGACCTCTTCCCGGGACCCATTGCTAAAAAGAAGGATGTCATCCACAAATAGCATGTGGGATATGAAGAGATTTTTGGCCATTTTAATTCCCTTAATTTTGCCACTCCTCTTAGCCAAGAGGAGAATCTGACTTATTCCTTCTGCTGCTAGTAAGAACAAGAGTGGGGATAGAGGAAAACCTTTTCTGAGCCCTCTTTGACCGTGGAAAAAGGGAGAGGAAAACCCATTAATGAGAAGAAAAAAAACACAAATTTTTTATGCATCCCATTATCCAATTGATAAATCCATTACAGAAGCCCAGATTTGTCAACAGAAGATGAAGGTATAACCAGTTGTTACTTTCATAAGATTTTGAGAGGTCAATTTTGACAATGAAACCTCTTTTTTTTTAATGTTGTGTATAATTTCTAGTTCCACCCCTATATATTTGTTAATTTTTCTTCCATCCAAGAAACAAAACTTCTCTTTATATATGTTGCATTATAGGATAGGCTTTAGGAAAATTGCAATAATTTTAGCTATGATTTTGTAGATGCAATTACATAGGGAGATGGGTCTGAATTCTTCAAAGGAGATAGGGGCATCATATTTGGAAATAAGGGCAAGAAAAGTAGTATTTAAAGGTATATGAATGCCTCCCTTAACCCTAAATTCTTCCACCACCCCCACCCTTTCATCCCCAATAAGGTCAAAAAAATGATGAAAGAACTCCACTATCCAACCACCCAGCCCAGGACTCTTATCTTTTTGCATAGATTTTAAGATGCTTTCCATTTCACTTTTTGAAATAGGGGCCATTAGCATCTCATTTTCCTCCTCCTCTGCATATATGGGGAAAATTTGTGCCACCCGAATGACCTCAACAAATTTTTGAAATGCTCTCTTCCCATTGAAGCTGGATCACTAAAATATTTAGCCATTCCACCCTTTGGTCGTCTCATTTCCCAGATAGTATTTTTATTTTTTCTCCTCTTCGCATAATTCTGGAAAAAATTGGTGTTTTCATCCCCTGTCGATAGCCATATGGCTCGAATTTTTAGTCTCCATTGTTCTTCAAAGTCAATTAATATCTTCCTCTATCTTGTCTCCATAAATTTGACCCTTTCTCTCTTTTCCTCTATTTCATAGCTATCTGCTTCAGTGTTTTCAATTCCTTCCAATTCCTCCCTAATACTCTTAAGATCAGATTCTTCCCTCGAATTTTTCTCTTTAACCCAAATAATAGTCTTAGATTCAAGTTTTTTAGGTTTTCCATCAAATATTCAGCATGGGAAATGAAAGGAGACATATCTAGCAACCTCCAGGTACTCTTGATTAAATATATGTAACTAGGGTCTTTGAGCCACCTCGGGTTGAATTTGAAGGGATATTGTTGGAACAAGGTCTCCTCACAAGCTACAAAACTGGTCCATTTTGAATATTTTTTATTATATTTAGTCTAGCACAGGGGTTTTGGGGCGGGTCAAAGCCTCGAAAGCATTGTAATGGGTGAAAGGGTAAACTAGGGGTCCGAAAACCATGGGTTGTGGACCATAGGAAATTCTAGGCTAGATTGTTATAAATAGAGATGCATTTTTTATTTTAAAGGATAGGATATGATGAGCTATTGATGCGAATTTTGATTTAAGCTATGTTTTTGGGTTTTGGGGAACGGACTCCTACTGGCTATGTGCGCGGAGATCCAAGTCCAGCTGTGTGCGGACCCTGCTACTGTGTGCGTAGGTTGGGAAGGGAATTGGAATTGTAAGGAAGAATTGATGAATGAATGCGACAGATTGCTAGAGAACTAAATCTGTAAGTACTTTTATGTGAATTACTAATAATTGTTGTATTGTGCATTTTCTGTCCTTAAGCTGCGAAAGATCTGTATACTCCATTCTTGGATCTAGATCTATTATGTTCTATTTATGTATTATTGT
The DNA here is from genome assembly GCA_034641835.2 of Pinus albicaulis. Taxonomy (NCBI): domain Eukaryota; kingdom Viridiplantae; phylum Streptophyta; class Pinopsida; order Pinales; family Pinaceae; genus Pinus; species Pinus albicaulis. The sequence continues at coordinate 71,547,866 of MU968359.1, forward strand.
TTTGATGTTATAATATGCATATAACTATAGATCTAGTGCACGTGGATGCGAATAGAGACTTAATTAACACTGCACAGAACAAGGTAATCTGGGAATCCCAAGATCTAGCACAACTCTGCTTGCCTTACCCATCCTTTCTCAGGGTGCGGAAACCTAGTTCCAGCACCCACCCATACTACTTTGGATGAGACTTTGACCTACACAAGCAGGTCACTCTTGAAAGGGCCAGTAGTATAGGGATTTGTTAGCAAACCTTGCACACCAAACCTGGGTGAGGACCCCTCGAGCCAACAAATGGTTCTGTTGTCGGGACCGGAAGAATTCTGAGAGAGGAATCGGGTAATGACAAGAGAATACTGGAAACCTAAAAGGAAAGAGATTGAAGACTAGTTCGAAAGACAGATCTAGGAGTTCGCAGTAAAATAAAATCGTAGTGAGAAGTTAACGACGGAAAGGTGGAAAAATAGGTACATTCTTATTGAAAGCTACGAAATATTCTTTGTAACCTTTGCGATTGAACTCTAGGAGTGGCTGGCTTAGCTTGTGGAATTCTAGAAGTGCTAAAAGGATGAACGAGTCACTCAGTGGACCCCAGATCTGCTCGAGCAGCTAGAAAAAACTGATAATACTATCATGCATACGGTGTATCACTAGGTGGATACTGTGCTAGGAGGATTTGTGATAAAATTTTCCATTGATCAGTTTGCATCATACTCTAAGGCTGAACGGTGATTCTTCAAAGGGTTCCAAGGAAAATTTCTGAGGACGTTACTATTGCTTATCAAGAAATTACTGTGCGAAAAGAGTACTCTGTGTAGTCATACTAACTGAATGACCTCAGATCTAGACAGGAGCACAACACGCTATCAGACCAAACTTTACGGAGGGAGATCCGCCTACAATATGTTGCAGGATCCAGCTATGCAAGATCCCCTAGCTACATCACCAACTAGGCCGCACAAAGGTAAGAATTCACCTATACCGCCACCCTCCCTAGATAGTGATATGGCTGCGCATCTAAAACTACCTACCTTCAAGGGGGTAGGAGATGAGGATATGGACCGGTTTTGGTTCGTTGCAGACTCTGTATGGACTGCGCAGAATGTGGCTAGTGATACGGTAAAAAGGGCGCATCTTTTGTTGGCCCTCGAGGACAGGGCCCTGGACTGGTACATGTGGTATATTGCCCAGAATGGGAGCACATCTATTCAAGATATCAAGGAAGCTTTGAAGCACTAGTTCAGGAAGCCAAAATCTTATTCCCAGTTGGTAGCAGAAGTAAAGGACTTCAAACAAGGTGTGTCTGAGTCAATATAGGAGGTTGATCAGCAACTGAAGAAAGCAATCATGGAAGGAGGATTTGAATATGATGATAGACAGCATACGGAATGGTTCATCGCTATGTTGTTACCTCACCTGCGCACACCAATGAGTCATCAGACCTTTGAGTCGTAGGAGAAGGCTGTGGAAGTCACTATGAAACTAGAGGCTGCCCCCCGAGAGGATACATCTGCAGGAGTACAAAAAATCCAAGAACAACTTGGGGCTATGCATATCGAGATACAAAACCTGTGAAAAGAGTGAGGAAAGGACAGTTGCACAGATCTGTGGTGCATACGATGCCAAGTGTCTGGCCATATGAAGAATCAGTGCCCTCTGCTAATGGATTACATGCAAACAGGAGGACCTAGTCTGGTATGCCCGGGAGCAAGTAGGGAACCTGTTCTATTACGACCAAGTTCAAGCGAACTTGCGCTATGGTGTGATGATTTTCGGGTAGCAAGACTACATGATACGAACCATTTCCCTCAGCTAGGTTCATATGTCCCAAAACTAAAGCAACAATGGTGCTGATTTTTCCAATCAGTGGGACATGATGAGCAGAACTGTCGTCACCAATAATTTTTGCGCACTTTGGAGGGTCACCGACCCGAGGCAAAGGAGGTCGGGGAGGAAGTGCAGGGTGAGAATGTGGGCATCTAATCTGTTATAATTATGGATAAATAGGGCACATTGCCAGAGAATGCCCAAATCCCACTAGGCCATCGTGTAAATATTGTAGGCAGTTGGACCATGAGGTAGAGGACTGCCCAATTTTAAAATCCAAGATGCAGGAAAAGCAGCCCACCCCTACGCAGAACGTACAAAGAGTTAAAACCGAGCTAAGAAAGGTGGATCCTTGTGTAAAATTAATGACACACAGTGGGCTAGTCACCTAGGGAACAAAGGATGAGCTTGCCTCCTGGGAAGGAGTGTCTTTCAAAGAACAAAAACCACTAGCAGTCCCCATACAGCCACCGACGCAACCTCAGATAGAGGAAGGGGTTGAGCCCTTTTTAAAGGCATGTCTAAAGCTGCTGCAAAATCCGCAGGCTGTAGGAAATCTCCAAGCACTACTGAATGCCTACATAGTTTGATCCAATTTGATCCCTGAGACCAAGGATGTACAAAAATTATACAGCTATAAGAAGCGCACCGGAAGAGAGATGCGATTGACTGCGCAGATTAGTGACTACGAGATGGATTAGGTTATCTTAGATCTGGGGTTAGATGTGAATGTATTAACAAATAAGACATGGCAACGAATGGGAGAAACTAAATTAGAATGGTCCACCATCCAGCTGTGAATGACCAATCAAAAAAAAATCATCCCTCTAGGGAGGTTACCAAAATTCACATCGCAGGGGTAAGGGTCCTAGCTGACTTTGAAGTCATAGAAATTATGGAAGATGTGGATCCCTACCCTGTGCTTCTTGGACTAGACTGGGAAATTTATGTGGGGGGTGTCATCAATCTCAAGAAGCACAGCATGGTGTTTGAAAGCAAAGGTACGCATGTCATAGTACCACTAGATCCAATAGAAGGTGCACGATATACAGAGCCAGCCTATGAGGAGGAGGAATTAGATCACATTTATAAATTAACTGCGCAAGATGAAGATCGGGTTAACCCCATGGATGAAGGAATGCTCTGCTGGGAAAAGGACAGTGAATGTTTCTCTGACACTGATGAGGAGATGGAAAATTGACAAGGCCGATTGCACGAGGTTTCGACGCTTCGATGTCTTCAGACCGTCATAAATTTCCATCGCATCTCTACCACATAAAGGAACCTGCCTTGTCAGGAGGACGTAGATGATAGTCAGAAGACGGTTGAACCTAATATTCCCACATAATGTAGTCTAGGGGCACTATCACTAACACTGCGTCGAGCACCTACACAAGGACCGGTATTCTTCACTCAGGAGAAGTATTGGAGAAGGGTGATCATATGCATAGGGACCCCAGTTTCCAGATGGACTCCGAGGTCAGTCAACCTACGTGGATACTTTCTGACATACAACACTCAAGGGTGTGATCAAACTTTGCACAGACAAGCTTTTCGAGGTACCGCTGACCTAGGCATGCGTTGGGTTACGGACCTGCCTGTACCCACGTGTAATGTGAAGAATTTGAGGATGCCTCAAGTAATAAATGGCACGAGGACGCATGACACAGCCCTATCGTGTAGGGACGTCCCGACCAAGGGCAAAGCACATGGCTCAAAAAGACTAATGGCCAACTGGAAGGCACTCCTCGCGTCGACCTTCATTCAAGGTGTGCGAATGACATGCAGGCGTCATCCATGGTCTAACATTCCATGGAAATGACCTCAGGCACGAAGGAAGACCGTCAGCACATCTCGATTTAATAAAAAAGGGATCTTACAAGTACGCACAATAGGCGGAAAATCATCAATGCAGCCATTTATGGTAAGATTGATCCACATGATCGATGGTCAGTCTCATGAATGGGATACTCCACCATTAAATAGATCCGGACAGTGTGTGGTTGGCTAGATAATTGCACACTAGGATATTTATTCACCCTATAACATGCTTCTGCTATCTATGTACTGGTTTTTTGTGCTCATTAACACTCTCTGTGTTTCCCATTTTCTTGTTACTAATATGAACCCAACCAGAGAGCTTGGGAATGCTGAGTGCAGTCACAAGGGTGAGCACTGGCTCCCGGTAGAAAGGCTTGTCTGCAAGCCACGCACAGACGGAACACTACGATACAGAGACATGCTGCGACTTCTCCGCAACTCCAGAATATCGCCCAGCAGAATCAATGTGTGTTCACTCCCTCGCATTTCCCTAGTCAACACCCCCGATCCATCTACTGGGGACATCCAAATAGATTTAGCGTAGCTATCTCACATAGAGCTACGAGGATTGTACACCAAAGTGTTGCACAAAGTTCACCGCTGTGACTGGGCCATGCACCAGTAGTATGACATACCCCCGGAAGTACGGGACCAAAGGATTGCAGTGGTCACAAACGCAACGTGTATTATCTAGGAGCAGCTAACCCATGGCGCACAATTGGTCGAAACAGCTACACAACTATGGATGGTAGTGCGGCACCATTCCATGCTTCAGCATATCCAGACATAATTACAGCAGGCGGAAGCTACTTTGGACCAAGTCAAAGCCTTCTCACCCTCCACCGTATCCTCACAGCATCTAGCCATCTTGGACAGGATAGAGAACCTTCGCCACAACAATAATTTCATTCGAAAACGATTGAAACCATGGGCCGAAACTGCACTCCAGCTCGCCTAAGACACTCATTCTGCCATTGCGTGCCTCCACTAGCTGTTAGAACAGGTTACCGTGGCTTTAGATGGCCCTGCCTCCCTGACACTAGTCAACATTGCGCAACGAGTTGCAGCCCAAAGTGTTAGTATGATTATTTCGTCGTAAAAGATCACTTTAGCTATGCATATCAAGTAGCCCTAACATCAAGTATGGCTGCAAAATATCTTTAAGTTTGCTGCATAAAATTAGATCTAAGCATAAAATATATTAAGCAGATAAGATATAAAATGGCTCCATGCATCCAATGAACAAGACAAGAAAAATGTATAAAAAGAATATTATATTATATTAAAGAATGGGGCACCTGAGAGGAAAACAAGAAAGGTGTTTTCCAGTTCTCCTCAGTGGGATGGGTTCCTAGAAGTCCTCAGTGTTTCAGATCTAAAATTCCTCTCTTTGGTTAAAGTGGAAAACCCTAACAAACATGGAACTCAATGGGAGTTCAAAATGCAAACAAATGGAAATGGTGACCAAGAGTAGATCTAGTGTAATCTAATGCAATGGAGGTGACTAATAAATGGGGAAAACCCTTCTATTTATAACAAAATATTGGGGTGTTCTAGAACTTGGTGCATGAATAAAATATTATTAATCACATTCTAGAATCACCCTTTAGGAATATTTTATTATATTTGTTGGAGGGAAAAGGGTTTTTGACTTCAGTCAATTCCTTTATTTATAAATAACAAATAAATAAATGATTTATTTATTATTTAAGGGAGATGAGGGGAATATAATTAAATAAATAATGGTTTATTTAATTATTTAAAAATGATTTAGTCAAATTTAACTAGGAATAGTATTTAAATAGTGATTTAAATAACTTATTCTTAGGGAATAATCAAATAAATAATGATTTATTTAATTGATTACCTTTTTTTGGGTTAAATATGACCAAGAAATGTAAACAAATGTGGTGAAAGCGATTTTACTTGGGGTAAAATTGGTCTTACATGGTGTAATTGGGTTCATCTAACGATAATGGGTTAGATGACCAAAAAATGGTGTAACAAATTTCCCCCCAACGTACGAGTGTTAGGATCAAATCGTATGACCGAAGTACGTTGTAAGAACTAAATCATGAAACAATAAGATAGAAATGAAAGAGAGGAATGTAAGGTAATATAAAGTGGTGGAGGACTAGACCCTGAGGAGACAAGATTTACAGGTGCAACAAGTCTCAAGTCTATGATGTGGTACCAATGTGAAAGGCGGAGGGGGAGGCATACCTATGCCCGCCGAGACAATAGTACAAAGAATAAGGCACCCGGAAAACCATGGAACGCGATAGTAAAAACAGTGCTGGCCTAATCATGAGCCAGAAATCAAGAATGATGACTCCCACATACATGCGATGCCTGGAATAATCATCAGGACTTATACAATGATATGGTAGTACATGAGATACTAATATACCCAAATTCCCCCTACACACAGGGAAGGGCTCGCGAAATCGTACCGACACGTGCAAATCGAAGAGGTGTTGCAAGCGACTGAGGCCGATATCATCAAATGAGAGGAGCTACATCAAGTGTTGGAATGAAGAAGTCATCCGGGTATGTGGGGGGCTACCTGCAAGGCCACCCCTCTTGAGGGTTGAGACATCTCACACACGCCCGGGTATCACCAATAGCTACTGCTGCATCACTGAACCGTCAAGTGTATAGATCACGATCAGGCTAAAAAGAGCTAGAACCAAGGTATACTGCCCTTTAGACCTAACTTCTGGATTAAAGGAGCTGATGTCGACAGAAGTAGGTCCACCATGGGTGAGGCAAGAAGGGAACCCCAACTAAGGCACGAGAGAAAATAGTGGAGTGATGAACAGATGGACACTAATGATGATGAAAATGAGGGATACTAAGTGGTGGATGGATGACTTCCCTTGTTAGAGCATAAAAAGCAGGGAGGGCATGGCAGCGATTGACACAATATCAGGAGGGATAGGGAACAATGGGACTGAGGACCATACTGTGAAACTTGAGGGGGGGACCAAGAAATGAAGGATGGAGGACTATAGCGAGATAAAAAGGGACGCGAGAGAGAATCCATGACTGATGATGACTCAACTCGGATGCTCTAAACAAGGGTGACTCGATGGTGCTGCCACATAGTAACGGTCCGATGGGGAACCATAAAAACATGAGTACAAGGGGGTATCTCATGACTAAAATCAACACGAACAAAGACAAGTAAGGAGGAAAAGTGGTGCCCCCAGGTACAAGTGTTGTAAGTGAAGGAATTCGATTTTGAGGAGAGATGAAAAGGTCCTTCATGGACAAAATGTGTCCTCGTGAAGTATGGAAACATGAAAAATGAACAAACACCCATTTGAGTGCTCGGTGAGAGCTTTCCAATGGTGTAGACGGTTTGTCAAATGGGGCTATAGTTTGGTCGCAGCGAGCGAAAGAAAAAACAGGGGTTTTCTTCTAATAGGGTGTTTTCCCTCCAAAGTCATTCATTTTCTTGTGGAGCTGTGGTGAATGTGGAGAGAAGAGAAGGCCCTAAATCTTGCGGCGATCGTAGCGGACAAACTGACCGTGGGAATTGCAATCCGTCAGTTGTAGGTAAGAGGCCTAATCCTAAGCTTTGTTTTTGATGGATTGAAATTGCAGATTAGGGTTTAAAATTCCAGAAATTGTCCCTACTTCCTCATTACGGTCGGGTCAGACTTTTTGGGGAAAAAGCTGCGACCTGGGACGCAGGTTTTGGCCTGAAAAGTGCGACCTGGCCTAGGTTTTGCCCAAAAAGTGCGACCTGCTAGGTATGGGAGGTTGCAGTGCTGTTATGGGCTGCAATTCTATTTTGGTGTAAGATAATGCAGTTTTGTTGATCTGGATGTTGACAAAGATGATGTTTTTATGTAGATATAGCAGATATATGAATAAAGTGGAGAGAGAGAGACTTGGGTACACTACGGACGGAGATCCAGGTGGATCAGGGTGTCCGTCATGCACTGGCTAGACATGGGGTTCTGAAATTTTTGGAGAACCCTTTGAAGGGATGGAGAGCCCTTGTTGGCCCAGATTATCAGTTATTTGGATCCAGACCAGGAGGCCTTTGTAGTGCAGGGTTACAGGATCGAGTTGACGGTCCAGGACTTGTATTTATTGACTGGTCTCCCACCGTTGGGGATGGTGGGAAATACGTGGCTAGTGTTACCACGGGAGCGTAACATTATGGATTTTGTGGAGCGACATTGTCGACCGAGTGTCTGAATCAAAGGGACTCGGATATCTATTGGGGAGCTAGAGAGGTTGGAGACCCGGTTAGTGGCCGTAGCAGTGTTGCGGATCTTGGGCAGCCAGGCGCTCCATCACATCACTGGAGGGCAGATGATGATTGTAGAGAGTGTGTTGGGTGGGCCCAGATGATGTTGGTGTCGCTGAAACGATAGTTGTCGTTATGTAAGTGGCAAGTGAATCATGATTGTGCATATGGGATAGTATTGTGCTCTTTCTTCTTTGAGAAGATCCCAACCTTACGACCTCGTATACAGTTGGGCCCCGGATGCGTCGGTGGGGATGACTACTAAGTAGAGGAGGAGGAGGGGCGGTCGAAAGGGTGTTTCGAGCTGAGTTCTTTTCCCATTGGGACCAAATTCCATTATACATAAACGGTTATGCCTATAGTGGGATGAGTTATTGGGGAGATCCGGACGTGCCGCTGCCACCTGGTCGAGTATGGGGACTGGATGGTAATTGACAAGCAACCAATCTGTTATGTTCCTTTTTATAGTTTGTGACTAGTATTCATGGTACTAATCCTTATATTTTTTGGGATGCAAATATAGCTCCGGTGAAACCGGCCAGATATATGGGACGACCAGCAGCAGCAGGTGCTACAGGCGCAAGTGGATCGAGGACAGGACAGAATGAAGAGATGGCCGCACTAGTGGAGGACCTCCGTTGTAGATGTGAGGGGCTGCTGACTGGTGTGTCAGAGTGTGGATGGCAAGATTTAGATGACCGATACATAGAGCTATGTATTGGGCTCCCCTCGGAATGGCGAGGGATCATGCAACGCATGGCGATGGCCGGGAAAATGGTGCGTGATCTACGAGCTGCAGGAGCAGAGCCATTGGCACGGGATCCTCCGGAGAGTGACTAGGTGTGGGGCAGGTGGTGCCCCCTAGTAGTGATGTAGGGGCAAGTGGTGCCCCCCATTTTTGTAGTAGTGGTTTTTGTAACATTCTATGGGCATGTCAGATGTTTCAAAGTATATGGACTTTAAAACACATGTTATATATATATATGAGTTTTATGTGGATTTTTTGGATGCTATTGTCTTATGTGTGATAAATTCCAGTCTAAAACATGGTTTGCGATCTGATCTACGTAGTGATTGTGACTTCTAGGGATGTGGTTGAATGAAATAAATCTAAATTCCCATATCAAAAGTCTCACCCATAAATATTGTCTAAACAGGATAGGATTAGGCACACGATAGACGCCATTAAGTTGTAAGACAATAAGCAGGGAATCTAAATAAACTTGCAGATGGAGGATGCGATGGGAGAGAGCGTCAGCTAAGAGACCACGAACGGCATCATACTCAGCCTGGTTATTGGTGGCGGTGCCAATGCAGACCCCATTTGCAAGAACAAGGGTATGCACAGGGGTAAAGATGGCCCAAGCGGCTGAGGTGAGGTTTCGGGAATACTGACTCGTGCCATCGGCGTAACCAATGTAATGGGTGGACGAGAGGGTTGAGGGAATAGCATCACAAGATAAGAGAAGTGAGGAAGATCGGGGACTTGTGTTGTGACGTACATCATAGAGACGGATGGGAGTATCGGGGTTAGGTGAAGAGAGGGGAAGGTGGTGGAAACCGCAAGAGGCTGCAAAGCTACTGAGATCATTGTTCGTGGAGGAAAGGTGCAGAAATGGGTCATCAGGGGAGAGGACAAAAGAGCAAGTAAAAATATGGTCAAAACATGAAGAGCCCAAGAATGGCGTTGAAGGGGGATCAGAGGAAAAATGCGGAGTGGATACGGAGGGGATGTACTCCGAGGGTTGGGCAAATGATGACAGGTACAAGAGAGGAGCAGCAGATTCGGACATCTCAACATCAGGGGGAGGGATGTCAATGGTGGCTGGAGGATCCTCGAGTAAACTCGACATATACTGAGCAAGGATGGGCGAGGCGGATTGATTCTGTTCCACTTCATACTCGCGAATGACCTCTAAAGAGGCACGGTAATGCGTGAGGTGAGGACAATGGTGAGAATAATGGCCATGGACACCACATAAAGCATAGGGTTTGTTGGCGCGAAGGGCCTTTGGGTTCTTGGGCATGGGGGCGGAGAAAATAGAGGTTTCTGGGGCTGACGATTTAGGGAACGCGACTTTGACCATGGGTTGGAGACGAGGCAACTCAGGACAAGTATGGGTGGCGTGACCGATAGCATCACACAAAGCGCAAGGCTTGGTGGGTGGAGGGGGAGTAGGATCGCGAGCGGTGGCTTTATCTGGGGATGCCCCCCTGCGAGTTTTTCTTTTCTTACCTGTAGCAGTATCAGCATGAGGAGGGTCATGCGACGGGGCTAGAGGTACCGTAGCGGTGGGAGGAGCAACAAGAATCGGTTGAACTGGTGTCACAGCAATGTATGGTTTAGGGTGGCCGGGAGGGGTTTCGGTTGGAGGAGTAAGATACCAGACCAGTATGCCCAAAGTTAAATTAGGTAGGGAAAGGGTGGCCATGACAGGAACCAAATAGATGCCAGGGGGAGCGCTAAGGAAAGGGATTTGACCGGTGGAGTAATGGCCAGGAGGGATGGTTCCTAAATGGAAGAGGCCGGAGGGAACCGAGGCAGGAGGATAAGGAGGTTCCGGGGTGTGAGGGGAAGGTGAAGGACCCGGTGGGAGGGTTGGAAATAGCTAAGGAGAAGGGCTAGGAGTAGGGTGAGTCGGATGAGGTGGAGGTTGCTGACTAGCTGGGGAAAGTTGCAGGAGGGTAGCCTGAGACGATTGCATCATGCAAACATTCGCCGAACTAGGATCAGAGATAGGGGGAGGGGGGGCAACCTGGGAAGGTACCAAGCAAAGAGGAGTCTTTGTAGATGCCAGGGGAGACGCTGGTCAAAGAATCGATAGTTTGCTTATTGGTGACAGTAGAAATGGTGGACTCAGGTGAGGTCTGAGATTTAGGTTCATGATACGACAACTGGTCAATGGTGACGATCTTGCCATTATGAGGGAAAAACATCTTGCGGTAGACTGCGGATGGGATGACATACATGGCATAGGTGTAACTATGCCCCAAAATGATGTTGTAGTCGAGAGGGGCATCGATAACTTCAACGTCGACGCAGACAGTCTTACCGGAAAGGGTGATAGGGCAGTTACGAAAAATACCAATGGGTTGGGAGGCATGGCCATCCCACGCATGGAGGGTGATGGTGGAAGGGGCTAGCTCAGGGGAGCTGAGTTGTTTCCAAACCGAAGCAGACATTACACAAGTATATGCCCGCTCATCAATAATACATCGAGGGACATTGGCATTTCAGATTTTGACTACGATTTGGAAAGCAATTGAAGGAGGAAGAGGGGGATGGTCTGACTGACGGGCGTCGAAAACAATTAATAGGTCATCAGCAGGATCTACAGCACCCACGGAAGATAGTAGAGTTTTCTTTTGAGAAGGACACGACTGGAGGAGTTCCATTGTTGAAATGGCAGCTGGATATTGCGCCAGATCATCTACTATGTTGTAGGAGTGGGCAGCCTGACCAGAGGCAGCATTTCGGTGTAATGGTCCCTTAGGAATTTTTGTGTGAACCTAAAATTTTGGTGGAGGGATTTATAAGGGACCCTTAGGTGTCGATAGAGGCTCTGTAGAAGTTGATGATGGGGACTCGGAGACAGACGAGACTGAGTTTGAAGGTTAAGGTCAACAGTGAGAGGTTGGTCAGAGGACATCATAAGAATCTGGTAATCGGAAGAACTAGAAGGAGAAGGTTGAGTGGATGCCAGGGCATGAGGGGATTGAGTAGCCACAAATCCTTATTGAGGGAAAGGATCGGTAAACATAGCGGGCTGAGGGGTAGAAGTAAGGGGGGGGACAGGCGGAGAGGAGTGTTGTCCCCGAATGGTGGCCTAAGACTCCCACATCTATCGCATCTGTGGTAAGAGGGGACAACCGTGAGTGTAGTGACCGAAAAAACCACAACATGAACAGGGCTTATTTGTGCGAAGCGGCCTATCCTGCTTGGGTTGGGAGCCCTAGGGCTAGGTAGTGGTGTTAGGGTCAATACTAGAAGGATTGGGTCCACGAGTACCAGAGGTGTATGGATTGCCTCTCCTCCGCCGTTGAGAAGGAGGAGGAGTAGTCGCACCGTGTTGCGCAAATACGTGCCCTGGAGGGGGTAGTAAGTGCGGCTGTGGGGGTGGAGGAGAAAAGGGAGCTGGAGGGCCAAATGCTGGAGGAGCTGGGACACCAAGCGGAAGATAAGGGTAAGGGTGAGAATGGGCAACGTTGAGGTAAGCAGGAGAGTGGGCAAAAGGAGGAGGCATGCCAAAGCCTGGATACATGTTACCGGGATGGGGAAAGGTGTTGGAGGTGTTGGCCCCACTGGGAGGAAAACCATAGGGCATAAGAGGTGGAGCAGAGGTATGAGACATGGCTCCGATGATACCATTGGCAGAGTGAGGGGTCCTGGAGGCATTAGTGCCCCCGGGCTTGGGGATGTCAGGAATGACAGTATAAACATAACCAAACTGGGCATAGATAAGGTCATATTTTAAGGCGATTTGAAGGGCGGCTTCTTCAGTTTGGGGGAAATGGGAGGCGACATCTTTTCTAATGGGAGGTAAGAGAGAGAAAAGGAACCAATCCATGTAAACTCAATCTTCAAAGGGGGGAGCACGGCATAAGCTTCGTTTTCGTCGCCACTCCTGGACATGAGCGGAGAGATGTGTTGAAGAGGATTGATCAAAGGAGGTCAATAGTTTAGTGCCAGTGTCGTATCAGAGAGGGAGTTGGAAATAAGACAAAAAGGCTTGGGTAATTGTTGCAAAAGTGGTATGGGAAGAGGTGGTTTGATCAACATACCATTTGGAAGCTTCGCCGGTAAGGGTGCGTTGGAATAAACAAAGACGAATGGAGTCATCGGTGATGGAATTAGAGGAACACCACATGTGGAAAGATCGGATATGATTGGAGGGATCTTCACTAGCAAGGCCTTAGAACTTGGGAATTTCGGAGGGGAGTTTGGTTGGCATAGCAGGCCAACTAACATCGTGGCAGATAAGATCATTAATCAGCTGATTGAAGTCAGGGAGACTGAGGCTGGCCATATAAGGGAGTAATGGGGCAGTCGAGGTAGGTCCCATAGTGGTTCCACTGGAAGCGGACCCAACAGTAGAATTGGGGTTAGGGCTAGGTCCAGAACTAGACATGGTGGAAGTAAAGGGGGGAGAACCAGAAGGATGGGGAGAACCCAAAAAATCAGAGGAAGAGTCGGAGTGCAGACTCGGGGGATGACTTACTCGATGACGACGGGAAGGAGGAAGTCGACCAACTAGAAATTGAGGGTGAAGGCCAAGAAGTTGCCGGGATAAATGCCTTGGAGGCGCAATGATGACGGGAAGAAGAAAGACCAACAAGGGAAGCAAGGTACAAAAGCAAGACGCGACAAGGGCAAGGAGGTGCAGTGTCGATTAATTTTAGAGTCTTTTCCAAGCGGTGTTAACCAGGCTCTTCTTCACTTAGGGTCAGTGTGTGGCGTGCGTTAATTTTAATTGATTAAACCCAGACATTTTGAGAGTAAAAGAAAAAGTGTGCTGCGTAATGGAAAATAAATCTGTAGTAAATAAGACGGAAAGAATAGAAAATTAGCAACTAAAAAGGCAGCAATCGAACCCAAGAAGCTGGGTCTCTCAAAACTAGTCTAGAAGGGGCAGCGCACGCTAATAAGAGATCAATAGATCTAAGGTTTGGAGGGACTGGGATCTAATGAAGAAATCTACTGAAAAGTGGTTCAGAAAGCAGCAAAGAGGCAGGGGCAAGGTTGCTGCTAGAAAATAGGAGATCAGCTAAAAAGAGGGGGGCCAAAGAGGTGGCCCTAGAGAGGAACCCAAACAAAGTGAAAGGCAGTGTATAGAAAGGGAAGAAAAGCTGACCTATGAGGATCTGAACAGGAGGTTACCAGATCGGAAATAAGGCTAAAACTTCTGGAAATTCAGATGTCTGAAAACAGCAACAAACTCTCCCATAAAAAGTGGAGGGAACTAAAGCCCTAAGGGGCAAGAGTCCCACTTAGGTGAGTGAAATAGATCAGCAACAGGTCTGAACAGGTGGAGACAGAGGCTGGAAAACCCTGGTAGAAGCTTCAGTGAAACCCAGAAAAAGTGTTGGTAGATTGTAGAAAAAATTGCAGGTCACAGATTTGGGCTTGTTTTCAGGCCAGGTCGAAGATTTAGGGCAGAAAAGTGTGACCTGCAGATCCGGGTCTGGCGGTGGCAGATTTCAGAAAATTTTGTCGTCTCAGCAGTGGCTGATGTTGGTCACCTGCGCAAAAAGGCCAGAAACACACGGAAGTTAAAAATTCGAATGTTTGAGGGTTTTAGAGGGGAAAAATAGCATAAAAATGGGAAAAAAATAGGAAAAATAAAAAATGGAAGAGAAACCCTAGGGTCTGAAACAGCTGGATATGCAGGAAGATAGAAAATGACAGTGGTCGCAAAAGAAAACCCGTGTGGAGTCACCAATTGTTAGTATGATTCTTTCGTCGTAAAAGATCACTTTAGCTATGCATATCAAGTAGCCCTAACATCAAGTACGGCTGCAAAATATCTTTAATTTTGCTGCATAAAATTAGATCTAAGCATAAAATATATTAAGCAGATAAGATATAAAATGGCTCCATGCATCCAATGAACAAGACAAGAACAATGTATAAAAAGAATCTTATATTATATTAAAGAATGGGGCACCTGAGAGGAAAACAAGAAAGGTGTTTTCCAATTCTCCTCAGTGGGATGGGTTCTTGGAAGTCCTCAGTGTTTAAGATCTAAAATTCCTCTCTTTGGTTAATGTGGAAAACCCTAACAAACATGGAACTCAATGGGAGTTCAAAATGCAAACAAATGGAAATGGTGACCAAGAGTAGATCTAGTGTAATCTAATGCAATAGAGGTGACTAATGAATGGGGAAAACCCCTCTATTTATAACAAAATATTGGGGTGTTCTAGAACTTGGTGCATGAATAAAATATTATTAATCGCATTCTAGAATCACCCTTTAGGAATATTTTATTATATTTGTTGGAGGGAAAAGGGTTTTTGACTTGGGTCAATTCCTTTATTTATAAATAACAAATAAATAAATGAATTATTTATTATTTAAGGGAGATGAGGGGAATATAATTAAATAAATAATGGTTTATTTAATTATTTAAAAATGATTTAGTCAAATTTAACTAGGAATAGTATTTAAAGAGTGATTTAAATAACTTATTCTTAGGGAATAATTAAATAAATAATGATTTATTTAATTGATTACCTTGTTTTGGGTTAAATATGACCAAGAAATGTAAACAAATGTGGTGAAAGTGATTTTACTTGGGGTAAAATTGGTCTTACATGGTGTACTTGTGTTCATCTAACGATAATGGGTTAGATGACCAAAAAATGGTGTAACACAAAGTAAGGAAGTGCTCCCACCGCTCCTCCACACTCTGGCTACCTTGTGTGTGAAAATCGAAGCCGCACCACTACAGTGACTCGGGATGAGTCACAAGATTGTGTTGGGGGAATATTGGAACGAGGTCTCCTAACAAGCTACGAAACTAGTCCATTTTGAATATTTTTTATTATATTTAGTCTAGTGCAGGGGTTTGGGGCAGGTCAAAACCTTGAAAGCATTGTAATGGGTGAAAGGGTAAACTAGGGGTCTGAAAACCATGGGTTGTGGTCCATAGGAAAGTCTAGGCTAGATTTTTATAAATAGAGATGCATTTTGTATTGTAAAGGATAGGATATGATGAACTGTTGATGTGAATTGTGATTTAAGAAATCTATTTGGGTTTTAGTGAATGGACTCCTGCTAGCTGTGTGTGCGGAGATCCAAGTCCAGCTGTGTGCGGACCCTGCTGTTGTGTGCGCAGGTTGGGAAGGGAATTGGAATTGTAAGGAAGAATTGATGAATGAATTCGAAACATTGTTAGAGAACTGAATCTGTGAGTACTTTTATGTGAATTACTGATAATTGTTGTATTATGTGTTTTCTCTCCTTAAGCTACGAAATATCTGTATACTACATTCTTGGATCTAGATCTGTTATGTTTTGTTTATGTACTGTTGTGTTGATGTTATAACAAGCATATAACTATAGATCTAGTGCACGTGGATGTGAATAGAGACTTAATTAACCCTGCGCAAAACAAGGTAGTCTAGGAATCCCAAGATCTAGCATAGCTTTGCTTGCCTTACCCATCCTTTCTCAGGGTGTAGAAACTTGGTTCCAACACCCACCATACTACTTCGGGTGAGACTTTGACCTGTGCAAGCAGGTCACTACCGAAAGGGCCAATAGTATAGGGGTTTGTTGGCAAACCTTGCACACCGAACTTGGGTCAGGACCCCTCGTGCCAAAAGATATAAAGGATTTTTATTAGGGCCTCTCAACTCTAGTAAAATTGGGAAATGGTCATATTTCCCTCCAGAACCTACCCATTTCCTAAATCATGTATTACAATTTACAAAATACTCAATTAAAAGAAAACGATCCAGTATTTTTGCCACCCTAGCTTCCCCAACTCTTCTATTCCTCTAGGTGGGGGTGTTTTTGACTAGATTAATGTCTATGAGCCTACTGTCTTCGAGCTTGTTTAGAAATAAATCTACAAGGGGGTGTTCTTGAGCCTGGGGGGCCCATGTTTCAAGAAATCCTAAGGAGAAGTTAAGGTCTCCTCCCACCACCATATTGTGGGCATGTGGTGAGCCCTGGTATTGCACCAAGATTGTTGCAACTCCTAGGGGTTTCCCTACTTTACTTTATCAACCCAGGGTTCATACAAACTTGAAGGTGACAGTGATATATGCATAGCAGATGCATTCTACTCATGCCATCCTCTTTTGCGTTACGAGAGAGTGCTATTTCTTAAAGTATGATAAGAACTAGGAAGTAAATTACTGGAAGGAAATGACAGAAAGGAAGTTAAACTAAAGTGTTGAAAAGAGATGACGAGAACGAAACTAACTTAATTGGTAGAAAGGGAAATTACTGAAAATAATCTAAGCTAACTTGCTGAAAATAAATGGCAAAAAGGAAACTAATTCTAAACCAAAGTTAACTTGGAAAATTAGGTAAATGTACTCTACTTATCCTATAGTCTATCTAACATGCTTCTATCCATGCAGCTAAAATATCCATGACTTAATTCTACTTGAAAAGGGGTTGATTTGCAGCTTGGAGGGAAGAAAAGGGCTAAAATGGAGAATCGAGGGCTTAGTGCATGAAACAGGGCTTATAAATGGAAAGCAGGGGTTAAAACCTTATAATATGGCAGAAATGGCTTTGGAGTGGAAATGAATTCAAAAGTGTGATGGCAGAGTGTGATGGAGGACAAAATTCATGATGTGTGATGTCGCAATCGCAACTTCGCAAGTTTAAATGGATAGCAGTAAGGACGTAACGAAATAAACTAAATTGTACGAAGTGCGAAGTGCGACAAGTGACATGGCGGGTTGCGAATCGCAACATCGCAAGTTTAAATGGATAGGGGTAAGGACTTAACGGAATGAACTAAATTGTGTGAAGTGTGGTTTGTGATGTGGTAAAGGTTGCGGGTTGCAATATGTGATGTGGTAAGTTCTGCGGGATGCGATTTGTGATAGGATAAGATTTGTAGGATACGATTTGCAATGGGGATGATGTGGCAGTGAAAAAAAAAGGGAAAATTTGTGGGATGTGATTTCATAGTATCGCAATCACAAGAACCAGCAGTAATTGTTTAAGGGGAAAAGGTAAATGGTGCAAAGCACGATTTGTGATTTCACAAGATCACAATCGCAAAGAATGAGCAGTAAGTGTTAAAGTTAAAAGGTAAATGTTGTGATCTGCACATTGTGACGACGGTGGCAGGAGACTCGAGGATAAAAGGCGAAAGACGAGTTCCAATGGTTTTGCAAGTGTTTAGCGTTAAAAAGGTAAAGTAACCAGGACCAATAAAAAGACAGGAATAAGGTGAGCTGAATGGTTCTAAGTGTTTTTACGAATCAAAAGGTGGGCACGGTAGCTGCAATGAGAGAAAAAAAGGGAGGGATGGAAGCGTAAAGGCAAGGTTCGAGAGCGTAACACAGAGATGAAAGGAAGATGGAATATGATTTTGGAGGTGCTGGAAAACTTCTCCTGGGCTATGCTTCCCGTACCTGTAATAAACTTGCATATTTATGCAAGAAAGATAGACAATATGTCCATGAAAATACAGGCACTGATCTAATTGTTGTAGAGGTAAATCCCATCTGCGAATAGAGGCGATCCCTACTAGCCCAGATCGGGTCTAGTAACAATTGTATCACGCTAAGGTGCAAGTTCCTAATTGCAATAGACAAAATTGTGAAGAAGGCATACCTTATTTCCAACGCTATTGTTCGTAGAGAAGATAGCGCTCCCGTTTCCTTGCTCCGAAAGATCACAATTCTCCCGCTTGTCGCGATCAAACACCTACACATACAAGAAACACAATGAACACACAAGCGTAAAACCCAATATATGAAATTATGTATCAGTCAGAGAAGACACAACTCATGATCACAATGTATGAACAATACGAGTGGAACCATAACCAAAGTATCTTATCATTAATTAATACAAAGAAAGATACAACCTGGCTCTGACGCTGAATCTTCCTTCAGCGGGTCGACAGCGGAATACGTCTCGATAAAGCTCGTTGGGAATGGGACAAGCCTCTCTCTTCGGTTTTCTTGACAATAATCTCCTTTCTACTGATTTGGCTCTATGAGGACTATCAAGGCTCTTGCAGCATTCTTTAGGCTATGAAGGCTCTTGGAGACTAGCTTGCAAGGAAAAATGGCAAGCTTATATAGATGGTGGAAGGGGAGTTGGGATCCCTACAATCATGGGATTAGCCCTATCCTCAAGGAAGCTTCCATGAGAGGTGGAAAATCACTTCCTCTACATTGAGATCCGGAGCCAAACCTCCCAACTCAATTTAGAGACTAGTTCAGGAATTGGTTGGAGTCAATCTTCTGCCATTTATTTTTTTTAAACACTCCTTAATAAGCCTGGCAAGGGTATAACACTATGACAGTGCACCAGCCGGCACACCCTCTTTGGAGGATTTCCCCCATTGGCACAAGGGTTGAACTGGATAGTCGCGCCAAGGACAAAAAGGCTATTTTTAGGGTTTTTCACAAGGAATTGTCTTCAGGGGAATGAATTTCCTTGTCCAGAGGGATGCCATGAAAGTGGTTTCAGGTCATGTCACTGCTCACAGGTCACGGAATAAGCCCTCCAATGTGCGAGATGGGGAATTGCAAGGACGGTGACAAATTGTTGTGTAACAGATGCCCCCTAAAGCATGAGGCCCGAAAGAGAGAGGGGTGAAATGCTTTACGAGAACGTGTCCAACCAAAAACATTGCCATCGGAAAACCTACGTAGACAAGCACAAATGATATCTCAAATAAATGATATATGTCGTATGGGCGCAACCATCCATAACAGAGTATACAATAATCCAGATCCAAGGTATGGACGCAGCCATCCAGTGAGGATCGATAAATAGACTCAGGTATGGTTGCAGCCATCCAATGAATGAGTCATGTAACCAATCATAATAACCCACAAAATCATAGCCTGGATTCTAACAAATAAAATCCAGTGTCTTGCGCTCCATCTCGACCTGAAAAAAGTACAAGTTTAAGCATGCGAATAAGTGAGTTGAAGTCAAACATGCAAGAACATCGCCTGATTACCATCCAATGATGAAAGTTGTTAACAGATGTGAGAGGTACCACCAATAATGACAATGGTCCTCAAGGTACTATAGGTATAATCTACGAAATTTGAACATTGAGCTGACGTCAAACACCCGTAGAATCACTTGATCGGAGGCCAATGATGAAAACCTCACGTCAAACGCGAAGAACCTGTCATTGAGGCATGCAGGCTCCAAGGTACCAGAAAGGAGTCTCTAGATCAACTTTCTGGATAATGAGCTGAAGTCGATAGGAATTGAACTTGATCGAAGGTGGGCCATAGTGTTTCCCACATCATCGAAACGAGACAGAGGAACATAATGTGTTGTGAATCAGGATTAGATGAGAATCAGAGGAGGGTTGAAACTTTGCAGAGGTCAACTTCTCTTGAACATATCGGCGGCATGACAGTGGATTTGGCAGTATTTGACATCAAATGATCTGAGGTCATGATAACGAGGCAAAGAGTAGATGAGAGGTAAAAAAGGATTACCCAAACCCATGGAGGCAATCATATAATGAGATGAGATGTCCCCAACCCGACACGAATGCAAACAAGTGCCATGTTCAAGAGAAACATACTGTCGACACGATGATGATACTGGTTCCATTTTTCCCCACCATTTCTGGCGAGTACCCCAATTACTTTTGAAAACAAGCTTGAAGGGGATAGCATATGCTTGTGATATAATTCTGTCCTTCGGATGAATCCATCCTAGTACATTTAACGAGCCCTAGGAAGGAGGAACTCGAATATCGTCATTTTGACTGAATCCGATGTCATCAGGGTTTAATGAGTCTAACAAAGGGAGAACTCAACATATTTTCATGTTTAGAGAGTTTGAAAAGACAGCGGAAAAGTAAACTCCAACAGTCCCTTTTTGTAAATAGTTTCTCGGATCCTAAAATTTAGAAAACTATGTCTAAGAAAACCTCCTAGTCACGATAGGCTAGGGTATTCCTTTTCGTAAATAATCTATCCTAGCCCAAAAAAGGGGTAAACGTATACTAGGTAGATTTCGTTTCGTAACCACTTTAACGAGATCAAAACAACAAGCGACTCAGAAATATTTTCATGTTTAGAGAGTCAGAAAAGAGCTGAAAGATGACTCCAAAATGACTTTTTCGTGTTTTTACTGAGTCCGAAAAAGTATAAAATACAACTCATACCACCATCAAAGCTGCGAAAAAACCTGTTGCTGCACATAAATGCAAGTGTAAAATCCATTTTTCGACAAAATATATTAAAATATTGAGAAAAATACTTTTAAAACCTAATTTTGACTTCAAAAGTTATAAATATGCCACAAATAGTAAAACATATTTACTTTTACTTTTTACCTCATTTGGAGAGAAATAGTGGTCGTTTTGTGTGTGAACTTGCGGCAGTGATTGCGACTGATCCAGGACACCATTCAGATTCTCGTCAGTTCCAGGTAAGAGGCGCTCCCTTAAGCTCTGTTTTGATCCATTTTTTATGAATTTCCATTGTGAATTTGACCTCTGGGGGGAACCCTTTGGAATTTTAGGGCTCGGCCCATTGGCACGGGTATTGAGCACGGACCCGTGCCAATGGAATTTTTCTCACAAAGGGGTCGCGCCAATGGCACAATGCGATTTTCTGCTTCAAATTTCCAAAATGAGAGTCATCCATATGGATTTTTGAATGCAACAGAGATCTAACAAGGCATTTTTAATCATGTTGATGCAGATATCCAAGCATAATGGTTATTGAATGGAAAGAGAGGGAACATGGAGAAGAAGATGAAATGGCCATGCAAAACGAAGCTTGCATGAATGCACTCCAGAATTGTGATCTCAATAAATTCTTCCTCACGCCATGTTTATGAGCTCAACCTGAGCTATTACAGTACTTGGTTAGCATATGGGATGAAAACGAGGAAGTGTTTAAACTTCGGGACCAATTGCTAGAACTCGAGGTCTCCGATGTATATTTTATAACCAAACTATTGCGCAGAGGCCCAGTGCCCATTATGACAAGCAGTAGAACTTCTGGAGAGAAGATGGATTAGGTAATGGCGAGAGTGTGCCCAGGGGCACAGACAGGATTGGGAAGTGGGAAAGTGGACATCCACACCGTCCGCGACCTAGCACTCAGAGTAGTGCTTCACACCATTACACGGGCTGCGGGATCACAGGCACCGCATGAGGCAACCAAGGTGCAACTCCTACTAGCCTCTAAGTGCATGAATCATACATTGTTCAATTGGGCCACCGCAGTGACAACCAACATAAAAAGGCAGCTAACAAAGTGCAAGAAATCCAAACTGAAGCAGTTTGGATATGGTTCCATTCTGGTGTCGTTCATCTTGGAATGACTACCCATTTTTCAGGGCCAAGGGGCAATAGTTGCCGAGCCAACACCGAGGGAGCCGAGGATGGCTCAATGGGCAGTACTCATGCCCAGATCAGGAGGGGGCCAGTAGATGTCCTCGAGGCCCGAGTTATTTTCATGGTTACAGTGTCAACTTATCGTAGTTGAGGATTGGCCCTATGCTGGGACCAATTTTATTGGAGACCCAGATCTTCGGCTCCCGGAGGGGGAGGAATGAGACGAGGAGCTGGGTATGACTCTTTTTGATTTTTTATGTATTTATGTTTTTTTGTGATACATGCCTATTCTAACAATAGTTCTATGTGTATGTAGATGTTGGCCCAGAGAGACCTGCCGGCATGTCGCCTATTGCATGGAGAACTCCTCTCGCATACAACCCTTAGACAGAGGGTGTCGAAGGAGGAGAGCTGATCCAAAACCTTGAGGGCATTGCCCAGGGGATTATAGACTATGCTCGGCTAGTAGATGTTCCGATGGCATATCAGAGACACACGGTGGGGGTGCCTAGTCGCCTCCACTGACTACTGATATGCTTGGTGCGCGCGGTGACATGTTACCACGAGCACCATGCTGATTAGACATCTAGGGCTTTTTCATACATATATTTTTGAGAGACATGTCGGCTCTAGCTATATTAGAATGAACATGTGTATTTTTTATTTTATGTGATGCACACTATGCAAAAATTTCGACACACAGATATATATATATATATATATATATATATATATATATATATATATATATATATATATATATATACCTATTTCTGGATGTATCTTTCTACATGTGATGATGTTTTTACAAGTTGCGCAAATGTCTAATACAACGTTATCTAACGTATCAGTTGCATAAAAAATGACCCAATGAAAAAGTTCACAAAAAGTATCTAATCACACATTTTATTTTTATGCAAGCTTAAAAGCACACATGGAAGCACATATGCAAACTATGCTTGAAATGAGGAAGACGGGTATGCCCCCTAGCATGGTGTCTCAATTCGAGGTACATGCCCCCCAAGCTTCATTCCATAGGAAAATGGAGTGAAGGTTCAAAACATAAGATATTTTATCTAAATCTAACAAAACTCGAATTGAATAGGCTCATGTTTCATTATTTTAATGAGGTTGACACACTTAAAATAACTGTCCTCGGAGCATCTTGTTTCATTGTTTTAGGAGCTTGACACAAGTGGAGGAACTATGCTCCGATGAGCTCAATGGAGGAGGCTCAGGAGGGGGATAACCGGATACATCATTCTCTACACAATCAGACATTGCCCCCGGGTCGGGCATAAAGGAGGAACGATGATGTCCATCGTTCCAAGGTAGCTCCTCAAGAGACATTGTTTCTACAATGGCTTCGTCAGAAGGGAATATCTCTTTTAGAGGATCAGGTGAGTCGGCCTCACCGAGCCAGGGGGATTGAGAATAGATATCTAAAGCCATGCTCGAGGGAGCATGTTGAGGAGGAGGAGGATAGAATGCGGTGAAAATTTCACAATAATTAATATCTACTGTAGTTAAGGGCATCGATTCTCCAAAATTAGTCACATGTTCAGGCGAAGGGATGATCCATGGGTCATCATACCTAGAGATCATATTAACTTTAATGGTGTGTGGTGGTGGCGCGGGAAAAATACCCATGAGGATGGGGTCCTTGAAGAGACCAAGTCCTACATTGTCAGTGGGATTGGGGATCTGATCCATGTAAGGAACGTTGTTCTCAGAGGATGAGGTGAAGAAAGACAACTGATCCACAGTAACGATTTTTCCCTCATGAGGGAACTTGAGAAGCCAGAAGAGGGTGGACGGTACGCATAACATGGTGTGAGTCCAACTACGGCTGAGAATAAGATTTTAGTTAAGTTTGGCGTCAACCATTTCTACTTCTACATTGACTGTCTTCCCTTGTAACGTAATTGGCAAACTCTCAAGAACACCCAAGGGTTTTGATTCCTGACTATCAAATGCCTCTAAGGCATTGGGAGATGATGAAAGATTCGGAGAGCCAATGGCCTTCTAGCAGGCGGATGACATGACACAGGTAGAAGCACCTTCATCCACAATGGCCCTATGGATGTTGAGGTCGTTGATCCCGACTTGTATAACAAAAGCAATTTGATGCGGAATTCGGGGGGTAAAATTTTCTAGGTTGAAGGTGAGAAGATTATAATTAGTGGGATCGATTCCACCGATTGCGGACAACAGAGCTTTCCGTTGTGATGGGAAACTTTTAAGGACTTCCAATGTAGACATGGCAAAAGGCGCCTATGCCAAATCCTCAACAATATTGTAGTGCTGAGCGGCACGGGCATTTGGGTTGTAGGAAGATCTTTGCAGAACACCTTTAGAAGGTGGCCTCACAATAGGTTCAGCGCTGGGATTCTCAATTTCCAAAGGACCAAAGATAGGTGGGGGAGGGGGGCCATCCACGTCCTCCTTCCTAGCCACCTGGTATGATCCAGTATATGAACGCGTAGCAATTGAGACAGGTGCAGCACCATTCATCATAAAGACCTGGGACCCAAATGGTGCAGATGGTGAAGGTTTTTCAACCATCTAGGTCTGCTGAGATGGGAACGGTTCTTTGAGAACTACCGAAGTCTCTTTGGAGCCTTTGAGAAGTTGTCTAATTTCAGATCATCGAGGAAAATCTTTGGTATAATGGTCTCCTTCACAAATAAGACAGGGGTACTTCAGTTTACGTTGGGAACCGTCATCAGTATGAGGTTTAGAAGACTCTGGTTTAGGGGCGTCGGGTTTGGATTTTCCTTTGCCCTTCTTCTTTCCTTTGGAGGCCTTTTCCGTAGGATTAGCCTGAACGGTGTTGACCTCCACAGTTTTTCCAGAATCTGGAGGGGCGAGAAGAGAGGAATTATTAGAATAATTGGACTTCTGCTTCTCATTTGAGGATTTCCGAGAATTTTGAGAAACGGAACTAATAACACCATCCACCGCTGGGGTAGGTCGTGCTTTAGAGGTTCCCGGTCGTGGAGCATTAGTCAAAATGTCATAAAGCGTGCCAGACTAAGAGTACACCAGATCTAGGTACTAGGCACGCGCAATGGCTTGTTCTTCAGTCACACATGCCCCCATAGAAATATCTTGAGCTATTTTTTTAACGAAGGAGGTGGTGAACCAATGAGTTAGTATCTGATCAGGTATATCAAACTTGATCAATCTATGACGACGTCGCCACTCATGAATATGATCAGATATGTGGGTGTCTTTATCCTACTTCAAAGAAGTCAAGAGATGTGTCCCGGCTTCATAGTGAATCGATAACTGGAAGTGAGTCAGAAAATCCATAGCTAACGTATTGAATTCTTGAAAGATGCCATGGGGTAACTCTATATACCACTTAGCGGTAGCAGCGGTAAGAGTGCGTTGGGAGAGACGTAGACGAATTGAATCATCCACACAATAATTAGACGAACACCACAAATGGTAGGTCATTACATGAGCTTGGGGGTCCTCTCCAGCTTTACCTTCAAACTTAGGATAGTCGCCGAGTACCTTGGTCGGAAACGGGGGCCAATAAGGATTGTGAAGAATCAAATCATTGGTTAATTTAGAAACATCCAGTAATTCCAAGGTAGCCAAGAACGACAACTGCGGATTGAAAGGCATACCATGCCCTCGATAAGGACCTGTACCTATACTCCACACTGCTTGAGCATATCCTTGCCCCCATGGGTTCTTTCTTGGAGGATTCTGATCATAGGGGGTATAGGCTGTACAACCAGTCTAATACGGTTGCTGGTAACTAGTGTATGGGGGTTGATAACCAGAGTATGGACTCTGATTATATTTCGGCCCCGTTTGAGCAGTCTGTGGATTTGGCTGCTGAGTATAGGTGTAGTCGGGTTGTTGAGGATAATAATGGGAACCTTGGGGTGGGTTATAAGTCGGTCGAGATTGACCTTGAGGATAGTAACCACCTTGGGGTTAAGTGGGCTGCAGATAGGTGGGACCCTGCTGAGCATGATAATTTGGGCGCACCGGTTGATTCATTTGCAGCATTGAGTAAATCGGTTGTTGAGCAGGGTTGATAGGATGTGCAGGCTGGCCTGGTTGGGTAGGTTGACCTGGCTAAACGGGCTAGCCTAGTTGAACAGGTTGACCCGGGTAAACAGGCTACACAGGTTGTACAGGTTGACCTGGCTGATGTGGGACACCGGGCTGAGCCAGATGGGCCGGTTGGCCCGGCGATGGAATGGGGCCAGGTTGCGCCTGATAATCGGTTTGACCTAGAACAGGACCATAAGAGGGCCCTAGCTGTGCAACATTCGGACCAATAGGATACTGAGGTTGTTGAGGTTCCACCATAGGTTGAGAAGGTTGGACTTGCCCCCCAGGACCGTACAACGACCTTGTTTGGTACCCTAGTTGACCTGTGGGTCCTTGAGGTTGCCTTAGTTGGACCACAGGGTGAGGCTAGATAGGTTGAATAGAAGGGTTGTAAGACTGTTCTTGTGGGCCGTATAACAACCCCTGTGGGCCCAAAGGTTGGCCTTGAAAGGGCTAACCTTGCAGGTCGTAAGGATAACGAGGTTGGCTCGAAGGTTGGCCCTGGAAGGGTTTTCCTTGCGGGTTACAAGGTTGCCCAGCCTCGTTAGATGGAAAACCTTGACCATGGAGATAAGCCTCTGGAGCGGGTAAATGCAAAGGGTTTCCGTGCTCATCGTTTTGATATGGAAATATGTAAACAAGGGTACCATCATGTGCATAATGCGAACAATATGGATGGTTGGGATCTTGGGAGGATTGACTGACATCGGGGTTCGATTGTTGTAGGGACAATCGATACTCCTCAGGAGAAATTTTCTCCGGCATAGCAGATGCTATATAGATGTCTTCGGGAAGCGACGTCGTCCTTATGGACTGAGTGGTAACAACGGGTGTAGATGCGGCCACACAGACAGTGGGCTTGACAGGTACTGAAGTGACCTGAGGGGATGACGTGATGGGTGTCCTTGGAGACATCCCCAATGAAGGAATAACCGGCCTCATAGAAGGATTTGATATCCCCATAAAGGCAACGGCGGTCATGATCTAACTCAAAGATCTATATCCCACTGGAAGTGAGGGACCGGGCGAAGACATGACAAATAACTTAGGATTGTCTTCTGGGAAAAACTGGTAATCTTCACCAGACGTGGAGATTTCCTCACTAGGAGAATGGTTGGATGCACCCATATATGAACCTGTCGCTAGATCTCGTAACAGACGGTGAGGATTAGGAGGAATAACAGCAGCTAGAAAAGGTGAACCCGATGTAAGAGGAGGGAAATGTTTCCCTACTCCAAATCCAGACCAAGCGTCGGATAAGGGCCAATTGAACCCAACTGGTCCTCCAAAGGGAAGCTCAGATAGAACAGGTCCCCCGTCGGGAAACTTGGAAACGATAGGCTACTGAGGCTCAGCAGAGGACTGAGAGACCTTTGATGAATCGTCTATATACGGACTACCAGTAGACGAAACTGAGGGTTCCGCAACTGTGACAATTGTTAGATGATCCAAAATAAATTTTATCATAGGTTATAGTGTTTGAATAAAATAATTATTAATTTAAGATATTAAATTAATAATTATTATTCTAGAATATTTAATAAATCTTTGAGATATTTAGAAATATAAATGTGTTATTAAAAATTAGGACTCTAGAAAAGAGTCGTTTCCTAGGCTCTAAGTTAGGAGTAAAGTTAGTAGCTTGGTTAGAAGCTCATTTATTGTAAATGGACACTTGTTTATTTTCCAAGTGATCCATAACTAGATTAAGTTAGAGCATAGAGCTTATAAATAGGTTAGTTTCCTATTTTCATTGTAATGTGTAATGAGAGAATGTGAGAGTGTGAGTTTATGTGTGTAAACTCCTGTAATTTTCTATGTAATATTTTTTCTTGATCAATAAATTTGTGTGTCTGAGGACACTTAAGCAGTTTCATGTGGTATCAGAGCCATGGTAATTCTGTGAGGAGGAGATTCCATCTCTACCAGGTCGTGGAAAACTCAACTACATTGAAGTGATCAGCAAAAGATTGGTATGAAATTTGCAAATTTTTTTATTGATTTTAGATCTGCAAATTCTAAAATCATTTTTTTAAAGGAGAAAATGCAAAGTTGTGTGAATTTTATGTTTCAAAGTGTTTTTGTAATAAAAAAAAAGACAAGCGCAGTGAATTTTCATATTTGTGTGAATTTGTGTGAATTTGTAAGAATTTTGTTGTAATAAAAAAAAAAACAAGCGTTGTCAATCCTCCATTACCCAAAGAAAAGTGAGAGCGTGGGTCTTGCTTCTTGTTCCTTTTCACCTATCTCATGTCTGCCCCTCCAAACGCCATTTGAAAACAATCAATTCTAAACAATCGATTCTGCAAAAAATCGATTCTGAACATCGATTCTGAATAATCGATTCTGAACATCAATTCTGAACAATCTATTATGAACATCAATTCTGAGATATCGATTCTGCAAACAATCGATTCTGAACATAGATTCTAAACATTACCATGGGGTCTGCTACACTTTCATCAACATCGATTCTGTAACCACATGAACAATGCTTTTGGAGATCAAACAGTAAAATGGTAGCTGCGTTGAAAAGCCAGCCAACGTTCTTCATTTTCCTGAAGGTTTCTGCAGAGGTTTGTCCAAAGAATGTTTAGATGCCTTGTTTTTCATCTAGCTACATTGAAAATCCAACTTCATAAATCAAATTGAATATATGTGGCATCGATTCTACTTCCAGCATTAAGAAAAACGTTTAATTGGCATCGATTCTGCATATTGTAATCCAGCGTTAATCCAACGTTTAAGTGTAATCCAGCATTTTATTTTTGTTTCACAAGAACCATTTGTGCACCTGTCACTGAACGGAAGGAACCAGTTCAGTTATGCTTCCACCTCAGTTCCATTTTTTTGATGGCCAGCCTTTTAATGAATTAAAGAAGCATTGAAAAACAATTGGCCCAGCTTTTAAAAATCGTGTTTAATGAATTGTTCTAATTGGCCAGCGTTCGATTTGTGTTTTTTATATATGTCGATGCCAGCACAGCCAGCCAGCATTTGATTACATTAAAACAGCATTTGCTGTTGTATCTTGGTATTGACATTGAATCACGGCATCTTGGGACAAAACATTGCAATTTTTTTGTAATTGGAGTAATAAGGGTTTTGTAATTTTTGGAGCAATAAGAAGACTTGTGCTTTGTAATTTTTTTCTGGAGAGATAAGTGTGACTCAAAGTAATTTTACTTTGAGGGGGGGTAATTTTTTTTTACCAGATTGTGCAAGAGCACTATTGTAAAAGTCAAATTTTGAAAGTTGCCTTGTAAATATTTGAGAAATTGACTACAGCCAAGTGCAAAGCTTAGTCAATTTTCTCCTGTTTTGACGACTATTCGAGGGTCAAGGCAAAGCCCCGATAGTTCATTTTTTTCTACATTGTGTGTTGCTGTTGTGTTGTGCATCTCAATTTTTTTTGGAGCTTGATTCGTGGTGTGAAGTCTTAACACTACAATGTCTAAGTTGATTAATTTCTTTTCTGATTCCGACAAACTTGAAGGCTCAAAATCTTGCAAAACATGGCAATGCCTCATCGAAAGCACTCTTGTTTATAATGAACTATGGTATGATATTTGTGATGGATATGTAAAGCCAAATAAACCTACAGATGTAGCTGCACTAGCAAAATGGGAAGTTAAAAATGCCAAAGCATTATCTCTCATAAAATCCTCTGTCAATGATGAAATGTATGTCCATATCGAAAATGCTAAATATGCTTGGTCTGCTTTGAGAACTTTTAAAGAGTTTTTTGATACTCAGCATCAATCAAAAATATTTGACCTACAATTAAAATTGTTGCATCAAAAATTGACTGAAGAAGGAGATATTCTTTAATACATCTCCAGACTTAAGAATATTAAGCAGGAAATTGTTAATGTTGTTTTTCAAGCAGTTGATGATATTTTTATGGTCACAATTTTAATTTTTGGGCTTCCTTCATCTTACACACATTTTTTAGAAACTCTACAGCTCACTGGAAAGTTAGAAAAGCTAAATTTTGATGAGCTCTGCAAAATGTTGACTCAACATGATAAAACTCTTGGGAAGAAAAAGAAAGTTGGTGAAGATGTTTTTCTCACAGAAGCCAGTACTAGCAACTCCTCAACTAACAATTCCAAAAAAAAAGGCAAAGGTAATTTTAATCAAAATCAAGCAGCGCAAGGTCGTGGTCGCAATCAACACAAAGGAAAAAACTCCAACAGAGGCTCCAATTCAGGCAGAAACAATTCTCAAGGCAGAGGTAACAATCAAAACAGAGGCACAGGACAGAATCCAGGGAGAGGAAAATCTCAAAACAGAGGAAAAAGTAGAGGTCGAGGACAGTCTCAAGGTAGAGGACAGTCTCAAGGAAGAGGCACCGATTTGAGTCAAATTTTTTGCAAGCGATGTAACAGAGTTGGTCACTATGCTTTAGATTGTCGCACATCTATCAATAAAATTTCTAAGTTTCAACAGCCTTCAGCACAATTTGCAAATAATCAAGATCAAGATGATAATGACTCAGAATATGTTTTCACTTCTTCACCGGAAATCCAAATTTCCTCTTATATTAAGAGTGATTATGAATATGCTTGGATTTTTGATTCAGGAGCAACTCTGCACATGACCTGTAGACGAGATTTATTTTGGAATTTTCAAGAGTTCCATCTTAACTCCATCTTTCTAGCAGATGATACAAAACATACGCCTTATGGAAAAGGTGCAGTCAAAGTTTTTCTCCCTGACATTGGAGAAAAATTGATTTCCAATGTGTGGTATGTTCCCACCTTTAAGAAAAATTTGTTGTCCTTGGTCATGATTCAACAAGCAGGACATCAAATAATTATGGAAGATGGCTTAGTTAAGATTAATTCAGTCAAAAAAAACTTCCAAACAGTGATGACAGGATATGAAGATGGAAAACTGTTAAGGATGAAAGGAACAGTTATTCCAAGGCATTCTGATTTTGCAGGGGCAGTTACTACAGGAATTTCACCTATAATATTATGGAATGTAGGATATGGAAATTTGAATTTTGATAGTCTTTCTCAATTGCAGAAACAAGGGATGGTTAAAGGACTTCCAACTTTCAATAAGGAAAATGCAAAATGTGAAGCCTACATTTATGGAAAACAGAGTCGAGAGGGTTTTCCAACAAGTACATGGCGCGTAAACAGGCTGTTGCAACTAGTTCACAGTGATGTGTGTGGTCCACTACAAACTTCATTAGGTGGTTGAAAATATTTCTTGTTATTTATTGATGATTTCAGTAGAATGACTTGGGTTTATTTTTTGAAAAACAAGTCAGAAGAATTTGAGAAATTTAAAATTTTTTGACAACTTGTTGAAAATGAAGCCAAAGAAAATATAGGTACTCTCAGGACAGATAATGGGGGAGAATTCAACTCAAATGAATTGAAAACTTATTGCAATGAAAATGGCATCAGAAGGCATCTTACAAATGTTTACACTCCTCAGTAAAATGGAGTCGTAGAAAGGATGAATCGCACATTGTTAGGCATGGCAAGATCCATGTTAACTTTAAAAGGGTTAAGTCCAACATATTGGGTAGAAGCAATCCATATAGCTGTCTATCTAAGAAACAGATCTCCAACTTCTTCATTAGAAGGAATCACCACTTATGAAGTTTGGTTTGGTTTCAAACCTAAAGTTAAACATCTTTGAGTTTTTGGATCTATCTATTATGCCTTAGTTCCCAAAGAAAAGAGAACTAAGCTTGATTCAAGAAGTTTGAAATGCACCATGATTGGCTATTCATATGAAAAGAAAGGGTATCATCTTTTGAAAAATGGAAAATTTATTGTGAGCAGGGATGTCATTTTTTATGAAACAGAGAGTAAGAGTGCTGAAGAAATCGAAAGTCTTCTTCACAAGTTAGAAACTAAGGGCAGTAAAAAGAAAGGAAATATGCAAAGTCAACCAACTTCACCAAATTGGTATGAACTTGATTTTCCTTCCTCTGAAGATGAGTCATCCAGTCCATCTACTTCAACAAAATCATCTGGGTCGTCTAGCAGTTCATCAGCGTCTCCAATCAACAGCAGTTCTTCTGACAGTGATTCTCCAGATTCACCACCTGAACGACGAAAATCAGTTTACATTAATCCCATTTACAATGATGGAGACTTCTCAAAACCTCAAACAAGTGAGCAACAACTTCCAAAATGGGAATTTCAACTATTGAAAGATGTAATGCCTAATGAAAAAAACAAAACAGGAATAAGGGGATCAAAACGACATGAAGGCAATTTTTCTTTGATAGCAAATGATTTTACTGAAACTTCTTCTTTTCAAGAGGTAGTAAAACATAAAGCATGGAAACAAGCAATGGTTGATGAATATCGGGCAGTTCAAGACAACAACACTTGGCAACTTGTTGATTGTCCTTAGCATGTTAAACCTATTGGATGCAAATGGGTTTATCGAATTAAGTACAAGAAAAATGGTGATATTGACAAGTATAAAGCACGCCTTGTTGCTAAAGTTTTTGCGCAATAGGAAGGGATCGATTATGAGGAAACCTTTGCTCCCATAGCTAAATGGAACACCATCCACCTCACACTTGCCTTAGCATCTCAGAAAGGGTGGAAATTTCATCAAATGGATGTCAAAAGCGCTTTTCTCAATGGGAACCTACAGGAAGATGTATATATGACACAACCACCAGGGTTTGAAGTTGAAGGGCAAGAACATAAATTCGGAAAATTAATCAAGGCTTTATATGGATTAAAACAAGCTCCCCACGCTTGGTATGCCAAAATGGATGAATAGCTTCACAAATTTGGTTTTCATTGCAGTGAATCTGATGATACTTTGTATGTGTGCCAATAGGGAAAATATCTAGTCATTCTCATTATGTATGTTGATTATTTGATCATTAAAGGAAACAATGATGATCACATTGAACAGGTGAAAAAGGAGTTACATGCAGGTTTTAAGATGACATATTTGGGACTACTTCACTACTACCTTGGAGTTGAAGTGTTCCAACGTCCACATCAGATCTTCATTTCCTAGAGTAAATATGCAGCAAAAATTCTTCATCGTTTTGGAATGCAGGATTGTAAGCCTTTCCTTACCCCTATGGAACAAAACTTAAAACTTTCAAAATTTGAAGGAGGGGGCAAAGTGGACAGCACGACTTACAGACAGTTGATTAGCAGCTTGATTTATTTGACAACCACTCGTCTTGATCTATCTTATGCAGTCAGTATTCTTTCACGTTTTATGCAGGAACCACTAGACAGCCACTGGAATGCAGCCAAAAGAGTTCTTCGATATATCCAAGAAACAAAAGATTTTGGTCTTCTTTACAAAAATACTAAAAATTTTGTACTTGGTGGATTTTCAGATGTCGACTTTGCTGGAAATATTGATGACAGGGCATCAACCTCAGGTTAGTTAATGAACATGGCGTTAGCTGCAGTTTCCTGGAGTTGCAAGAAGCAAGCTACAGTGGCCACTTCTTCAGCAGAAGTAGAGTACATTTTAGCATGGGAAGAAGCATGTGAGATTGTTTGGTTACGTCGAGTTTTACAGCACTTGGGGATTCCTCCAGCAAAAGCTACTTCATTATTCATCGACAATCAATCAGCAATAAAGCTTGCCAAGAATCCAGCTTTTCATTCAAAGACAAAGCATGTGGACACCAATTATTATCATATCAGATCTCTCATTGCAAAGGAAGTCATCAAGCCAGTATTTTTCCCTTCAGAAAATCATACCTCCGACATTTTCACAAAACCTCTTGGCAGAATAAAGTTTACTGAGTTCAGGGATGAACTTGGTATCTGTTGTAATGTATCTTTGGATCATAGGGGGGAATGTTAGATGATCCAAAATAAATTTTATCATAGGTTATAGTGTTTGAATAAAATAATTATTAATTTA
The DNA here is from genome assembly GCA_034641835.2 of Pinus albicaulis. NCBI lineage: Eukaryota > Viridiplantae > Streptophyta > Pinopsida > Pinales > Pinaceae > Pinus > Pinus albicaulis. The sequence continues at coordinate 71,581,769 of MU968359.1, forward strand.
AGATATTAAATTAACAATTATTATTCTAGAATATTTAATAAATCTTTGAGATATTTAGAAATAGAAATTTGTTATTAAAAATTAGGACTCTAGAAAAGAGTCGTTTCCTAGGCTCTAAGTTAGGAGTAAAGTTAGTAGTTTGGTTAGAAGCTCATTTATTGTAAATGGACACTTGTTTATTTTCCAAGTGATCCATCACTAGATTAAGTTAGAGCATAGAGCTTATAAATAGGTTAGTTTCCTATTTTCATTGTAATGTGTAATGAGATAATGTGAGAGTGTGAGTTTACGTGTGTAAACTCCTGTAATTTGCTATGTAATCTTTTCGCTTGATCAATAAAGTTGTGTGTCTAAGGACACTTCTGCAGTTTCAACAATAACGACAAGAGAAGAAGATCAAACAAACACACGGGCTGAAAAATCCAAGGCACACAATCAAACGGCCAACAAGAAAAATCTAAAAGGGTGTGTGATCACAGGTGATTTATTTTTACCACATTGAAACTTAGAAACTTCACCGTTTCATGTTTTAAGAGTCGAGAAACAAATGAAAGGTGACTCTATCTCTTTCAGTTTTGAAGCAAGCGTGAAAGGACAAGCGCTTGGTGATCTTTTCAAATTTAAGGAGTCAGATAAGATCAAAATGACTGCTCAGGAATTCTAGGTAAAGGGTGTACCAAATAACCGTGAACTGCAATATATACCTTGGTTTCAAAATGAAAGAGAAATCAACCAAGGACTTAACTTACGTGCAGGAAATATCCCCGAATGTTGTGTTCGGTGTATCACGGGTATAGGGCGGCATACTCGGCTTCCTGTGGATAAAGGATGGCAACCTAGTGGGGTCTCCCTTTATATACGCGACGGTACAAGGAGCACAAGTCCGTACTAGTGATGTTTAAATCCAAGAGGTGAACGACAGCTACTAGGTTTAACAACGCCGAAACACATCTCTAGCCTAGACCTCTAAATACTTCGTTAATGTTTCAATGTTGCCTTAGTGTAAATTGAATAAATTTTAATGTTAATCTTCAATTATGTTTCAATTTTTAGGCCCTGGAGAGTGTTATGTCTCAAAATCTCCTAAATGCACACTACATGCCACAGTATATCATTTCATTCGATGAAAACTAATTACGAGAGAGTTAAGAGCTGTTCATACAATAATGAAATGACGAGAAAAAAATCACTAATATCTCTAATGCAAGCTAATGAAAACTAAAAAGCTTTTCTTTCAGAGTTATAAATCACTAATAATACAGAAAATATTTGATTTGCATTAACGAATCAAAATCAAAAGATATTTTTTTGTATTTTTAGTGTTTAAGAGCAAAGTGCACTAAAAAAACAAAAACCAATGAAATGAACAATTTGAGAAGAGATAGCAAAGGAGTAAAAACAAGCAAGTTTCACTCAATGCAAACACACAATCAGAGCTCAAATTGACAAAACAATCCCTCAAAACCAAGAGAATCCCAAAGACTCAAATGAACCATGTAATCTAGGCCCAAAACAAGGCAAGGGGGAATTCGAATGAGGAATAAACCAATCACTCAAACAACGCAACAAAATGATAGAAAACCACCAAATGAATGCAGAGAAGAAATCACACAGTTGACTAAACAGATAAAAACCAAAAACTCCCACGGGAGGCTCGACACACTATAGCACCCAGATGCCCTAGGGCTAGAATGCAAAATCGATAGAAGAGGGAAAAAAACCAAAGTATGAAGGTCACAGTTAGTCAAACAAGGCTCCAGAACACTCAAGCAGTCGTAAAAATGAAACCAAAATCACAGATCAAGCTCAGAAATCTCAAAACAGAGAAAACCCTAGCACCTTACATAATTGGCGTGACTGTCAGGCTAATAAGCGCCCAGTCGAGTTTACTAAGTAAAAATAAAAAAGGGCAATCCAACAAATAGACTAGTGATGATGGAGCTAAACAAAATCCACACACATTAAAAGAGTCAGCCAAAAGAGCTGATCAAGCAAGAAAAGTCAAGAATCGACCGAAAAGACAAGAAAATACTCCAAATCAACGTCTCCCCAGCGGAGTCGCCAATTTTTTGTAGAGGTAAATCCCATCTGCGGATAGAGGCGATCCCTACTAGCCCAGATCAGGTCTAGCAACAATCGTATCACGCTAAGGTGCAAGTTCCTAATTTCAATAGAAAAAATTGCGAAGAAGGCCTACCTTAATTCCAACGCTATTGTTCGTAGAGAAGATAGCGCTCCCATTTCCTTGCTCCGAAAGATCACAATTCTCCCGCTTGTCGCGATCAAACACCTACACATACAAGAAACACAACGAACACACAGGCGTAAAACCCAACATATGCAATTATGTATCAATCAAAGAAGACACAACTCATGATCACAATGTATGAACAATACGAGTGGAACCATAACCAAAGTCGCTTATCATTAATTAATACAAAGAAAGATACAACCTGGCTCTGACGCTGAATCTTCCTTCAGCGGGTCGACAGTGGAATATGTCTTAATAAAGCTCGTTGGGAATGGGACAAGCCTCTCTCTTAAGTTGTCTTGAAAATAATCTCCTTTCTACTGATTTGGCTCTATGAGGACTATCAAGGCTCTTGCATCATTCTTTAGGCTATGAAGGCTCTTGGAGACTAGCTTGCAAGGAAAAATGGAAAGCTTATATAGATGGTGGAAGGGGAGTTAGGATCCCTACAATCATGGGATTAGCCCTATCCTCAAGGAAGCTTCCATGAGAGGTGGAAAACCACTTCCTCTACATGGAGATGCGGAGCCAAACCTCCCAACTCAATTTAGAGACCAGTTCATCAATTGGTTGGAGTCAATCTTCTGCCATTTATTTTAAAAAAAAACTCTTTAATAAGCCTGGCACAGGTATAACACTATGACAGTGCGCCAGCTGGCATGCCCTCTTTGGAGGATTTCCCCCATTGGCACGAGGGCTAAACTGGATAGTCGCACCAAGGACAAAAAAGGCTATTTTTAGGGTTTTTAACAAGGAATCTTCAGGGAAATGAATTTCCTTGTCCAGGGGCATGCCATGAAAGTGGTTTCAGGTCATGTCATTGCTCACAGGTCACGGAATAAGCCCTCCAAAGTGCGGGATGGGGAATTGCAGGGACGATGAAAAAGTGTTGTGTAACACTAATCTATTTCCAAGAAATCATAAGCAAGAAATCATTTTTGGTTTGTGGGGAAAGGTATACACTCCTTGAGCTCTAGTGACAGAGATGAGAGGGGGGAGACTTGACCACATTTTTTGGGGTTTTTCCTCTATTTTACTATGCATAAGCAATTAAAACTACAACAGCACAAAAAATAAACAGTAATGAAACTTATCAGAAGCAGATCTAATCTTAAATCACAGAAGCAAAACTAGTTAAATGACATAAATAAAAAGATAGTAATAGCAGATAAGCTGAGGCACATGGATTGGGCCCTAACCCATGAGCCTAGCCCTCTAAAACTTAAATCACTCGAATGAAACTAGTCTGCTCATTTCTAAAAGAATAAATGCATACATCTCTGGAATTTTGATCCCTGAATGAAACAAAAATCTCAATATCTCACAACAATAGTTCTAAATGGAATCGAGACTAGAATATACTAACTTACTAACTTTTCCTAGCTCTAGCTCCGCTCTATTTATTCTACAGGGTACCTACCAACAGCTCCCTACACTAGTACATTTCGGGTAAATTTCGACACTTGGTTCCGACAGTTTTGACCAACTTTCAGAAATTTCCCAAAAAAAATTCAATCCCACCCGAAATCGTCACTATACTGACGTTTCGAGAAAAGTGTCGCAATACCAACACTTAGACAAAGTGTCGCAATTGCGACGTTTGGAGGAATACGTCGCAATTGCGACACTATGCCCAAAAGTGTCGCTATTGCGACGGCTGCCTCCAAACATCGCAAGTGCGACACAATGTCTAAGTGTCGCAATTGCGACGTGTGGAGGCATCTGTCGCAATTGTGACGCTTTGGCCGCCATCGGTATAACGACACTTATATGCCTTTGCAAAATCCGTGTCACTTATGGTTTATTTTTTATTTTCTTTTGCTTGAACTAAGTCTTATTTCCATGTGGATTGTGTAATTTCACTTTTATTTCATATTATAGAATGTGTTTGTTTATAAGATTATATGATACATGTGAGATAAAGGTTTATTATTTATCATATATAAATCAATTTTATCAATATTGTACATTTACACTTTTATGAGGTGATGTTATAATTAAATTCATAAATATCTCTTTTTAATCCTCATTTTACTCCATGAATATGTTTGGAAATGAAATTTCAATAAATTAATTTTCTCCTAACCTATGTATCATCAATATTGTACATTTACATTCTTAATTATGAGGTGATGTTATACGTAAATCCATGAATATCTCCTTTTAATCTTCATTTTACTCCATGAATATGTTTGGAAATGAAATTTTAATAGATTAATTTTATTGCTATTATATGTTTTACGAAGATATGGTAAGGAATTCTCTCTTGTTCTTCTTAGAAATAATTATATATAATTTTTTTTTTCAAAATAGATTAAAAACATTATATGAGAAAATTATTAATTCATCAATATGTGTGTGTGTGTTGTGATGAATAATTTCATAGTTCAACTTAATGGTTCATTATATAATCATGTGACCATCACCAATGATATATCTTAAAAATAAAATGAAAATCCATGTGTACAAAATCGATGTATACTCTAGAGAGTGGTTCTCATATCACTATGTAAATTGTTGTATGCTACTTCAACAAAATTATAAGATAAACTGTAATACACATCATATATGCACCATAACAATTGCCATACAACTAATTTGTTATAGGATACATGTGGCATTCTAGGGGTAAATTCCATATGATGTGTATATCAATCTATTAGGTGTTGGTAAGTTGTGAGTATCTAAGAAATGATAAGGAATATCCATACATCATGATCTTGTAATGTGATTATAAATTGTGTCTATAATTTCCTTAAAATGTATAAATGATTTGTTTAAAAAAATCAACACAATCAACCCTAAACAATGCTCATGATGTGGAATCTCATTGGCGAAACCAAAATGATGGTCACATGTCTCATTTCTATGGTAATGGTGATCATATATATGTTGTAGCGACACTTGATGAGTAATTAAATAAATCTCAAAGTGTGACTCATTGTGCCATATTTTTTTAAAGCATGATTTGTTTTCCTAGTTTTTACTAATTTGTTAACACATTTTATTCATTTGGAAAGCTATCTAATGATGCTTTAAGTAATTAGGACCTAATGAGAGATCATCTTCACATCTTCACTGAAATATATTTGGTAATTGTAGTCACTATATGAACCGCACATGCATGCTACTTAAGAAAAATTTAAATATAAACTATAATACACATCTTATATCTACCATAACAATTGTCATACAACTTATTTACTTCTAGATACATATGAAATACTTCAGGTAAATGCCATATTATGTGTATACCAATATAGTAGGTGTTGGTAAGTTATGAGGATCTAAGAAATGATAGGGTATTCACACATTAGTGCCCTGGTGAATTTTTTGCATAATTTCCTATTTGTTGTAATTTTGTTGTCTGGATTTGTTATAGATTTCAAATAATACAATTATCTACCAATTGTTCTTTATAAAGAATAAGTACAATAAGTAGTCACCTAAAAGTGAGCCATGTGAAAATATTGATAACATGAGTAACCTGGTAAGTTATAAATGAAAAGTGAATAACCTCCACTCACCAATAGGTGGTAGGCAGGGTTGGAATTTGGATTTCTCTTTACCCGTCACACAGTTTTTTTTGACGTTTTGGTCATTATTTTTCTAGTCAATAAACATTACGTTTAAAATTGTGCACTTCATTAATGACATTCTCGTAATAAATTAACCCTTCACCAATAAAAGTTTGATTAAAAAAATTGAACGCTCTTCCATTTTCTTTGGATTTTGGAGTGTGATATATCTGTGTCATGGACTTTTAATACCTAAAGTTTCAAGAGAAATAACTAATTCTTGTCAAACTAATATTTCCTCAATATATACTATGATCTACTAAAAATTACTTCAAAAAGAAAGTAACCTTCCAATATAAAGAAAAAAACATGAACGAGCTTTCCCTAAATTGCAATCAATTTATGTTTATTATTAATATTGCATAATTTGTCTTATAAAAATTGCATAATCGGACTAAGAACAGATCCTCAGTGCATTTTTTATTGTTTTTGTGATTAAAATAATGAGCCAAAGAACACTAAGGCACTCAGAGAAATCAATCTATGTATTATTTCTCACAAAGTCATGTTGACTAGTGGAGACTAAGTGCTAGATTTTTTTTTGTCCTCAATCTATATTAATTATGTCTATGTAGTTATAAGAATAAAAACCCAAAGAAATCTCAGGCTTCCAGAGAAATTAGTCTCTGTGTGCATAAATTAATGATTATTATTGACTAAATGTTATACCATTTGAAATTGCTGAGTGAAATTAATCAGGCCATGATGTACCATTTGTCAGTATCTATTTTCTCATGTATGAAAGTTGATGTACCATTGAAAGTTTAATAACTATAATAACTATATATATATATATATATATTAAATTTAATGATTAATAATAATTAAATTAAAATTCTTAAAAGACAAAATAAAAACCTAATAATCACGAAATATTATGATAATTTAAAAATATAGAACTCAGGTTGAACATAGTTACAAAGATACCAAGAAAAGAAGATTGCATGTGCATGATAACCTCTTTCTTGACAAGCTATGAATGCCATTCTCAATGAAGACTCAAGACTCAACTGGATTGGATTGTGTATCAAAACAGTAGGAATGAATCAAAGTTCAATGAATGAATAACTTGATCGAGAAAATTTATAGGGAAAGGTAACTTGACTATCAATCTACTAAACATCACTTCCATGATTAAAAAAACACCCCCACCTTCTCAATGGTCCCATCATGGTCCACCTATTGAAAAAAAACCAACAAATATTATTTTTTATATATTTTTGCATGGCCATTGGACAATGATTTACTATGGTTTTCCTACTAAATTCCAATCGATGATTATTCAAAAATATTGAGAATTATTTTAGTCTCAAGGCATAGCCAAGAGTCTTACTAGATAATTATAGATTACCTCTTCATTGGATGATTGTACATTTTTCATCTACATTTTCATGTGAGTTTCAGTTGATGCTAGATCTTTGCCTTCTATTTCTTTAGTGAAGCTAAGAGTTAACTTTGATCTTACATTAATAACTATACTTAAATGAATATCCATGCTTTTATACTTCCCCACTGTGGTCAATGTTGATGTATGGCCTTGACCCATTGATCTTACAATTAACTCACTATTCATATTCAATTTTCTCTAGTTTAGCCCAATAAAATAAGGAAAATAGAAAATGAAGTCTTGATTTTTCTTTCCAGTGCTCCTACATAATACAAATACTCTTAAAAACCAATTAATATATAAATTGTCATCATTCATGCTAAAATCAGTTTGAATTTTTTTAATGAATCTGCTTACAATTAATAGATTACATTGCTCACAAAATAAGAGATAATTTAGAACTATGATTTCACAATAATAAATTACCCTAGCAGTTCAAACTTTGAACATACCTTATGAAATTAAAATATGGCAGGTTAATGAGCCAATCTAGTTTCCTCGGAGCCAATCTTGAGCTCGGCCTAAGTCTGAATGCCTTGAGAGTGCGAGCGTAAGGAACTAGATGCCTAAAACTTTTATTTTTTGCTTGTGTAATTCACTGTTTGACCATCAAGCCAAGCCACCAGCTATATTAACACTACTTCATGTTGGGGCAGATTGACATTCTAATTTTTTAGTGCTATAGTTGTAATTTTTCACTGCTTCACTAATCACAACCTTGGAAGTTTGCAGGGCAACGAGCTTTATTCTTTCTTTGGTGTTTTATGTAAAAGAAACGATTTGTGAACTTTTTGTAATAGGAAGGGGAAAACTAAATTGATTCTAATTTTAAGATATCAATAATGATAAGTGGTAATTCCTTTATTAAATTTTTAATTTTGAGTGAGCGAAAAAAGTAACTTTCCTTACTTTTTGAGTATAGCCTTGCAATTGCGAAGAGCACTAGTGTTGCAAAATTACTGGTAAGTGGAAATTGAAGGGCGTAAGAACGTTTTTGAAAAAATTTCAAATGTCAAAATTAAGTCTTCTATCCTGCCTAGCACATCACAGAAAACAGGAATCCACAAATTCTAGTCGTCAAATACGTGCAAAATTCCTTATGATGGGAAAAATGGAGGATTTATCCTATGCTGCTACATGAGTTAGGGTTTCATGTGGCAGCAGGGAACCTTGTATAGTTTTTCAAGGATAGGAAAGGAGAATATTGTCAGTTAATCATCACATGAAACTTCATCACCATTTGAAAATTGTGTCCTAATTTGAAACAATAAGACTACCCAACTATTTCATTATTTACTTTAGATTGTGTAATACCAAACAATATCCTAGATAACTTAAATAATGTAAGCACTTTTGCAAAAATTAGTGGGGAGAACCTTAAATTACATTTATTTTGAAGATCCACTTGCATTTTAAGCCATTTTAATTAGTCTTTCATGGCTATTCTAGTAAAAATTTCAACCTCTTGTAGAAATTTGTTTGTCACTTGTATTAGAAATGAAAAAATCAGATGTATATAAAAATGATTTGAAATGCAAAAATCAAATGCGCGCTAAATAAAAATGATTTTATTAAAAACTAAATTAACGTCTAATATAACACGCGCATTCGCCCTCAACTCTTAACATCATTCGCCCTTAGCATTCGCACTCAGCATTCGCCCTCAGCTCTTGCAGAATAGCATTCACCCTCAGCTCTTGCAGAACAGCATTCGCCCTCAGCTCTTGCATAATAGCATTCGCCCTCAGCTCTTGCAGAACAGCATTCGCCCTCAGCTCTTGCAGAACAACATTCACCCTCAGCATTCGCCCTTAGCTCTTGCAGAATAGCATTCACCCTCAGCGTTCGCCCTTAGCTCTTGCAGAATAGCATTTGCCCTCAGCTCTTGCAAAATGGTAATTTCTTACTGTAGGCCCTTCCTCCTATAGTAGGGTTGACTCTAATTTGGTTTTTTTGGTCAATTCCATTGGATTTTTTTAGGCTATAGGGTTCTCTCTAGATGTCTTCCAATGTTATTTTGGATGAGTTTCAAAGAGGATGCATAATATGTGTTTGTGCTTGCATGAATTTGACTCCACCAGTTTCATGAAGTTTAAGCTATGGATTTTAGTTTGACAAACTCATCCATCTCAACACCCAGTAACGAATTTCCCTTGGTCTGATCTATATTGAAGGTGAAGTGAAAAGTGGTAGAGAATGGAAGATCGAAATTCATCAACTTTATCAAAAGGGTAGTACTCCAGATCGAAAGTGATGAGCTTTAGTTCTCCAGATTTGGAGATTTTTTGATGACATACCAAAGGTCACATCCATACAACCATATCAAGGTCAATGTTGAGATAATTCTCATATAGATATAGGTCACTGATATATAGGGTTAATATCATCATCACTATCCATGGAAACCGAATGGTTACAAAATCTGTGATTGTGGTTGGCTCATTTATAATTATTACCCATTTACAGTAGAGCACAGAAACACTAAATATGGCCCAAGTAGAGCCTTTACAATAGGCAATGGAATTGCAACTTCTTCATCAATAACCAATAGCTCCACTTGAGAAAACTTTCCATAATCTTGGGGCTAGATATACTCCAGAGAAAACAATTGTAGTTATCATTTGTGCTCCAATATATTAATATACTTTTTACATTGAACTGAAGAAATGGAAACAAGAAAATGCTAGCCATCATACAATGCTTTGACATAAGAGTTTTGAGTGACATAATTTAGAAAATAACTCATCCAATGATATTTATAATCATTTGAGTTATTCAAGTTAAACACAATGTCAATAATCAAGATTCAATACCCTCTATTATCTTCATCACCCAATACAAGATTTAAATTTTTCCCAAAGAAACACTTATTAAATTGGCAGCCATTATTTCTCCCTGCTTTAAAAACCCTACATTTAAATGAAAACAAGCACTGCATTTCAACTACAAAAATCTATTAGAGTTCAAGTGTACATGTGTGCATCACTTGTGTAGGGTATTCCTTTTCCACTTTCACATTATCCAAGAATGTGTGCAGTATAGTTCATATTTTTTGTGATTTATATTATCTTGAAAAAGGAAAGGTAAATTATTTCCCATGGAAAAAGAAGGTTTTCCCTTTTTACTACTGGAAATGGTACAACAAAGTTCCATTTCTACCCGAAACTCCTATGAAACAGGAACCAAAATAAAGGCCATGTCCTCAATGGACATCATTTGGCTTTGAAAATGGCCATTGAATTGTGTTGTTTCTTATATTACATCATGATAGTTTCTTAGGTCATTTCTTGTTTCTTGAGATGAAAAAAAACCAAAGAAATCGTGAAGATCCTTTCAAGAAATAAATGACCATTTCTCAATCATATCTCAACTATTTTTTATTTTATTCAGTGGTTGCTTACTTTGAGGGAAATTTGACACTTTTATAAGGAATATAACATAAAAACACAAAATGGGAAGGAATTGATGAGGTCGATGACCTTTAGTTGTTGTCAATTAAGAATTGATAATACACGATGCATGTTCTGTACTACAAACTAGATTCCTTCCTAGAGTTAGGACACAGAGTATTGAATCAAAGTTATAGTTTCTAACTTCTTATATTGGTTCATCAATCTTGAAATTCATACATTGCATGTCTTCATTGCTTCATGTTTGAATAATTTGCATTATATCGTACAATAGGAAATTAGGAATTATGATTATTATTACTTTATGGATATGTTAAGTTACTTTTAAGTTTGCATGGTTTAGTGTGAAATTATTCTAGTGTGCCCCTAGGCCCAGGTGAAGGAATGCCAAGGACTAAGAACCCTAGTTTTTAAATGGTATTGTTTCTTATACCCAAAAACCCCTCAACATCACTCCTTATTAGTTCTTAACAATAGTGTTGTAAACAATTTGAGAATTGATATAGCAAAATCTCGCACTTCTCAAGATAAAGTCCTAAAGCTAAAGTGTGATACCATGTGTAATTCAATAGCACCATTGTCACCTCACCAACCTCTTTTCACTTCGGGCTAGCTCTCCTCCAACTCAAGGGGGGTTCTCCCTAGTAGATGTTAGGGATCTAATGGCCCAACCAAACCAAGTCAAGAGCCCCCTAACTCTCGATGTTTACTACTATCAATCAAAATATTGAACAATAGGGTCAGACATGCATCCTGAAGATAAAATTGTCAGGGTATTTTTGGGTAATTTCAAAGGGAAAGTCCCCAAACACATATAATCAAGGAATTATAATGTGATTTCAAACATTAAATATCAAAAAAATCATTTAAAGGATATTGAAAGGAAAAAGGTGATGGAAGATAGAAAGTGCCTTACTTAAATGCTCTAAGGATTTTTCAATAGTTGCTCCAAAAGCTTCACTTCAAGGCCCTTCATGATCGTCTCCAACAATTCTATACCATCAGCTTCAACAATGTTGCTCCAAAAATGTCGTCAAGTTTTTCACAACAAGTTTACTGGAAGTTTCTCCAACAATATATTCAATAAGGTCTTCATTGTCAACTCGTCTCTTGTTTGGGTGCCTTAATGTGCAATGACATGTTTCCAGGACTAAATTCAATGCAAGGCATATTTGAAACTCTAACTCTGTCTTCCGGTATCTTATTAGAAATTATTTCAGTTTCCATTTTGTTTTTTCAAGTTAGATATTGTTTTCAATTTTTTACATTTATAATTTTAGTGCAATGTGGCAGACTGATCAGGGCAGTATAGGAACAACCCCGAGATGGAATGATCGCGGAAAGAGGCCAGCGGAAGAATATGTAAAGTGCCAGCATTGCTCTATCTTCAGGTATTTTAGTTATTTACATAATTGAAATAATATTAATTTTGTTCAAATATGTAGACACCTAGCCATGGTACACTTTATTATTCCCTTTATGAGGAAGAGCTTTCTTCATCCCTATCTCTAGCGCTCTTGTTGCGAAAAAAGGCACGAAATGCAAGGTCATAATTTGATACTTTGATAGACGTGCCTCAAACACCTGAAAAAAAAGAGAGGATAAAACAACTTATGACCCAACTAGAAACATATTAGGTAATAATAAAAATTCAAAAGGATATTTTTTTTGTTCTGCATGAGATGAATTGTGATACTTTGATTTTTAATTTTTACATTGACTAAACTAACAAAAGTTTCTTTTGTATGTAGCGTTTTCTGACACTTGCTAAACCTAGTGTTGGTGGTAGTGGGATACAAGGGCAAGAGATTGCCCAACAACCCTCTTGTACACCTTCTACTCCTTTAGGTGCCAGCCAAGAAACACACCCTACCCAAGCAGACACCTAGCCAACCGCTGAACGTGTTGGCAGTGATGAGGCTAATATGGCCAACTACATTATTGTGTTTCCTGGAACTACACGTGTCAGCTCCACAGGGACCATTAATGGCACATTGTTGGTGAATGATGAAGGTGTCCCTATAAAGCACGTACAACTCCCAGGTAAATTTTAATATTTTAACTATTTCATGTACTCTATCTAAAACATATTTATCATGATTTTTATTTTTAAATCAATGATAATATATTTTTTTTCTGTGTAGGAAACAATGAGTTCTACAGGTTTTTGGAAATCGATGCGTTGGTAATTTTTGGCCCAACCATACGCACAAGGTGGAATTCCCAGAATTCCAACCTAAAAAAAGAACTTCTAGATTATCTAGAAGCCCTTTTTGGGGTCGGCACATTTGACAGAACAGCAATGGCTCGGGTAGCCGGAAAATATTTGAAATATACCAGGGACACTTGTAGGATGCAATTGAAATTTAACCCTAGATACGAGCGTCCTCTCAAAGTTCTAGAGAGTGAGTGGAGAGCACTCATCCATGACAGAAAAGAGAAAAGGGAAAAGAAAGAAGGAAAATTGCCAACTGGACCCGCAAGGTAAATTACAACTTTAATTCAATAGCTTTAATTTTCTCTATGTCTAAAATAAAAATGTGCTATGTCATATCTGACTTCAATATTTTAATTATAGGTTGCCTGACACCTCGAAGGCAACCAAAGCTAGGATTGAAAAAAAGGGCCATCACAAGCTAGGCCAGGGCGGCTACTTGAAATTAGCCGTAAGAATTGTAATTAAGTAGCTAAACATATTATAATTAATTGTATCGCCTTCCAACATTTTTGTAATCCTATCAAATATGATTAAAAATACACAATAATATGTAATGTAGGGTGATGACTTTGGAATGGAAACTATAGAGGAAGATAAAAATATCGCTTTCCATTTCGGCTATCAAGCCGTAGTTGAATGTCGCAAAAGCTTGGGGCAGGTCCCAAGATCCAGAATGCCTGATAAGGTAAAACATTAACCTTTCAATATGTTTGTTTTTGTCCATAAATTTAATTTCTAACAAATTTGTTTAAATCAAGGGAGCAACACTATCGACGAGGCAAATAACCCAGTTTTAGAGCCAGATGTAGATGTTCCTCACGTGCAACTTGATCATTGTTGTGGGGACTAGGCCGACAATGCTACTATCAGTGAGGGTCGTGACGGTAATTAATTTCCACTTGTAATTTTTTCTAATTATACCTTGATGGTTGTCCTTATAAAGTTTTTTTTTAAATGACAGATAATGTTCCCCTTGAGGATCTTACCACCAGAGAGGAAGACAGGGCAACAGTCCCAACGGTGACAACTGGTGCACCAGGTAAATAATATCATTGCAATTTTTTTTATTAATATTATCGAACTAGTTCAATGATATTTAAAAATTGACAATTAAAATTTAATATTATCTATTTTTGTAGGCGATGCCCTGTCACTGGATGAGACCAGACATCGTGACTACGCAACTAGGATAGCAGTGCGGGTCGAAAGGCATGAACAGGAGCAGAGCATGATGATATTGATGATGTAATTAGGAGCTTTAGAAATAGGAAGAAGAAAAATAAAATTTGATAATGTAAAATATTGTATTATTATAAGACAAATGTTACCATACTTGGAACGTTTTTTGCGTTATATAAAAAACTCATTTATCATACTATTTTTATGTCAAGCATTAATTGCAATGTTTCCTTGCATACTTTTTGTTGAATTTTTTTTTTATTAGTTATTGAATATTTTTTTTTATGCTCATGAAAGTAAAAAATGAAATATAGATTGGGTATTGGGGAATTGAGAGTGATGTGAGGGGGGGGGAGGGGCCATAAGAGCTTCCACCTTCACATGGTTGGCCCTGTTTAGTAGAGAATAATTTATTGGAGCAATTTAATCTTGGAGCAAACCTCCCTCGATCCAACGTAGCAACAAAAAATTCACTGTTGACTTAGTTGCTACTCTTTCAGATCGTGGGAGGCTTGTTCCAAGTTCATGCGACTCCAATAAATTATTCTTGAAATGAAGAAGAGCTTATTCAGGTATGTTTTGACATTTTCAACATATGTTCTAACATTATCATAAGAATGCATCTTAGAGTAAAAAATACTACATCAATTACTTGTATTTAATGTATAGATAATGATTGATTTTGATTGACTTGGCAGTGAAGGTACAAATCCTCTTGCATCATGAGCAATACAACTTGTCAACCAGGGTCATGTCCAGTATATTTTTGCTTGTGTGCTTGACCAGGTTTGTAATGTCACATTTTGTAAGTTCCTTTATAGTTCATAATTCAATATTAAGCTTGTTCATGATTATTATCTAGGTTTTTTGTATGTGTTTTTCATCTATTTGATTGTAAGCAACTCTGCATGTTTCATGTTGTTCACTATGATTTCTCCCATTACCACTCCCAAGATGAATCCGACTTTATTATTACATAGGTTACTTTATTGTTACTATGATTTCTCCATTTACGATTTCATAGGTTACATCATGTAAAGTTGTCAATCTCAGGTTGGTGATGAGCTTTAGTTCTCTAGATTTTGGGCTTTTCTGATATTTCCTCCCTCGTGTCATTCATGCATCACCTCATTGTTTGAGCATGCCAATTTTCTACCACTTGTACCAATTGGCACATGTCAATCTCTGAGTGGTGCCACATTTCACCTATTTTCAGCCCACTTGACCACCTGAAAAACTCAAATCCACACACCATGTGTCTTTATCATGGAGTGCCACATGTCTTAGATATTTAGGCCGATAGGCCTTCTATTATGAAAGAGATCAATTTTTTTTCGTCAACACTTCTTATCTAGGCACGACACCTGTTACTTTTTTAATCTGACGGTCACAGTCTCTTGGGTTACCTTATAGGTTTGACATACCACTGGTTTCTGGTATATTTCCATGGAATCGGTCTGAAAACACCAGCAACAATCCACACACCTGCAATCGTCGACAGACCTACCGTTTTAGTAGCTGCATTTCCGCAACTACCAATACACCTGTCGTTTTAGTTGCTGCATTTTGGCAACTACCAATACACTTGCCATTTCATTTTCTTGGACTCTGTGTATGCATATTTTTCATATAATTTTATCACGAAATTGGTTGCAGTGCTTTGACATGCCTTTGAACATTTTTGCAGGTTAGAAGACATTTCAGGCCAGAGCTATTGAATAGACTTGATGAGATAGTTGTATTTGATCCTCTTTCTCGTGATGAACTCAAAAAATTTTCTAGACTACATATGGAAGATGTAGCGATTCATCTTGCAGAGAGAGGTGTTGCTTTAGGGGTTACAGATGTTGCTCTGGATATTTTTCTTCAGGAAGCCTATGATCCTGTAAGTAATCACTTTGTTTTGATTTCTTTCTTATTCAGAGTCTATCTTGCCAGGGGATGTGCCCGTTATGGTTTGTTATGAGACCATTTTCAATTTCATCACCGTCCCTCATAATATGTTTGATTGTGTTTATAAATAATAAACAATTATTACACCAAACAATAAACAATTAACTGTACTATGAGTAATATGATATCTTGAAATAATTCTCATTATGATTTCATAACCTCTGCTCTCACTTGATGGTGTCTATATCACTAAGTATGTCTTCTTTAAAATTATAGTTACAGCAGACAATGAACAATCAACTGCACTGTGAGTGATATCTTGTAATAATTTTTATTATAATTTCCTAACCTCTACTCTTACTAGGTATATATATCACTAGGTGTATCTATTTTAAAATTATATTTTCAATGGTAGATAAATTGTTATCTTAAAATTATAGCTTTGATGGTGATACCTTGTGATTGATAATGCAGTTTGAAGCAGCTTTGGCTTTGACCAATATAGTCTCAGGAACCTCTGAGAATACAAAGGTTGTGATTGATTACGGGGCACTGCCTATATTTGTGGAACTTCTTACCTCTGGGAATGATAATGTTCGAGAACAGGTAACACATTTATTTTAGAGGCATAAAATTATTCTTCCCAACTATCTTTATATGTCTGTAATTTTGGAATTTGATTTAAAAAACTAGTACCCAACTTTGAGTTCAACTGGTGTTCGTGTAAGCGTATTTGGGCTTTGGGAAATATTGTTGGAGATTCTGCAACATTTAGGGATCTTTCCCTCAGTCATGGAGCTCTGAGGCAAGTGCTTGCCCAGTTGAGTGATACTACCAGAATTTCAATGATAAGAAATGCTACATGGGCTCTGTCAAATTTTTGTCGTGGTAAACCCCAACCACTATTCGAACAAGTAAGCAGAATACATTTTCTGCCTCTTCTTCTCAGTTCGCAGATATTGTGGATTTTTTTTATAGATCTTGGTGCTTAGTAGATTTGGACGTAATATGGACCTAGGCACTTGTTCATTACAATGACTTTGTCATCAGGTTTTAGAAAATGCTCAGAAATTTGGTTTTCACAAGGGGATTACCCTTGCTTGCAATTATTGATTATCAATCACATTCAAAAAAAATATTTCGTAGCATTGCTGAGCTCTTTGAAGGTGAATTTTCGAGGCAATTTCACAATATCTGAACTAAATTTGTCTGTCCTTTTCAATACTCTGCGCTTGTAACAAAACCAGACAAACAATCTAGTGGCCAATGAAACAACAACAACACCTCTTATTGCAATGCCTGCAATTCACCCTCTCTACATGCATGAATGACTATGGCACCCTCTTTTGTGAACAAGTACTGGAGCTAAAGGTACTGGTTTCCATTAGGATCGTGGAATTCAACATCCAAAATAGTATCAAATTCCACTGCAATAGTATTCCCCGGCAAGGGAAACAGTTCATTGAGACCTATTGGGCTCATCACCCCCAAATAGCCTCCAGCACTACCCAGAGTGTGATCATCTGGAGCAATAAAAAAAATTGATCCATCCCCAATTGAAACAAGAATAGGACCCACATTGGTTACAGAAAACGAGAAACATGTTTTGAAAGAAGAAGAAACTTTTGTATTAGGGTCCAAAAATCTAACTGGTCTATTGTACAATGCCCTACCTACACTTCAAATTGGTACTCCCAACTCCATGCTAAGGCTCACTGTGTCATTCTTCAGATGAGCATCTTAACCTGAAGTTTGATTCCAAAAAACCCAAGTCCCTTGTTCTATGCCCAAGACCTCTATTACAACGAGTAGAGTTTTGAGCGAAATACTTCACAATAGGAAGCAAAAGAAACATCGCAAAATTTCTCACTTTAGACTGATAATTTTCTGTGAAAAAATTCAACTACGGATAGTAAAAACATAATATCAAACACAACCAATCCAAAATGGAATTTGAACATGAGGATTTATAACTAGAGAAAACCCTCTCTAGGTTAAAAGAATTCCGGAATGGCTTTAAGATTCTACTAATGAGCACTTACAACACCATAGCAATTATTGTCACAATGAAATTTTCTGGAAGCAAATCCCTTGTATAGTTTCTACATTTCCACAGTGGAAGCAAGAATATTGCTATTTCTCATGATCTGGCTTTGTGGTCAGATCCTTTGTTATGGCTGTCTTTTTCTGCTAAACGTGAATCTATCTTAGCTTTGGCTCTGGTTCTCATTTAGGATCGTGGCTATCTGATCTTGCTATGGCTTTGACTATACAAACTTGTTCAATAGGAAAATGTTGACTCTGCTATATATAGGAGCTTCAATGGGTGCTCTCAAACTGCTCTACTACAGTAGTTGCACTCTCAATGGACTTCTACAACAATTGGCACCATCAATCTGCTTTGTTATGATGATGGCTCGCATCAACAAACTGTGCTACAACCATTGGCACCATGAATCTTCTCTCTACTTCGTCAAATGGTTGGCACCATCAACTGACTTTGCGCTCCTTGGGGTGATGATAGTGGCAAACACTTTTTTGGGCAGCTTTGTTTTTGTCTCTTATTCAAGGCAGAACTATGTTGGCCTTGTTTTTTTAATCCTTGGAACTTAGTTCTCTCATATTTTCCATCCTATCCCCAGTTTTCTACCGAGAAAGACATAACTTCACGATATCAAAATTGACTATTTTTGGCCATTTATCTTTAGTAATGGTACAGCTTTAATTTGGTGCATTCGTACAGTATCTGAAGAGCACTCTCAAGCTATTATTCAGTATTTTAGCATAACTACTACATTTAACTGCCATCCTCTAATATTTATATCAACCATAAGAATTCTTAAGGTAGTTCCACATTTGTGAAGCAGAAGGAATGCTTCTGACAGCTTCTTATCACAGTGGTACAATTCTGTTCGCAGTTTATCTTTTATAAACCTCCAATTTTCCAAACGTAGTAGAGACTACAGTTTTCATCTCAAATTTTGGAAAAATCTGTTTAGTATTCTATAGAAAATGCATTAAGAATACAGTGGTGTGTCTACTAAGAACAAATAATTGTTGTACTGAGTCATCTAAACATCTTGACATCCTTGTTTTATATTCCTTTTCTGCTTTTGCAAAGTTTCCTCTGCTACGGAAAATGTAATTATATTAATTTTTTTCCATCGATATACTGATTGGATCTAATTAGATGTAAACCCTTGCTACAGTGGTTATTTGAATGGTTTATAATGTGCATTGTTATTTGTTTCTTTTGAAATACATGCATTACCACTACGCGAGATCTTTGCATTAATTTTGAAATGTTGAGATCTTTGCATTGATGTTGCCTCTGCTTGGTGGTGTCTCTGAGATTGAGCTGATCCAAAGGCAATGGATGTGCATCAGTGGTCGATTGCTCTTTGCTAGTACTGTAATCCAAATCCTCTAGCATGCAAACAGGTTCCGCAGCAGTTATATCTAGGATTGATCATTTTTTTCTCACCTTCACTTTAGGCTTGGAAAACTTTGTTCCAGATTTTTTAGCATTTGACTCGCCTGATAGACAGTGATGTATTTGGGTATTTAAGGCTATATTAGATGTAGATGAGAAAGATCTACAAATAGGACAAACATTTGGTATCATGGCCTCTGGAAGAGATCCCGAATTCCCAAATTCTTTGTTCTTCCCAGGATCTGCCTTGCTCTTCTCCAAAGTTTGGATCATCCTTGTAGGCTCCTGCCTCTTATACACTACTTGAATTGGAGCACCTCCATTATGATACCAAATCATTCGCTACTATGAAATGACATAGGTCGCAGATGATTTGATAGACTTTCCTTTTGGGCACTTCACCGCGAACCAAGTTTTAAAATGTCACAACCCACTTGATATTTATCCCTAGCAAAAGTGTCACATGTGTAGATCAGGCTTTTGATGAAGTGAATAACTTGGTAAAGAGATTTTTTTATTACTTAGGTATTCAGCCCAACAATATAGATTTTGATGCACTATCATTTTTAACCATGTGCTGAAAAACATACAAAAAACTATGTTTTTAGTGAAATTTGAGTTCACAAGAATCGATGCCAGTCAAAATCTAGACCTTGCTCCCAGCTTACTGGTAAAAGGCGGTACTCATATTTCATGCAAGTAAGGGAATGCCTTTTTTGTTGTTTTATCTTGTCTTATTCAAACTTCCAAGTCTAGCATCAATGATTGTCTTATGCTTCAGAAAAACGGTATTATGCTTTAGAGAAGTGTATCTACTTCTTATTATACTTCTTAATTTCCAAGTCTAGCATCAATGATTATTTTATGCTTCGCACATAATCTATTTTTCATTATACTCCTTGAAACATTTTTTATTAGTTTAAAGAGACAAACTTAAAAGGAGTAAGCTAATATATTAGCAAAAAAATTTCTATCACAAATCTAAGATTCTTATAGGAATTCAATGGAAATTTCAGGCATCACCTGAGTAATCTTCAGTGTCTGCAAATTTTGACATCCAAAGAGAATTTTGTTACAAAATTAGGCAACTCCTACTTGAAAACATGTTGATGTTGATGCATAGCAATCTCCTTCATTTATATCCATGTGTTGGAATATTTGAAAATTCCAGAATAACAATGGAGAGAGTAATACTCTCCTCTTCTAACACAGAGAAAATATTGAAATTTCTTCACTGGAAACAAAGTTCAACACTTTGAAAAATTTCTATTCCTTCAAAAATAAACTATTACAAATTCTTCCTCACTGAGAGGGATTACAAAATTGTGACTACTGCAAAACGCAGTGCACTCAACATTATTTTTTGTCTCTAAAACTACGCATTGTTGTGCTCTTCAATACGCTTACACTGCTATTGTGTGTAATAATAAAATTTACAACTACATTCTGAAACAAGCTCACAGCCCTTTTCTTTTATATGCAATGCATATATTAAAAACATAACAAAACTATGCAAATAACAAATCTACTAAAATGCTCCTGGGGTCCACAATTTACAACTTTTTTAATATATATATATATATATATGAAATATATATATATAACATATATACATCGCATTTAAAACAAAATATTACCAAAACCAGTGTGGACCTTAACAAACAATAAAACTATTATGCCGCGCATTATATAAAACATATAACAAAACCTTTGTCAAAACTTCGAACGAACCCTTTAGCCGTGGAACCCGCCGGACTTCAAATGGTGATAAACTATAATTCAAACCAAATTCACGTTCCCAAATAGCCTGTTGACGTCGGCCAATTTTGTGACGCGAAAACCAAATGAATTCCACCCTAATCTTTTTCGGGTCCGAATTTGGGTTGGCGTACGGAGAGAGAGTTGTGACACGAATTTATTATCAAATTCGCCCTAATCTTTTTCAGGTCCAGATTTCTACTGCACGAGTGGCCCAAACAAAGATCCGCTCCAATCAATTTCTGCCACGTGTCCTCCTCTAGCTTGTCATATCAATCGCATTAAGTTTTAACGGTTTTCAATCAATCGCATTAAGTTTTAACGCTGTTCAAGATCAGACCTCCACTCCTGTTAGTGATTCTGCATGCTCCAATATGCTCTGGCCTTCGGCTCTCATCAATGAGAGATTTATGATGGGCGTTCTTCGATGCCATTGTATTCGGGTCGATAAAATGGCGTTTCGCTATGGTTTCTCAGACGAACCGCAACCTTTGAATTGCAGATGCTCTCCGGTTGATGGGTTACACTGCCTGCTCACTGCGATGGGAAGAAGAAGCTAGCTGAACTGCTGCTTAGACCTTGGTGCAAATCTGCATTTCTCTCGGTCTGGTCTGTGTCTTTCTTCCTCGGTTTCTTGGAATCCTGCTTCTCTGTCTCGTCTTGTGCCCATTGTTGACACTGCACCCATGCCTCACCTGCGTCAAAGGATGTGTTGCTGCAGGGGTAGCACTAGAGGCGAACCCCTGCACGCTCCCTCCAACCCCTCAACCGAGTCGTCTTCCCACTCTAGTGATTATTACGCAAGCTTCTATCCAAACACTAGAAGTGGGTGGGGTCGGGTTCTAGGATTTGGCCACCATATGGGCTCCCCTACTCCTCATTTTCCCACCGCTTCACCTTCTCCCATGACGTGCACTGCGCTTTTTTCCTTTAATTTCTCTATGAACCACCCACAAATCACAGCTTCAATCACCGTGGTTTTCCGTGAAGAGGCCCAAGTGGAGGAACAATGCACCCATCTTGCGGGTCTGAGCTCAGAAAAATCCCATCTTTTAGGCCTTCAGGAGGGGAGCGGTGGCGTGAATGTGCAGGAACCGGATGCTCAGGTTCGTAGGGCTTGTGATGTGGAGATAGCACTTGGAGATCCTGGACCTTCCATGTCTGAAGTTGCTCCCGCTATGGACAGTGACATGTTTTCTGAAGGATGGTGTCGAATTTTCGAAGAACCACTGGATGAGTAGTTGCTTCTCTTTGGTTTGGTTTTGTTGCTTCGCGGCCCAATTAATTAGGCATGTTTTTTCTTATATTACTGTTCTAGATCTCTATATTATTTTTGAATTCTGTAAACATTGTAATCGTCAAAGATATCAAATGATGGTTCCCCTGTGTGGGCAATGCAACGACCTGAAAAACGTTCAAGACTAGTTTCCTCATATGAGAGCAGTCTTCTTTTTTGATTTTTTGACAAATTTGCCATATGTTTGGGCAATGTTTTTGACTTTGGTCATGTTGTAATTTTATTCCTACTTTTAATAGATTAACTTTACTTAGAAAAAAAAAAGTTTCCCTATTTCTATTTTAAACCTGTTTTTTGAAATACAGAGCCATGTTTATATGATTGTTTATAGTCGAAGCGTTGTGGGGTGGTTTATTATATTAATATTTTACAGTCGAATTATGGTCATAAAAATTGGAATGCCCACAATTCATAACAAATATTGGAGATTTATTGTCCTATTTTAAAGTTTCATTTTTATGTTTGTCGAAGGATGGTGCCGAATTGTCGAAGAACCACCGAATGAGTAGTTGCTTCTCTTTGGCTTGGTTTTCTTGCTTCGTGGCCCACTTAATTGGGCATGTGTTTTGCTTATATTATTTTGCTAGACCTCTATTTTATTTTTGAATTATGTAAACACTGTAATCGTCAAAGATATCAAACGATGGTTCCCCTGCGTGGGCAATGCAACGACCTGAAAAACGTTCAAGACTGGTTTCCCCGTATGAGGGCAGTCTTCTTTTTTAACTTTTTGACAAATTTTCCATAAGTCTGGGAAATATTTTTGACTTCAATCATTTTATTCCCACTGTTAATAGATTAACCTTAGAAAAAGAAAAAAAAAGTTGCCATGTTTCTATTTTAAACCTGTTTTTCGAAATACAGAGCCATGTTTATATGATTGTTTATAGTCAAAGTGTTGTGAGGTGGTTTATTATATTAATATTTCATGGTTGAATTATGTTCATAACAATTGGAAAGCACACAATTCATAACAAATATTGAAGATTTACTGTCCTGTTTTAAAGTTTCATTTTTTTTTTAAATTGAACTCGCCGTCGGTCTTCCGACGTTTTGAACGATTTCCATTTTCGTCGGTCTTGTGACATCCGTCGATATTGCGACAGTTCTTCCTAGTGTCGGTATTGTGACGCTTTTGGAATGCATCGGTATTGCGACGCTTCTGGAAAGAGTCAGTCTTGCGACACTTTGGTACGGCTTCAGAATTGCGATAGCTTAAAAACGTCGGAAGAGCGACATTCAAAATGTCGAACCACATTTCATCGGAATTGCGATATTTTACAAATGTCAGAAGAGTGACGGTATAAAAACGTCGGAAGAGCGACTTTCAAAATTTCGGACCACATTTCGTCGGAATTGCAACAGTTTACAAACGTCAGAAGAGCGACGGTTTGGGAAACGTCGGAAGAGCGACGCTTGTTTGGAAGCGACGGAAAAAGTGTCGGTAGTGCGACACTTTGTCAAGGCGTCAGAATTGCAACGTAATGGTGAACCACGTTTTGCCCATCCTCGAATTGTCACTCTTGCGATGACTATGTGTCGGAATAGCGACGAAGTGGCCATCGGAAATTGGGCCAAATTTTCTAGTGCTAGAAAATGGTGATTGAGTCCTCTTGACTCTCAGTAAACAAAGATTGAGTACACTCCTATTTGAGTTACTTGGCTGCCTCTGGAATTCAAATTGATGGAGAGAATCCTTGGGATCCTTTGGCTGCCTTTGGGGTTCCAATTGATGGAGAGAACCTAGGGTTGAAAATCCTCCTTCAATTTCTCCTTGTTGTCTTCTCCAAGTCTTTATGATAAAATATTTATAAAAATGCTTAATAAATCATGATTTTTTGCACTCAACCTTATATTAGGCACTCAAAGTATGTTATCCTAAATCACCACCTATATTATCATCATAAAACCAAATAATAATAAAAATGCAAGAAAACGAGATCTAAGAAGGCAAAAAGGTGACTATTAACCCCTCCAAATATGTCTAATGATGGATCTCATCAACATGCATATATGATTTTGAAAGCAGATGATTCTAGAACGGAACCCTCTCCTTATTCGGCCCATAGATGTTAATGAGAGTAAATTCAGAACAAATTTCAGTAGAGTAAGCCTCCACCCCCAATATTGACTCTAAACTCCAGGAGCTTTTCATTTTTAAAACATTGTCGTGAAGGCCCAAGGCTAGGCCTCCTGATATTCCACTTGCATCCATTGTCACTAGGGTCCAACCTGGCAAGATTTTTCCAAGGGAAAATGAAATAATTTCGCCCATACCCATGGTTTCTTGGAGAATCATTACATCAGGATGATATTGATTTAGAAGTGATTTCAGGGCTAGTTTTTTTTGGTTTCTAGAAAACCCTTGAAAATTGAAGTACAAAACAATCATTTTTGAACAATAGCATGGGAATGTGCTGCTCTAAGCACCCCTTTTAATGATAATTTTTTCCCATCCGCTTTGTCTAACTTCACTTTTAATTGAGCCTTGGATAGGTCATTTTTCCTACCATTGGTTTCCTAGGATCTGTCTAGGTCAGGTATGATCCCCAAGCCCCCTATGGGCTCTACAGGAAGGGCTTGCTTATCCCTCGGCCAAAGGTTGTAAGGATTGTTTTCAATCAAGAGAACAGGGATAGAAGTTATAATGATGTCCATTTCCAACATGAGGTCATCTAAACAAGAAGTATCATTTATAGGATGCCTGGAAGGACCAGAATTTTGGACTGAATTTAACAAAGAATTTAGAGAAAAATGAATAGAGGAGGGGGAGCGAGGAAAAACACCATCCTTGACAAGCGCACTTACATCAGAGCCTTGGGGTTCTTGTGTAGGTTCTTTCTCTAGTACCTTAGGCAGCCCCTGATGAGAAATTTTTTCAATCTATCCCTCCATTACCTCCTATCCCTTGGCCTGTTGAGTCTCCACCCCTACCATTTGAACAAGTTCATCACTTTCTGAATTTTCCATACTCTCCTTCCTGGTTCATATCGCTTCTTTCACTCCTCCTAAAACCCAAGGGGAATTCTCAGGCAAGATGCCCATATTTATTGAACCTGTGGCATATAAATGGGAGTTGTTCATAGTATATGATTTGATAGAAATTTATACCTTCCCTATGAATCTACATTTCATCCACCAAACCCTCTTTTGGATCCAGTCCCACTATAATACACACCACATTCCTATTTTTGGTTTCCTGAAATGACATATCAGATTTTGGATAGGATCTTAGACTGTTTCCAATTGCTCTGAAGATGTCCTTTGTCCATAGATGTGGGGGAAAATATGGTAACATGACCCAGACCAGGAACTCTTCTACCCTTTCTCTTTTTGAATCGAACATGGGTGACCATCTCTTAAAAAGAATGGGCACTAATCTAAAGCCCCAATTTCGACTTAGAACCCACTCCACGGATTCGCTTCTTGTAAAATGAATTATAAACAAACATTTTTCCAGTGTAATCACCTCCACTTCTTTTTCTGGCACCTCACCCCATGAATTTTGATCCATTCTGAAATATATTGGGCAGAGAAGGTTTTCCCTCTCTCTCTCCCCACTAAAATATGCTATGGTGCTGCCATGACCTCATTTATCCGTATTTCCAGCCACATAACCAAGTTTATCCATTCAAGTTTCTTCTTATATGTCTTTCCTTTCTTTCTCTCATGGCTCGCTTGACAACCATTTACTTCCAGACTATTTATGGGTTTTTCTCCTCGAGCAACATCTTCCTCTTCTACTAACAATCGAAGCCCCTCCTCCTTCTGTGTTAAACTGGTTATATGGTCCCCTAGGGCCAAACCCTGCTCCTCAACTCCACATTCAGAGCCTCCAAATGGAGTCCCCTCCTGATGGGAGATTCCCTCACAAAGAAAACCCTTGGATAATCCATAGGCAATAGTTACAAGATTACTCAACTGAACTTTCCTTTCAGAGCCGAGTTGGTAAAAAGGAGTCTTCTCCGAATATGACCTATTTTATTTCATGGTCGTTTCACCTAGGTTACTTCCAAAACCTTCATTCTTAAAGAGAAATTATGTTGAGGTATAATGTGAACTTTCAAAACCCACGTCTATAGCAAACCCTTTGCAATACAACCTTCACCCTAGCTCGTTTGGCCGTTGATTGTTTACCAAGCAGGCCTTCAGGCTGTCATTCCTTCTTAACCCATTGTTCAAGACTATATCTTCCAAGCCACCCAACAAATAATAAGTTGCAGAAGTTTGTGAAGGAGTTTCAAAACTCACTTTTTTCCCACCCTACCTGGTTTCCGATTGAAAAGCCCCAAAATCCACTACCTTCAATACTGCCAAGGAGGTGGTGACAGGTTCATGTAGAAATGCCTTTGGGCCTTCACAAACTTCAAATTCCATAGACCCAAAAATGCCCTCCAGGAACCTCACGAGACACTTGGCTCCTCTCATGACCTCTGGAGACCTAGCTGGAAACTTCAACTTTTCCAGGTTGTGCTTCGTTGGCTCCAGACCCCAAACCATTAGGATATCCTCTACCTCTGGCTCCAGGTCAAAAAAATATGTTGGCTTAACCATGTTTCTTACACTGAGTCTGGTAATGGAATATTTAATGATAATGATAATGATAAAACCACAAACTAGCCACTGTATTCGTTAAAATTCCAAGCTCTGCCACATGAAAATTGTAATATCCCTTTTTCAGGATTGTTCATAAAACATGCATGAAAAACACATTTCCAGCAACATATACAATAAAAAATTGAAATCATCACTTGTATACCATGGATACATCTATGTAGCATGTAAATACAATAATATATCAAAAATAAATGGAACTAGGTGGGTTAAACAGACCTCCCACACTATTGTAGCTAAAAATGGTGAAAACCCCAAGACTGCAAAATTCTGGAGTAGCTACTCAAGGGACTGCGCAGTATAAGAGAGGTTTTACACATAAAAATATGGTAGAATAATATATCTACTCATATTTTTATAAATAATGATGAAGAACATAGATCTAGCCTCCTTATACAAAATACAAGATAACCCGGCAAGGGTTTCTTGTCAAATACTCTGCATACAAATGTGATCTTCAGAAAATAACTAAATAATCACTGCAAAACTAAAGCATAAGATTATACAAGGCTGAAATATGTCTGATATTATGTTGATCCCTCAAGGGCTTCCTCCTGTTAAAGATTCAACCTCTCAATCACAAGAAAACTCAGCAATGGAGCCACCAAACCATGCAATGAGTATTGCCTCTAAAATAATGCACTCCCTAGCAGAAATAGTGCTGGGAGGGTATGAGAAATGTGTGTTCTGATAAAAAAAATATTAAATATTCTCTGGATCTCTCCAAACAGATCTCTCAAGTGAATGAAAGCTTCCTCCAATGAGAAACTAGCTCAGAAGTCAGGATTCCAATCCCTTCCACTATTGCACCCAGCAACACTGCACAATCTTCGGCAAAGATGTGTTGATGTATATGGATAAATTTTGGCCTGAAAACCTGATCTGTAATGATGAATACAAACTCTCCCAATGAGCTACTCAAAGGAAAGAGGTGGGATTCCCGCCCAGGAACACCCAATGCTAAACAGCACTACAGCTTTGCTAAGCAGCAAAGCAGCAACAATTCTTGCCAACCAAGAATAATAATTCTACAACATGATGAATAATTCTGCCATCCTCTTCCTTATATAATATGTGCATTTTATTTCCCTTGGCCCCACTCACTTATGTTGCTTCTAATCCAAGTTACATTTCCCTCCAAAATTGCGTTATCCATCCTATAATTCCTCCTCCACTAAAACTTCGTTGTTGACTTGGTCAAAGCAGCCTCATCTTATCTTTTTTCACACATGGAGGTGTCTTATTGAGCTATAAAGAGTGTCTCCTTTTACACTTGGAGTTTTTTTATCCTCCTTAGGAGACTTACGGGCTTTTCTACCCATTTATTTACCGGCTACAGCTACTGCTAACTCTAATGTTCCATTTAGCTTGGAAGCTAAAATTTTGGAACATTATAGTCCTCCCCTCAAAAATCTTTACTTGTCCTCAATAAAATGCATAAGGAGAGAAAAATATCTCCCCTCCTCCTCATGTGGCCTCCCATCAATAGCCTCCATCACTACATCAAGAGAATCTACAAATAAACTATCATCCAATGCTTCCTCCCAAGTGTGCAAAACCAAAGTGTCTGCATCAATCAAAGGTGGAAAGTGTGAATGTAAGCATGCTATCTGTCTCATGGCCTCCACAAAGTAGGAGTGATGATTAGCATGGTGAATGAGTGCCTCCCTCACCCATGCAATCATCTAAATGAAGTGAGTCACCCTCCAACAAGGCAACTCATGAAAAGTCTCTTCCACATTGTGCTCCTGAAATGTAGGTGGGCTGAATAAATGTACATGATAGGAAATAAGGCCTACCCCACACTGTCCTCCCCTCCACTTATGATAAGTGTAGAAGGCATGTTGATCTTGGGCTGAAACATTATTTCCCTCCAATGGCAAGAAGAATACT
The DNA here is from genome assembly GCA_034641835.2 of Pinus albicaulis. NCBI lineage: Eukaryota > Viridiplantae > Streptophyta > Pinopsida > Pinales > Pinaceae > Pinus > Pinus albicaulis. The sequence continues at coordinate 71,610,680 of MU968359.1, forward strand.
AAGCCTCCAAAGACTCTTCCTCCAAAATCATGAGTCATGCCAACCCAAACCATTCCATTCAAGATGAATGGCACATCGTCACCACATGGCATCCAAATCAGAAAATGGCTGAAGGTTATTTTCAATTTTGGATGATACATATGGTATCTTTGGTGGATACAGTGCAGTTCTCCCAACTACTGATTAACAATGTCATATGGAAAGTGGTCCTGCAACAAGTTACAAGTTGTATATGTTTTTTCACCCAACATGGGGAACTAAGAATAAATGGGCTACTTGCCCATTTATAACAATAACAATAACAATACACTTGCCCAATTTCATGTATATATGGGCTACTATTATCATAAACATTGGCCCTAAAGTGACCATGAAACCCAAAAATACTCTTTCTCTCATATGGAGCAATGCACTGTTTTCATATGGTGAGAAAGTACAAATAATCAATAGAGTAATCAATAAGCACATCAATGTCTTTCCTACCATGCATCATGTGTGAGCTGAAATTTTGGTCCATGTATAAGTTCCCCCATGAGGATTCCCTCATAAAAATATGCAAGAAGAAGGGGTGCATATACTCCTTGGAACACTCCATCAATAAGAACACTCTCCCATGTGACAGCGTTGTAGGCCTTAGAAATAAGGCTCCATGACTCCTCTATTTGACATTACATATGCCAAATTCATCCACCATCATGCTACTATGTGAGAATATCTCCTTCCTACATGGAAGTCTCTTATGATCCTTCAATGCTGAAGGGTAGCCTCCTTGCACCATGAATGTGCCTTTCTTCTCTTCAGAAATATCATGAAAAGTATGGGAATAGTTTTCCCATAATCTCCCAAGTGCAACCATAGCAACAAAAACCATTTTTTCTGCCTCAACTCTCCCTCATACAAGCTTCCTTTTAACAATAACACATCATAAATACATGGAAGCAAGATATAATAAAAACAAGTTTCCAATTGACAAATGGAGAGTGAATCTTGGTCCCTCTCATTGAACCAGCACAGTGCACCCTTGGCCTGCATCAAAATAAGAATCAACAAGTGCTTTACCAGCCACTTGTTTGCTTCCATATTCATCTCATAAGATGAAAACATGAAGTCACAATATGGTGTCATTGGTGCACACCAAGAGACATATGGCTTCCCCCACAGCTCATCAAAAAGATAGCCAAGATCAATGCTACAAGTAGCTGCAAGTACATCATCATATAATATGCAAGAAGAAATATTTCTTCTTGTTACATCATACTGCTCAAATAAAGGAAAGTAAAATACAAAACATGAAATGATACCTCCTCCATTATGTACTTGAGGTCTTGAGCTGAAATGGCTCAACTAGAAATTCTCCCTCACTCCCAATGAGTAGAAAGGTAGCTGTGACATCCTCTCTATCACCATCTAGGCTATGCATCTCTCCATATGATGATATATGTCATGCTAGATGCCCTCCCAAGTGAACTCCTCCATCAACTGGAAATATGCATCAAAGTGCATAGAAGATAAGTCCTCATGTGCTGCATGTAGCAGCTTCTCCTTGAAACTAGAAGATCTAGTCAAGAAGATCCTGCCATAGGAATAGATGACCACATCTCTCACCATGTATCTTTCATCTCCATCCGGGTCATCAAGAATCATGCATGCATCAAGATCCTTGGAGTACTCTACCAAAGGCTAAGATCTCCAATTAGGATCAATCCTCCTCAGTGACAGTGCTGGTGATCTAGCATGTAAAGTTCCACTCATGCTGTTGCCTACTACTCTGACATCCCCCATGCAAAATTTCTCCTCAAAAATCTTCACCTCTCCAAAATCCAAGAGTGGTGAACCCAAAGACGAGACATCTCTCATTAGCTGAAGATCAAGTGGCCTCCCAGGTGGAATGCCTCCATGAAGTGAGACATCAATGTCAAGAGTAGACTGCATAGGTGATTGAGCAATCTTGCCCTTGCTTCTATAGTGCAAATCAGTCTACCACTTCCTTGCATTGTCTTTCTGAAATAGAGAAGGGTATATTCCTCTCATCAACTGATGCTACTCTTCTTCCTTTCCTCCTCCTTCCAGCTGCAATGTTTCATGATCATGATACTCACTGATTGTGCTTGGACCTCTGTGTATGAGATCCTGGGGAAATTCTTGCAAATAACAAGAATCCCTCTGGTGGGATCATGTGCTCCTCCCTCCTCTGCATGAGGTACTGTATGTGCTCTAGACGTGACAGCGCTATTTCCCTCTTCTCCATCAATGTGTGTAGGAAACATCTCAACAATTAGATCCCTTTGTGAAAAAGTGATCCCCATGCCCTCTTGTTCAAGAATATGAACTGGAAGTTTTGCTTCTGGAAATTTGTAATGCAAGACATCAGCTCCTCTCATGTTTTTCTGAAATGGAGTTTCATCCATCTCATGCAAGGGTTTTTTTTTCTCAAGTTTTCCTTGCTCATGTGTCTTAGGAAGTTTTTCACCAAACCTCTCCACCAATTTTTTTATGAATCTTGCATAAGAGAAAGTGTTGGCATTCTTTAAGGAATAAGATTCAAAAATCCACCATGAATGAACCTTACCTCTGAAATGCAGTGCTGCAACCCTGATAGCTTCATCTCCGGAAATATGGTGCAGTTGCAAATAGGAGTTTAGCTCCTTCACCCAAGCTCCAACTGAACATGTAGGTGATCCAGCAAAAGTAGATAGAATTGTTACACCATTTTTTGGTAATCTAACCTATTATCATTAGATAAACCCAAGTACACCATGTAAGACCAATTTTACCCTAAGTAAAATTGCTTTCACTATGTGAAATAACTTAGTAAAACACCTTTATTAAGTTGTTTATGGTCTAAATAGGAAACCCCAAAAGGAAATAATAATCAAATCTATATTTTTTTATATTTCCTGGTCATATTTAACCCAAAACAAGGAAATTAATTAAATAAATCCTTATTTATTTGATTATTTCCTAGGAATAAGTTATTTAAATCATTATTTAAATAATATTCCTAGTTAAATTTGACTAAATCATTCATAAATAATTAAATAAATCATTATTTATTTAATTGGATTCCCACCATTTCCTTAAAATAATAAATAAATCATTTATTTATTTATTGTTTATAAATAAAGGAATTGACCCAAGTCAAAAATTATTTTCCCTCCAACAAATATAATAAAATATTCCTAAAGGGTGGTTCTAGAATTTGATTAATAATATTTTATTCATGCACCAAGTTCTAGATCGCCCTAATATTTTGTTATAAATAGAAGGGTTTTCTCCATTCATTGGTCACCTTTCATTGCATTAGATCACTCTAGATCTATACTCTTGGTCACATTCTCCATTTTGTCTTGTGAGCTCCCTTTGAGTTCTATGTTTGTCTGGGTTTTCTACATCAACAAGAGAGAAATTTTAGATCTGAAATGCTGATGACTTTCAAGAACCCATCCCATTGGGGAGAATCGGAAACACCTTTCTTTTTTCCTCTCAGGTGCCCCCTTTTAATATGAAAAATTCTTTCAAATACATTGTTCTTGTCTTGTCTATTGGATGCATGGAGCCACATTTTACTTTAACTACCTAATCTCTTTCATGCTTAGATCTGGATTTGTGCAGCATTATTTGGATCAACTAACTGTAGTCTTAAAGATATTGGCAGCCATAATTGATGTTAGGGCTATTTTTTATGCATAGCTAAAGTGGTATTTTATGATGAAAGATTCATACTAACAATTGGCGACTCCACACGGGTTTTCTTTTGCGACTGCTATCGTTTTATATATTCATGCATATCCAGCTATTTCAGAACCTAGAGTTTCTCTTCAGTTTTCTGTTTTTCCTATTTTTATGATGCTTTTCACCTCTAAATCCCTCAAACATTAAAATTTTTAACTTCCATGTGTTTTTGGCCCTATTGCGCAGGTGACAGACATCAGTCGCAGCTGAGATGACAATTTTTTCTGAAATATTCTGCCGAGAGACCCGGATCTACAGGTCACACTTATCGGCCCAAAAACTGTGACCTGGACTGGAAGGCACACTTTTCTGCCCCAAAACTATGACCTAGACTAAAAACAAGTCAAAACCTGTGACCTGCACTTTTTTATGCAATTTTCTAGCAACTTTTCTGGGTTTGTCTGAAGCTTCTGTCAGGGTTTTCCAGCCTCCATCTCTGCCCGTTTAGACCTATTTCTGATCTGATTCACTAAACTAAGTGGGAATATTTCCCCTTAGGGATTTAGTACCCTCCACTTTTTGTGGGCGAGTTTTATCTGTTTCAGACGTCTGAATTTTCAGAGTTTCAGCCTTCTTCTTTTCAGATCTGATACCTCATTTTCAGATCCCTCTAGATCAGCTCTTCTCCCTTTCAACTCACCTCATTTAGTTTTGTTTGGGTTTATATCTAGGGTCACCTCCTTGTCCCTTCTACCTTTATCTGATCCTCTCCTTTGTAGCAGCAACCTTGCCTCTGCCTCTTTGTTGTTCTCTGCACCTCTTTTCAGCAGATTTCTCCTTTAGATCCCTGTCCCTCTTGACCTTAGATCTATTGGCCTCTTTTAAGCATGTTTTGATTAGATTTTTTCCCTCTTAAAGACTAGTTTTGAGAGACCCGCATTCTTGCGTTCGATTGACGCATTTTTAGCTGTTAATTTTCTGTTATTTTAGTCTTATTTACTGCAGATTTATTTTCAGTTACGCAGCACACTTTTTCTTTTACTCTCAAAATGTCTAGGTTTAAAAATTAAAATTAACACACGCCACACACCGACCCTAAGTGAAGAAGAGCCTAGTTAACACCTCCTGGCACAGACTTTAAAATCAATTGACATTGCACCTCTCTGCCTTTGTTTCGACATTGACATCACTTGATTTTTCCCCTCCCTGCCCTTGTTGGTTTTTCTTCTTCCCATCATCATTGCGCCTCCAAGGCGTTTATCCCGGAGACTTCTTGGCCTTCACCCTCAGTTTCCAGCTGGTCGACTTCCTCCTACCCATTTTCATCGATTTAGTCCTCCCCCAAGTCCACACTCTGACTCTTCTTTTGATTGTTCGGGTTCTCCCCCTACTCCTGGTTCTCCCACTGTTACCGTCACCATGTCTAGTTCAGGGCCTAGCACTAGCGGCAACCCCAGTTCTACTGCTGGGTCCATTTCCAGTGGAACCATTCATTAGGGGAATTTTGAGGTCTAAAATGGGCCTCCTAAGGAAATTATAAAATAATAGTGGAAAAAATCAAATAAGATTTGATGATATCATCAAATTTTAGAGGGAAAAATGAAAAAACTACTTTTTCAACTCATATTTTCAACTTATCTCCCAAATTTTTTACTCAAATTTCGAGCGGGAGTACTCGTTGGATGCAAAATTTAATTCCTCATCCAAGGAGTACCCATGTTGCATACTTTCGATGGGTCCTACTACACAAAAAATGAGAAATACATAAAAAAAACGTGATTACAATCACGTTTTTTATGTATTTCTCATTTTTCGTGTAGTCTAAGAGTTCATCGAAAGTATGCAACATGGGTACTCCTTGGATGAGGAATTAAATTTCGCATCCAACGAGTACTCCCGCTCGAAATTTGAGTAAAAATTTTGGGAGATAAGTTGAAAATACGAGTTGAAAATGTAGTTTTATTATTTTATTATTTTTTAATATTTTTACCCTTTTATTTAAAAAACGGTGAATCATCCCCCATGGTTGACATCATCATCTTGAATCCTATTGGTTGTTATAAAGTTTATTTTTGTTGTACATTTTTCTTAGGAGGCCCATTTTAGACCTCAAAATTCCCCTAATGACGGGACCTACCTCGACTGTCCCTTTGCTCCCTTATATGGCCGGTCTCAGTCTCCCCGACTTCAATCAACTGATCAATGATCCTTTTCACCACGATGTCAGTTGGCCTACTATGCCAACCAAGCTCCCCTCCAACATTCCCAAGTTCGAAGGCCTTGCTAGTGAAGATCCCTCCAACCATATCTGATCTTTCCACAAGTGGTGTTCATCCAATTCCATTACTGATGATTCCATCCATCTTAGATTGTTCCAACGCACGCTTACCGGCGAAGCTTCTAAATGGTATGTTGATCAGGCCACCTCTTCCCATACCACCTTTGCGCCATTTCCCAAGCCTTTTTATCTTATTTCCAGCTCCCTCTCCAATACGACACTGGTATAGAACTCTTGACTTCTTTTCGTCAATCCTCTTCGACCCGCCTTTCTGCTCATGTCCAGGAATGGCAGAGAAGACAGAGCTTATTTCGAGCTCCCACCTTTGAATATCGGGTTTATATGGACTGGTTCCTTCGCTCTCTCTTACCTCCCATTGGAAAATATGTCGCATCCCACTTTTCCAAACCGAAGAAGCCACCCTCCAAATAGCTTTGAAATATGACCTTATCTATGCTCAATCTGGTTATGTTTATACCGTCCTTCCTGACCTCCCCAAACCCGGTTTCCCTAACGCCCCGAGGGCATCTCACTCTACCAACGGTATCATTGGAGCTCTTTCACATACCTCTGCTCAACCTCTTATGGGCTATGCTTTCCCTCCAAGAGGGGCCAGCACCTTCGGCACTTTCCCCCCTCTAGGTAGCATGTATCCAGGATACAACATGCCTCCTCCTTTTTCCCACACTCCTGCTTACCTCAATGTTTCCCATCCTAACCCTTATCCTTACCCACAGCCTGGTGTCCCAGATCCTCCAACATTTGGACCTCCCACTCCCTTTCCTTCTCCACCCCCACAGCCGCACTTACTACCCCCTGTAGGGCAAGTATTTGCGTAGCAAAGCGCGACTAATTTTATTCCTTCCAAAAGAAAGAGGAAAGGAAATCAATCTGCCTCTGGTAATCATGGATCCAATCCTTCCAATATTGATTATAACACTGCCAACCAGCCACAGGGCTCTCAACCCAAGCTGGATAGGCGGCTTCGTACCAATAAGCCCTGTTTGTGTTGTGATGTTTGTGGTCATTACACTCATGATTGTCCCCTATTACCACAGATGTGGCAGATGTGGGAGTCTCAGGCCACCGTACGGGGACAACATTCCTCCCCTACTGTCGCTCCCAATACGGCTACTTCTCAACCCGCTGTGTTTACCGATCCTTTCCCTCAACAAGGATTCGTGCCTACTCAACCACCTCATGCCCCAGTAACCACTCAACCTTCCCCTTCTGGTTCCTCCAATTACCAGATCCTCATGATGGCCTCTGACCAACCTCTCACCGCCGACCTTAACCTTCAAACTCGGTCTCGTCAGTCCACTCCTCCCACTCCATCTGTCACTGAGTCCCCATCTTCAGGTTCTATAGAGCCCTGTCAACACCCAATGGTCCCTTGCAAATACCTCCGCCAAAAGCTGAGATTTATACCAAGATTCCTAAGGGCCCATTACGCCGAAATGCTGCCTCTGGTCGAGTTGCCCATTCATATAGCATAGTAGATGATCTAGCACAATCTCCCGCTACCATTTCAACACTGGAACTCCTCCAGTCGTGTCCTTCTCAAAAGAAGTCTCTACTATCTGCCGTGGGTGTTGTAAATCCTATTGATGACCAATTGATTTTTTTCGATGCCCGTCAGTCAGACCACCCCCCCCCCCTTCCTGCTTCTGTTGCTTTCCAAATCCCAGTCAAAATCCGAAATGCCAATGTCGCTTGGTGTATTATTGATGATGGGGCATCTACCTGTGTGATGTCTACTTCGGTTTGGAAACAACTCACATTCCCTAAGCTAGCCCCTTCCACAATAACCCTTCGTGCGTGGGATGGCCATGCCTCCCAGCCCATTGGCCTATTCCGTAATTGTCCTATCACCCTTGCAGGCAAGACTTTTTATGTCGACGTTGAAGTTATCGATGCTCCTCTTGAATATAACATTATTTTAGGGCGTAGTTACACCTATGCCATGTCTGTCATCCCATCCGCAGTCCACCGCAAAATGTTTTTCCCTCATAATGGAAATATTGTCACCATCGACCAGTTGACATATCATGAACCCAAATCTCAGACCTCCCCTGAGTCCACCATCTCTGTTGTCACCAATAAGAAAACTCTTGATTCTCTGACCAGTGTTTCCCCTGGTGTCTACAAAGACTCCTCCTTGCTTGGAACCTTCTCAGGTCCTCCCCCTCCTCCTATCTCTGATCCCAACTTAGTGAATTTTTGCATGATGCAATCATCTCAGGCTACCCTTCCACAGCCTGATTCGACTAGTCAGCAACCTCAATCTCACCCATTGCAACCTGCTCCTAGCCCTTCACCTCAGCTGACTGAACCTCTTCCACCTAGACCTTCCCATACACCTCACACTCAGGAACCTCTGTACCCTCCTGAGTCGGTTCCCCCAGGTCTCCACCATATGGGAGTCGTCCCTCCTGGCCATTACCCCACCGATTAAATACCTTTTCTTGCTCCCCCTCCTAGAGTCTATTCGATTCCCATCATGGCCACCCTTTCCCTCCCTAATTTAACCTTGGGAATACCTGTATGGTATATTACTCCTCTATCCGAGACCCCACCCAGCCACCCCAAACCATACCTTGTTGTGACACCAGTTCAACCGATTCCCTTCGCTCCTTCCATCGCTACGGTTCCCCTACCCCCTCTGCAAGACCATCCTCATGTTGTGCTAGCTACGGGCAAGAAAAGAAAATCTCGCAAGGGGGCATCCAAAGACAAGGCCACCACACCCGACACTACCCCTCCTCCCCCCGCCAAGCCTTGTGCCTTGTGTGATGGTGTCGGTCATGCCACCCATACTTGTTCTGAGTTGCCCCGTATCCAACCCATGGTTAAGGTCGTGTTCCCTGAATCTATGATCCCTGAAACCTCTGTTTCTTCCTCGTCCACAACCAAGAACCCAAAGACTCTTCACACCAACAAACCCTGTGCTCTGTGTGGTTTCCATGGCCATTATTCTCACCTCGCGCATTACCGAGCCTCTTTAGAGGTCATTCGCGAGTATGAGGTTGAAAAAAATCAATCTGCCTCTCCCATCCTTGCTCAGTATGCGTCAGGCTTACTCGAGGATCCCCCTGCTACCATTGAAATTCCTCCCCCTGATGTTGAGATGTCATAACCTGCTGCCCCCCTCCTATACCTATCATCATCCGCACGACCCTCGGAGTACATCTCCTCTAAATCCACTCCATTTTTTTTTCTTGATCCCCCTTCAGCAACATTCTTGGGCTCTACATTTTTTGACCATCTTTTTACTTGTTCTTCTGTCATTCCCCTGTGATGATCCGTATGTGCGCCTTTCTTCACATGTTGATGATTTAGGTAGCTTTACAGCGTCATGTGGTTTCCTCGACCTTTCCCTTTCCTCCCATAACCAGGATGATACCATCCATATCTATGATGTCCTTTGCAGCATGAGCTCCCGCTTTTCCTCCCATAGTTCTCATTCATCACCCTCTAGTCGATCCATGAGTCCTAGCCATCCTAACCAGACTACTCCCTCCCATAGTCGTAGTTTGATGTCTACCCTATACTCAAGCTGCCATCATTATTCTCCTTCCTCCCATTTCTTATCTTATGCCACTATTCTGCCGGACCTCTCATCCACACATTATATTGGTTATACCGATGGGGCAAGTCGCTATTCCTAGAATCTCGCCTCAGCTGCATGGGCCATCTTTACCCCCTTGCATACCCTCGTTATTTTGAATGGGATCTGCATTGGTAATTCCACCAATAATCAGGCCGAATATGATGTAGTACGTGATCTCTTATTCAATGCCCTCTCTCATCGCATCCTCCATCTACATGTTCATTTAGATTCCCTGCTGCTTGTCTTAAAACTCAATGGTGTCTATCGTGTGCATAACCCTATCCTGTTTAGACAATATTTATGAGTGAAACTTTTGATACGTGACTTTAGATTTATTACTTTCATCCATGTACCTAGAAGTCAAAATCACTACATAGATAGAATTGAAAATCATGTTCTAGACTGGCATTTATCACATACAAGACAATAACATTTCAAACCATCAACACAATGCATATAGATAATATATATCATATAACATGTTCTTAGAGTCCATCTACTTTGAAACATATGACATGCCCATAGCATGTTACAAAACACAAAACTCAAAAACTAGGGGGTCCCACTTGCCCCTACATACACACTGGGGGGCACCACCTTCCCTACATCTAATCACTCTCTGGAGGATCCCAAGCCAATGGCTCTGCTCCTGCTACTCGTAGATCACGCACAGTCTGACCGGCCATCACCATGCATCGCATGATACCTCTCCATTCCGAGGGTAGCCCAATACATAACTCTATGTACTGATCGTCTAAATCCTGCCAACCCCGCTTCGACACACCGGTCAGTAGCCCCTCACATCTACGATGAATGTCCTCCAAAAGAGCGGCCATATCCTCATTCTGTGCCATCCTCGATCCATTAGCACCTGCAGTTCCAGCTGCTGCAGGTTGTCCCATATATCCGGCCGGTTTCACCAGAGCTATATCTGCATTTCAAAAAGTATAAGGATCAGTACCATAAATATTATTCACAAACTTTAACATGCACATAACAGATTAGTTACTTGTCACTTACCATCAGGCCCCCATACTCAACCAGGCGGAAGAGGCAAGTCCAAATCTCCCCAATAACTCATCCCACTATAGGGATAGTCATCTATGTACAATGGCATCTGATCCCAATGGGCAAAGAACTCTAGTCGGAACACCCGTCCGACCACCCCTCCCCCTCCTCTACATAGTATTTGTCCCCACCGATGCATCCTGGGTTCTCTCGGACCCCCATCAGGTAGCTGTACACGAGGTCGTAAGGTCGGGATCTTCTCAAAAAATAAGGAGCACAATACAGTCCCACAGGCACAATCATGGTTCACTTGCCGCTTACATAGTGATAGCTGTCATTTCAACGACACCAACATCATCTGGGCCCACCCATAGTAGGTCCCACTCAACACACTTTCTACAATCATCATCTACCCTCCAGTGATGTGATGGAGCGACTGGCTGCCCAAGATCTGCAACACTGTTGCCACCACTACCCAGGTCTCCAACCCCTCTAGATCCCCAATCAATATCCGAGTCCCTTTGACTCGGACACTTGGTCGACAATGTCGCTCTACAAACTCCATGATGTTCCGCCCCCGCGCTAACACTGGCTGTGTATTTCCCACCATCCCTAATGGGGGGAGACCATTCAGAAAATATAGATCCTGGACTATCAACTCAATCCTGTGCCCCTGCACTATAAACACCTCATGGTCTAGATCCCAATAACTGACAATCCGGGCCAACAAGGGCTCCCCAGCCCTCATCAAAGGGTTCTCCACAAATTTCAGAACCCCAAACCTGGCCAATGCATGACGAACACCCTGATCCGCTTGGATTTCCATCCGTAATGTACCTAGGTCTCTCTCTCTCCACTTGATCCATATATCTTCCATATCTGCACAAAACCATCATCTTTGTCAGTCTACAGATAAGTAAAATTGCATTCAATTACACAAAAACTGAATCTCAGCCCACAACAGCACTAAAACCACTTCCATCTAACATGTCACACTTTTTTACCAAATCCTAGGACAGGTCACACTTTTCAGGCCAAAACCTGCTTCCCAGGTCGCAGTTTTTGCCCCAAAAAGTGTGACCTGGCTGTGATGATGAGGTAGGAGTTGTTACTGAGATTTGGGATCGTAATCTGAACTTTTAATCCATCAAAAACAAATAGTAGGATTAGGCCTCTTACCTGCAACTGACGGATCTCGATTCCAACAGTCGGTTGTCCTCTACAATCGCCGCAAGATTTAGGGGCTTCTCTCCTCTCCACATTCACCACAGCTACACAAGCAAATGAATGTATTTGGAGGAAAAATGCCTTATTAGAAGAAAAACCCCTGTTTTTTCTTTCGCCCGCTGCAACCAAACTGTAGCCCCGTTTGACACACCGTTAGCATCGTTGGAAAGCTCTCACCGAGAACTCAAATGGGTATCTATTAGTTTTTCATGTTTTGATACTTCACCAGGACACATTTTGTCCACGAAGGGTCTATTCACCTCTCCTTCCAATCGGATTTCTTCACTTACAACACTTGTACTTGGGGCACCACTTTTCCCCCTTACTTGTCTTTGTTCATGTTGATTTTCGTGATGAGATACCCTATTATACTCATGTTTTTATGGTCCCCCATTGGACCTTTGCTGTGTGGCAGCACCATCGAGTCGCCCTTGTTTAGAGCATCCGAGTTGAGTCATCATCCATCATGGAGTCTATCTTGAGTCCCTTTGTATCCCGCTATAGTCCTCAATCCTTCATTGCTTGGTCCCTCTCTCGTGTTTCACATTATGGCCTTCAGTACCATTTTCCCCTATCCCCCATGATATTGTGTCAGTTGCTGCCAAGCCATTCATGCCCCTTATGCTCTAACAAGGGAAGTCGTCCATCCGCTACTCAGTATCCCTCATTTCATCATCATCATTAGTGTTCGTCTGTTGGTCTCTCTACTATTTTCTCTCATGCCTTAGTTGGGGATCCCTTATTGCCTCACCTATGGTGGACCTCCTTTTGTCGACATCAACTAATTTACTCCAGAAGCCAAGTCTAGAGGGCGGTGTACCTTGGTTCGAGCTCTTTTCAGTATGATCGCAATCTGTATACTTGATGGTCTAGTGATGCAGCAGTCGTTATTGGTGATCCCTGAGTGTGTGTGAGATGTCTCAACCCTCATGAGGGGGTGGCCCTGCAGGTAGCCCCCCACATGCCTGAATGACTTCTTCATTTCAGCCCTTGATGCAGCTCCTTCCATTTGATGATATCAGCCTCAGCCGCTTGCAGCGCCTCTTCGATTTTCATGTATCAGTCATATTTTTTGAGCCCTTCCCCGTGTATAGGGGGCATTTGGGTTGTATTTGTATCTCATGTACTAGAATATTATTGTATAAGTCCTGACTGTTATTCCAGGCACAGCATGTATGTGGGATTCATCATTTTATTTTTCTGGCTCGTATTTATGCCAGCATGTACTTTATGGTTTGGTTCCTTGTTTACTGGACATCCTATTCTTTTGTAATTTGTCTTTGTGGGCATAGGTATGCCTCCCCCGGCGCCTTTAGCACAGGTACCACTTCATAAACTAGAGACTTGTTGCACCTATAAGTCTCGTCTCCTCAAGGTCTAGTCCTTTAGCACATTAGACTACCTTACATTTCTCTCTCTGACTTCCCTCTTGATGTCTAGTGATTGAGCTCTTACAACATAATTCGATCATAAGATTTTCTCCTAACACTCGTACGTTGGGGGGAAATATGTTAGACCATTTTTTGGTCATCTAACCTATTATCATTAGATGAACCCAAGTACACCATGTAAGACCAATTTTACCCTAAGTAAAATTGCTTTCACTATGTGAAATAACTTAGTAAAACACCTTTATTAAGTTGTTTATGGTCTAAATAGGAAACCCCAAAAAGGAAATAATAAACAAATCTATATTTGTTTATATTTCCTGGTCATATTTAACCCAAAACAAGGAAATCAATTAAATAAATCCTTATTTATTTGATTATTTCCTAGGAATAAGTTATTTAAATCCTATTTAAATAATATTCCTAGTTAAATTTGACTAAATCGTTTATAAATAATTAAATAAATAATTATTTATTTAATTATATTCCCACCATTTCCTTAAAATAGTAAATAAATCATTTATTTATTTATTATTTATAAATAAAGGAATTGACCAAAGTCAAAAATCCTTTTCCCTCCAACAAATATAATAAAATATTCCTAAAGGGTGGTTCTAGAATTTGATTAATAATATTTTATTCATGCACCAAGTTCTAGATCGCCCTAATATTTTGTTATAAATAGAAGGGTTTTCCCCATTCATTCGTCATATTTCATTGCATTAGATCACTCTAGATCTATACTCTTGGTCACATTCTCCATTTTGCCTTGTGAGCTCCCTTTGAGTTCTATGTTTGTCTCGGTTTTCTACACCAACAAGAGAGAGAAATTTTAGATCTGAAATGTTGAGGACTTTCAAGAACCCATCCCATTGAGGAGAATCAGAAACACCTTTCTTCTTTTCCTCTCAGGTGCCCCCATTTAATACAAAAAATTATTTCAAATACATTGTTCTTGTCTTGTCTATTGGATGCATGGAGCCACATTTTACTTTAACTACTTAATGTCTTTTATGCTTAGATCTGGATTTGTGCAAAATTATTTCGATCAACTAACTGCAGACTTAAAGATATTGGCATCAATAATTGATGTTAGGGCTATTTTTTATGCGTAGCTAAAGTGGTATTTTATGAAAAAAGATTCATACTAACAAGAAGAAATCTATCTGCATCCTGCTGCTAGCTTTTCTCCATATGGATCTTGCAAAACTCTTGTAAATCAGTATGATCTCTAAACCTCTTAGTTTGAGATTCATACTCCTACAACAAATCAGTAAGAGTCATTCTCTTAGGCATTCTTCCTCCTCCCATCCATCTCAGAATAGCTCTGGGCATGTGACTACGTTGTGCATCATGGAGTGCAGCTGCATGCTCACCCTCACCATGTGAAAATCTAGATTCAACTCTAGAATCAACCTCCTTTAGAGATTTCATCTCCAATCTTATTTTCTTCATCTCTCCTTGAAAGATCTTCAGAGATTTCAGAAGAATCTTTCTAAGCTTATCTTCCTTTCTTCCTGCACATATTGAAGCTTTATGGCTTCTTTCCATCTCTCCTTCTTATGATAGTTGGATCTCATAGGTTGAGCCAAGAGATCATGCTCTGATACCACTGTAATATCCCTTTTTCACTACTGCTCATAAAACATGCATGAAAAACGCATTTCCAACAACATATACAATAAAACAGTGAAATCATCACTTGGATCCCATGGATACATCTATGTACCATGTAAATACAAGAATATATAAAAAATAAATGGAACTAGGTGGGTTAAACAGGCCTCCCACACTAGTGTAGCTTAAAATGATGAAAAACCCTAAGACTGCAAAATGCCGAAGCAGCTGCTCAAGGGACTGCACAGTCTAAGAGAGGTTTTACACATAAAAATATGGGAGAACATTATATCTACTCATATATTGATAAAGAATGATGAATAACAGAGATCTAGTCTCCTCATACAAAATACAAGATAACCCAGCAAGGGTTTCTTGTCAAATACTCTGCATACAAAAGTGATCTTCAGAAAATAACTGAATAATCACTGCAACACTAAAGCATAAGAGTATACAAGGCTGAAATATGTCTGATCTGATTTATATCCCTCAAGGGCTTCCTCCCATGAAAGGTTGAACCTCTCAATCACAAGAAAACTCAACAATGGAGCCACCAAACCATGCAATGAGCACTGCCTCTAAAATAATGCACTCCCTAGTAGAAACAGTGTTGGGAGGGTATGAGAAATGTGTGTTCTGATACCACAGATCTGAAATATGCTCTGGAGCTCTCCAAATAGATATCTCAAGTGAAGGAAAGCTTCCTCCAATGAGAAACTAGCTCAGAAGTTGGGATTCCAATCCCTTCCACTGCTGCACCTAGCAACACTGCACAATCTTCAGCAAAGTTGTGCTGATGTAGATGGCTGAAGCTTGGCCTGAAAACCTGATGTGGAATGATGAATACAAACTCTCCCAATGAGCTACTCAAAGGAAAGAGGTGGGATTCCCGCCCAGGAACACCCAGTGCTAAACAACACTGCAACTTTGCTAAGCAGCAAAGCAGCAACAATTCTTGGCAGCCAAGAATAATAATTCTACAACATGATGAATAATGCTGCCATCCTCTTCCTTAAATAATATGTGAGTTTTCTTTCCCTTGGCCCACTCACTTAGGTTGCTTATAACCCAAGTTACATTTCCCTCCAAAATTGTGTTATCCATCTTAAGATTCCTCCTCCACTAAAACTGCGTTGTTAACTTGGTCAAAGCAGCCTCATTTTATCTTTGTTCACACATGGAGGTGTCTTATTGAGCTAGAAAGAGTGTGTCCTTTCACACTTGGAGTGTTTGTATCCTCCTTATGAGACTTACGGGCTTTTCTACCCATTTATTTACTGGCTATAGCTGCTGCTAACTCTAATGTTCCATTTAGCTTGGAAGCTAAAATTTTGGAACATTACAAAAATGAATAAACCAAAATGGAGCGAAATTACAAAGGTAAGAACCTATATCTATCTCGGGTAACAGTGTGTCCTCTTCCCGATGTGACATAGATCCCCAGGCTGTGAATAGTGCTTCCAGATGGTGTCTTAGAGGTTCCAAGTGGAGGGTCATTTCCACCCATAGTTCGTCGATTTCTGAGCATCACAAATTCAATGGTCGTAATTTTCCAAAACCCTAGCCAACTTTTCACTGACCAACCTCATATCCACAATATCCTCTTACATCTACAATAATACACATTACACTTCATAATATTTTTTTGTAAGTCAACACATTTTTATTAATTCATAATATGATTAAATCATGAGGAGTTCTTCAAATAAGCAAAAATAGCCTCACTCTGACCGAATTTATTGGCCTCTAAATACATACAAAATAAAGATGAAAACAACTTCAAAAAATTGGATTTCTTGTGGTTCACTGCCCACTAGGCACCAAATTTACCAAAAAACTTGACAAAGCCTACTTTCATTCTAGTGCATTTTTTGCAATGGGATTAGCTACCTCATTTTCTTAAGATGTTGTCCTCTGGAATGTGTCATGAATGTGGGATTCCATGTGCGCCATACGAGTCTCTAAGTCATCCATATGAGCCTAGAGATTTTGTTGGTTTCCCTTAAGAGAAGCTTGTTGGTCCATGATGTATCGTTGATTTCGTAGGATATCCACGAAGAAAATAACATAGTCCACATGGTCCAGATGATGCACTTGAGAGAGTTGGTCAACATAATGTTGAAGGAGGTAGAGCTGGGCCTCAATTGAGTTGAACGGGGCTGACAAGTTGACATTCCCAAGAGATTCCCCCCTTGGCGCCACTAATTTACCTTCCTCGTCCTAATTGTTTCGCCTGGGGTTTCCTCCCCCCCATTATGGATGCCCTTGGAGCCAAAGCATCCTATGAGTGCCTGTCAACCAGCCTCATGCCCTTACAAATATTGCACCCAACGGCCAGCCATGAACCCACCACTGTAAATCCTTAATTTGATAGCAACTTTTTCCACCTGCGACAATTGAGGAAGCAACATTGTGTCCCTGTCTCACTTTTCCAGGCCAACCAACATGCACCGACCCGAGCCTCCCACTCTTCCAGAGACATACAAAGCATGGAGGAATCGATAGCGGGCTAGAGAAGCGCACTTGTATTAATAGACAGGAAGAGATAGGTGATCTTTAACAACC
The DNA here is from genome assembly GCA_034641835.2 of Pinus albicaulis. NCBI lineage: Eukaryota > Viridiplantae > Streptophyta > Pinopsida > Pinales > Pinaceae > Pinus > Pinus albicaulis. The sequence continues at coordinate 71,628,045 of MU968359.1, forward strand.
ACAAAAACTTCAGAGACAACCTGACAGACAATTTGTCACCTTTTGCCTTGAACGTCCATCACCATCTACGTCATAGACACGGGATGCATGAACACCAGTCTACCAATTCAACTTGATGTAGGGTAATTACCAATCTGGGGTCCCAAGTTATGCGAATAAAATGATTGCTTATCTCATTGAAAGGTATCAAACTAGATTTACTTCTACATTAAGCCTCCTCTTCCCCAAAGAACCAGACGACAGTTCCAAGTATACTCTCCACAAGTTCAGACCAGTTCCTGGTTCTCCTAAAATTCATCGCCAAACTTACAAATGATATCGTTATTTCCAGAATCCCGACCATTATACCACTACTTCTTTCCAGAGACTTCTGTGGGCCGATTCCCAGGTTGCTCTACTATCCTCCACCTGCATTTAAATTTCCGCTTGGGGTGGGGTAATTCCCCTCGTCCTTTGATTGTCCTTGGGGCTCACCTATATCCATATAGATATATACAAGAACCTTTGTGTTTCTTTAAAAAAAAAATAACAAAATGGAAATTACAACTTGTGGTTTGTATTAGGTGTTTAAGTTTCAAACATGAGAGTTTTTATGTCACAAATTAACACTCTTGATACAATGTGTCCCATTAATTAACTTACATTTATACATATAATCAATGTGTCCCATTAATAATTTAACTTATTTAAACAACCCATTACGTCAAAGACGAGATGTGTTGCTTCTTATACAACCATTTGATCTTCAAAAAATTGGTTCAATATTTCTTTAATCCATGTAAATTCTATGCATCATATGCTAATTAATTTGAAAATTAATTACGACATCCTTGAAAGCATGCATTTCTATTTGATCATGTGGAATTGATAAAATAAACACTAAAGTGATAGATGTAAAAAGGTGTGCATACTTTTTAATCATTTTATCGCTCTTCTCTTTCGTATGTACTTTTATTAGTCTTAAAAACTAGAATAGATTTAGGAAAGTTTAATTAAGCAAGACTTTGTCTATTATTACTTAATATTTTTCATAAAAGTATTTAAAATTAATATTTTTCATAAAAATGTTTAAAATCTGGAAAAATATTTATGTAACAAAACTTTCTTTATTATTATTCTATATTTTTAATTAAAGTTATTTAAAATTTAGAAAAAACAAACATTTAGTTTGTGATTCAATAATTATAATGATTTGAAGTCATAAAAAAGAGACTATAATTTATAATAAATATTTTTTAAATTAATAATCCTTATTTATCATATTTTCAAAATTAAAATTTTATAAATTAAAGATTTTAAATTGCTAACTTAAAATTCTTAAAACACACACTTTTGAATTAAATGAGAGCAATCCAATGTCGATCTACATAAATACATGCACGTCCATCCCTAATATGAAATACACGCACGTAATGTAAGTTTTAAATTAGAGAATGAAATAACTATAATTGTAACTTGTTTTGATGAACCATTATAACCTATTATATATTTTAAGTGTTTTTTAATATATATAGTTTAACTTTGAAAGAGAGCAGGTATAATTTATTATATATTTTTTAAGTGTTTTTTTTAATATATAGTTTAATTTTGAAAGAGAGCATATTCTAAGTTTTGATGTAGCATGACAAATAATCTTACACAATAGTAAAACTAGCAATTGTATCAGATGTTGCAAAGGAAACACCGTAACACATAAATTCAATTGTGAGATATATAAGATCACTTAATATAAAATTAGTAAACAAAATGTCATTAAAAGTTAGAATATAAAGAGAAATCACTTACATTATGGGAAGTTTACAGATTCTATAACTTTTTCAACAAAGATTTCCTTTGAATCTTCAAAGATGCTCTTTCAAGTTCCAATAGTAATATTTAATAAAAAAAGGTGATATTTTTCAATATTGAACTATCTCCCTTGATCAAAATCGCATAGTCTTTTACCACTTTCTCTCAAGGTGATTGGATTTTCCTGCTTGTCCTTGCTTATCTCCTTTTCGGTATTTAGACTAGTTTGTGATATAGGAGATTTATATTCAAATGTTTTTTTTTTTTTTCAAAAATGAAAAATTCAAAATTTACCATTGGATGAACTAGTTTAAAGCATATCCACTAATAGATATATCAACAAAAATAGATATTTCAACAAAGCTAGTCACTAACATAACAACTTTACATTGTTTGATAGGAGAGAACTGGATATTTTGTTGAGCATTGATTAAATAATTATTTTAGCTAACATAAAAAAATTTAATTCACTATTAAGAGATACCATCGTGAACTGTTATAGTATCATCTGCAAGCTTTCCTTTATTCCACCTGATATTCTGCGAGACATGGTTATGTATTTGGCAAGGAAGGGGCCTATAAATAAATGGAAACGTCTGTTTACCCCTTAGACAACAAACGCTATTCCGAAAAACATGGAAAAAGGTTGTGAAGTGTACATTTGATGTTGAGATTGTTTCCTTCGACATAGGTTTGGTGCATATTTCTTTCTCCTCTCATAGTCATTTCTGACCAATTTCCAATATTGAATTGTCTCACTTGATCAAAAGATTCTAGTCTTTTACATTCTACCTGCATATAATTTGATCATGTACCTGCACATAAATTCAACATGTACCCATTTCATATTTCAAGTCTTTTAGTTACAACTCAAGCTTGCATACTTATCAAATAATTTTACGTTAATTTCGATACAACCATATTATATGCAATTTTACTGAGGAAATAATTTAAAAATTAAGTGGAAAATTTCCAGTCTTCCTCTAATATCCATTTTCCCTAACACTGCCAAATTTCTATCATTTAGAGCTCAAGCTCATTTTCCCTCCCAAATTATTATTGACCCATGAAATGCTTCCAAGTAAATTTGGTCACAACCATATTATATGAAATCTTTCTGAGAGCATAATTTCTAACTTAATTGGTAGGGACAAAGCTACTATGTATCACTTATTTATAATTGTTGTCAAGACCAAAATGTTCTAGTTATCTTATATGGATGTGAAGTGTAGGGTTGTAGCATTTCTAGAGAATTATAGAGGAATTGAAAAAAGAAGAAGTGTTTTATAACTTATAATTTTGATATTAAAAACAATATTCCATATCTCATCCCCTTCATAAAAGTTGGTATTTCCTCCATTAAGAGTATCGTTGTGACCTGAAACATTATGTACAATCAAAATACAATTAACATGATAAATTATAGGTTTATTAAGATTTCTTTAAAATTTAGCCAACACCAGGGTTAGCACAAGGTTACTAAGCTTTTTCTAAACCATTGCGAATAAATGAGGTAGTCATTTCATATAATAATGATGTCATTACCTTCACCACTCGTTCACCATCAAGTAACCCAATCACATAATATATAGACCAATACACATCTATCACCTTTTGTCAACCACCTCTCAATGACTTAATGAATAGCTTAAGTACTAATTGGGAAAGTATTGAAGTAATGTTTTAGTGGAGCATAAATTATTTAGAAAACAATGGTAACATATTTTCCCCTCATAAGGAAATGATTGACATAGAAATATTTAAGAGGAAATGAAGGCTTGGAGAAATTATTAAACCTACAAACTCTAATAGATGTTAAAAAAAATTGTAACCAACACAGAGTTTTATTACCTAACAAATATGACAGATTATTTTTAACTTCAATATGGAAAAAATGATACTAATGAATTTGTTGAAGAATACTTTAATCTCAGTGAGAGCTAAAAACACAATACAATAAAAGTGAAGGATGAAGAGGATGTTGTAATAAATATTTGTATATATACAATGAAATTAAAATACAAAAGGTCAATATGAAGGAATATTTTGAAAAAGGAGAAAGAATGAGTTTTAAAATTTACATATAAGATAACTCTTTTTAAAAACAAAGTCTATTATATATATATATATATATATATATATATATATATATATATATATATATATATATATATATATATATATATATATATATATATATATATATATATTAATATATATATATATATATATATATATATATATATATATATATATATATATATATATTATTTGAAATCATTATATAAAAAAAAAAAAATGGAATTGACAAGGGAAATATATTCTATACAAATCAAAAAAGAAATCAAAATATCATTTATTCCAATTAATATGAGGACAGTTTTTTTTATGAATAAAGCATTGCAAAAGTATTATTACATGGAAATCTAGAAAACTAGTGATTGAATTATATTCCAAGCTAGAAAAAAATCCTTCCCATCTAAACAATTCATAAAAACCATGTCTAACATTATGAATGGATATAAAAAACATCAAAAATCATTAAAAATGAGGAGATCAAGAATTAAGATCAACTTAGATATTGATGAATAAAAAATTTGAATCTTAAGGATGTCTAAATGTATAGGAGGCCGAGAAAATCTTATTTTTTGATTAGAATCATTTTATTTCCTTCAAAGGTTTGTTGTGGATTAATGGACTAATGATAAAGTTGAATTGCATACTTTTCATTTCATTCTTATATCAGCATTAAATAAAAGTATCTGACATCTCTAGCTAATAAAAATTCCAAAATGATCATGGAAAATGAAAGGAACAAAATAAAATTTTCCTTACTAGTTCCTACCCTCAATTATAATTTCTCAATTATTTTCATCCTTAGAATCTGGCAAGTAAAAATTATGTGGAAGGAGACGAATTGTCGGAGTGGAGGGTAAAATTTTTAGATGATAGTCAAGGGGGGTTTCTGAAGCCTGAAAGTCCGTAAGGTCTGGAGCGGATCCAAGCTGGAGGTGGTCGCCTACAAAGGTCATGCGAAAGTTGCAACTCTAGCATTTTACAATTGATATTTGGTGGGTGGTGAAATATTAGACTTGTGGTATAGAAAATGAAATCCAAAGCTCGATTTGATGGTATGAGGGGAGACAAAAATGTATCATTAAAGAGGCTGAGCCAGAAGAGGGATTAGTCCATGGAGGAAGGGACTGAGCGGGGAAGGGGATCAGCAATTATAGAGGGAGAAGGAGCCCAAACCAGTGTTGGATGAAGAGGTGACCCATAACCTTGTAGAATTTAACCCTATACAGAAATTATCTGCAAATGAATTCTTAAAAATAGAAAATAAACAATAGCGAGAGCATAAAACATAAAACAGATATACACAAATATTTTCCCCTGGATTCCAAATCAGGATTACCATCTTGATTTTTTATTATATTCCTTTTAGTGTTACAAGACATATATATACATTTTGAAGCATTCATAAACCCTAATCCATTAACCCTGTATTAGAACATAATCGTATTTCCCTTGACTGGATCTACAAAATACCAGGGGCCGAAAACCATCATGCCCCAAAACCATGTGCAAACCCATGCACAAAACCATAGGAGGGTTTGCCCACCTAAAATAGGGTCCAAAAAATTTTCCCAGAGCGCTACCCAGGACCCTGCGCAAGGGGCTACCCACCCCTTGTGACCCCCCCGCACGTGCAACTATTCATGGAAAGAATATAACACACACCCAACAAACCCTAACCAATCTAATAAATTTTTTTGACCTATTATATACATAGATTGGGTAGGAATCTGATTTAAGATTAATATTTTTTTCCACGGGAAAAATCGTAACTTCTATTAATTACATGTTGTATATGTTAAGTGCATATTCAGATCAGCAGTAAAGCTGGCTATAGATAGCAGTAAAGTAGCAAAATATAAATACATATGATAAGTGTCCTCACAGATACATGTTGTGTAACATCCATCAAAAATCTGTGTACAAAAATGCTATAAGTAACCGGAACAAAAAAACTAAATAGTAGCTGCCCCTGATGGGGATTCACCCCATCCATTGATCAGGTACAAAATGACAGTGAAAGTGTTGATAAAAATGTGTTCATTCTACTCTTGTATCTCCATGTGGGTATTCAGTAAGTGCATCACCTCCTTGTATAGGAGATCACAAATCACATTCCTCTCCCTGTAAATATGTTGACAAGAAATTTGATCAAAATGTGTTTTGTACTGAATAAATTCATCCAAAATGTTATGTAGTGTGTGCACATGACAGGTTTTTTGTTGATTGAACCAGTCAATGATAATTTTGGAGTTGCCAAAAATTTGTATATCATGACAATTCTTGGTGATATTAAATTAGGAGATATAGCAGACAGGAAAGCTCAGAAAATTTATTGGTGCCACGTCCAAGACCGATCTTGACTTTGTAAAAATGGTGAGGTGTGAGATGAAGAATAAAACCACCTCCACAACCATGTACTTGTGCAGATCCATCAAAGTATGCCCAAGGAAGTGACATATCAATATGTTCAAGGGAGATAACCCGGGGATTTGGAGGTGGAGGATCATCAAGAATCATATGGTAAATGGAAATGATGTGTGCAGCATATGAGGGCCAATGATGTGGAGTATTATGGAAGATGGTCTGATTGTGGGCCATGCAGATGCTCCAGCAGATTAAGATAGGCATATTTCTCAGCTTGCAGGAATTAGCAGATAGCCACCATGTGTCCCATGCAATAGATACAGACATACCCTCCCAACGAAGATTGTGGTTAATGGATGAATTGATAAGGTGCCAGAGTTATTGAATGGTTGTGCAATTGAGAAAGAGGTGTAAAGTGTCTTCAGCAGCTACATTAGATAGTGGGAAAATTCTATCAACAATATGATTCAAAGTGTGAAATCCAGCACGATTGAGGGAGTCAATAAGTGTAGGCAAGAGAATATGTGCATTTCTACATCTCGACCAAGGATCCCAGCCAATATGCACCATAGAGCCATTACCAATTTTCCAGGCCAAATCAAAGCTGATATGCCGAATAAAGCCCTATATAGCATGCCAAATCGTAGAGAAACTGGGGTAGTGTATAGGTAGTTGGCAAAGCCATTCAAGTGTAATGAGGGGATGTATGTACTTTTGTATGACCACCCCTTTCCACAAGTTATTCCCAGTGAGAATCAACCACCTGAGCTTAGCAGCAAGTGCTTGTGGAAAGGTCGGAAGATCTTTGGTTCCCCACCCACCCCAACGCTTAGGTAGAGCAATACGCATCCATTTAGTCCAGGCGAAGGTGTGTCCTTATTTAGCATCGATCCAGAGATATTTTCAATAAATCATATGTATCATGTGTAGTATGTCTTTAGGTATCCAAGCCAAAGAAATCTAGTAGACCGAAATGGCCTCTAAGATAGATATGATAAGTACCAGCCGACCAGCCCTAGATAGCCAGCGATGGCACCAATTGTATAGTCTTTTTCAATCTTAATGATAAGCCAGTTCTAGTCTACAATTTTATAGCTAACAGGCTTAAGGGAAAATCCCAAGTATTTCAGTCCATCTTCAAACCTGGTAAGGGTGAATGGGAATCTCTATTGTGCATAACGGATCTCATGTGGAGAGAAACCATGACATGTCAATGTAGATTTGTTATTATTACATTGCATTCCAGTGGCAGTACAAAAAAGTAGTAATATAGATGGCACCACTGTAGAGTGCTCCATTGAGAAATAGGATAATTTCATTAACAAGCAGTAGGTGAGTGAGCACATAGTTCTCCGAAATACAAATGCCTTTCAATCTTCCTTTATCCCTTTCATCAGTGATACACCTCCTAAGACCCTTCATAATCAGGAGGAAAGAAGAGGGGATAGAGGACAGCCCTGTCAAATTCCCCATTTAGCATGAAAGAAATCTGTTGCAGCCCGATTAATGAGTATGCTATAGGAAATTGAGATGGTGTAGCACATGATCCAATTAATAACCTATATAGGAAATCCAGGATGTGTGAGAAGCATACGAATGTAGAGCCAACTATCTTGGTCACAAGCTTTCACCAGATCAATCTTGAGGATCATCCCTTTGATCTTCTTAGTGTGCATAGAATGTAGTCCTTCTTGTGCAATGCCAATGCCATCGTGGATCTGTTGATTTTCAAGGAATGCAAATTGTTCAGCTGAGATAAAATTAGATAATACAGGCTTGAGCCGATTAGCAAGAATATTAGCCATAATCTTGTAGATACAGTTGCATAATGAAATTGGGCGAAATTCTTGGAATGTAGAGGGATGATATTATTTTGGGATTAGGGAAATAAAATTTGAATTAAAAGCCTCATAAATGCGCCCGGATTGCCGAGTCTCTTACACAACCTCCATTAAATCATGTCCCAGCATCTCAAAGAATGCCAGATAAAATTCCACAGACCATCCATTAGGTCCAGGACTCTTATCCTTTTTGAACCATTTAAGGACAGATTCTAATTCCCCCGTCATTACAGGTGCTAGGAGTTCGTTAGAAAATGGTGGATCCACATATCTAGGAAATAAGGAGGCAACCTTAATAATCTCATCCAATGAGGATTGCAGGGGTGCCTTATAGATATCTCTGAAGTGAGTAATACATTCCTGTGAAAGTTGTGTGAAAATAGAAGTGGAGGTGACATCCTCATTTGATGGAAGAATTTGGAGTTTTCATCCCCTGATTTGATCCAAGTGCCACAAATTTTTAGCCTCTAGACTTCATCCCGATTTTGGAGGATCTTTTGACGATCAGATTACATCTTGATAAGATGTGATTTTGTAGCTTCTATCGCAAAACCTTCCCCAGTAGATCTCTCTAGTCTGTGAATTTCTTGTTCAATTGTAAAGAGTTCAAGATCCTCCATTATTTTCTTGTTCTTTGCCCAAGTTATTGACTATTTTTTAATGGAGAGGAGTCTGTGTGCAAAAATGGAGGAGGGCATTTGTAAGCCCTGTGGTGGAGGAAGCCTCCACTGTGTGTTCACTAAATTGATGTAGTCTGCATCTTGTAGCCAGACATAGCAGAATTTGAATGGTGAGGCCGGTTTGTTGAAGGCACCAGTGATTTACAGATAAATCGGTGAGTTATCAGAGATACCTCCCGAGCCAATCCATTCTTTATACGAACCAAGAGTATGAAGTAAGTTCTCCTTAATGAGGAAGCGGTCAAGCCTACGAGCAACCAAATCATCTCCAGTGTGTCTGTTGCACCAGGTGGGAGAAAAAGAGGTTATGAGAGGATCCACTAGTTGATAAGTTGTAAGGATATGTCGAAAGAAATCAGAGAGAGGGTCCGCATATGAATTAGGTCCCCAAGATTCTGATATCCCAAGGGAAAAACTCAATTCCCCAGCCAGTATGATGTTATCATAAAGCAACAGTGATAATTGCAATAGAGAGGTCTAGAATTGTTTCATGTTTAAGCAAGGGCCATATACATTGATGATCCTGAGTTGTATTCCAAGAGATTCAGAGAAAACATTCACTGCCAAAGTTCCATCCCTCCCCCAAACATTGAGGAGTTTTAAATTTTGAGGGTTGATACAAAGGGCACGTCCACCCGAGCGACCATTGGCTTCAATAGCATGGATATTCCACGAGGGGAGGAGGGGGAAAGTGTTTGTATGAAAATATTGGAGGAGGCATGGGTTTCCTGTAGGAGGATGATATCCATAGATGAAGAAGTAAAGAGGTGCCTGAGAGTAAAGTGCTTTGAAGGGCTAGCCATCCCTCTGTAGTTGAAGGAGATAAAAATCATTGAGAAACCATATGTGGGTTATGTCTTTCTCTAATAAAACCTTCAATGGAGAGTTGTGTTCTAGAGGCGACTTCAAGACCTGCCTGTAGGATGGCCTTCGATATATGAGAGTGAAGGCCATGGGTGGACTTGTGCAGAGAGGAGAGAGGGCCATGATGAGTGCCAAGTCCAGCCGAAGTAAGATTACACAGGCGCAAATTGTAGGAATGAGTGGAGGAGGATTCATATGGATCCACCACAATAGGTCGGGGGGAGAGCGGTGGGGGAAGAGAATGAGGAGCACGTGAAGAGGAGGAGAGCGGTAAGGATGTGACGGTAGGGATGGTTGGGGGAGTAGGGGTAAAAAGGAAAGGTGATGAGGATGGGTGACATGCAATCGATGAGGTTGAGAATCCAGCCAAAGAGGGCTCCAAACACTGAATAGATGTAGTAGATAGCATAAATTATAATAAAGAGAGAGGAGGAATAGGAGGAGCACCAGTATCCTAAGAGAAACCAGAAAGTGTAGAAGCGGTCATCGATCGAGTGACCCTGGTCGAGGCATCCACATCCTCTAGAGTGATATCCTCCTGCAGTGTGGTCCCCAGAGTCGAGAGGAAACCAGAAAGTTGAGCATGTTGATGTAATGTGATAGATACTGGTTTTATGGGGTGTTGACCACCCATGGAGCGAGTACCAGTAGCCTGCCCATTCAATGGAAAATCTTTGAATACATGACCCACCATGTGGCAGCGTCAGCAATGGAATGGTACCCCTTCATAATCAAGGATCTGATTCCGGGTGGTATTGCGCCACTGAATTTTGAAGGATTCTTCCAACCCTTCCCTGGTAGCCATATGGACAAGAATTCGAGCAAAGGCCATCTTTCCCGATTCAATATAGGAGCGATCATGGTCTAAATAGGTGCCCAGAAGATTATCAATATCACAGAAAATCTGTTCATTCCATAAATGTAGTGGGAGTCTAGGCAAGCAAACCCAGATAGGTCCCACTTCCAGCTATTCCTGTTCAGGATCAAATAAGGGGCTTCAACGCTTCAGAAGCACTAGAGCCATCTCGATCTGCCACTATTAATATAGGACCAATTCTATAGGGTCCTTGGATGAGAAACAGGGTGCAAACCAGCCCTTAGTGAGAGTATGAATGGATGGGAGCTCAAGAAATAAACCGCCCCAAACCTCCTACACCCATTGTCTCAGTCTTTTCGCCCCATAGTAAGGGCCACAGACACGACCCACCAATACTTTGTCCACAGTTCCAATTATATCCGTCATATGCACACCCTCCTATTGAGCAAGTAAATCCCATCTGCGGACAAAGGTGATCCCTCTAGCCCTGGAGTGGGTCTAGCAATAAGGGAATAAGTTGGAATTTCAGACTCCTAACTTATAAATGAAAACGAGTTAGGATAGATGGACTACCTTGGTTCAACGCTTTTGTTGTCGTCAGCAGTAGCGATTCATTGATATTTTTCTTCACATGTCACGGTCTTTCAGTGATAATGTCTGTGTACCTGTATAAGGATCAAGTGAATGGTGACAGAAAACTAAAACATATTTTCATTTACATCTATTCAATTGGTGTGATAGGTCAAAATACCTCCTCATCAGCTCAGAGGAGAAGACAAATATGGAAGGAATACAAAGACCTAAATTAAACCTATTTCTGCCAAGGTAACACCTCTCTATAACAACACAAGAGTGTTATAACGCAACTGATCAGTGAATAGATCACGTTAGTGGCTAGGGAAACGCTCTATTTACACTAGAGGGCGGCGTTACCCGTGTTTTAAGTTTGAAACGAAAAAAACCCGCGGAGAATGATTTGAATCTCTAGCTTTTTCTCATAAGAGAGTCAATACAAAAAGGAAACGACAAAGCACTGATCTCTTATTGGGCCTTGCCATAAAAAACTGAACTCTCAAAGAAGGCAAAAGCATAGAGATTGGAGAAACATCTTAGATTTTTCTATTCAGAACTGGTGGAAAGATAAGGGAAATGATTGCTCTCTCCATCTCCTATAAAATGAAGTTGAAGGCTCTTGGTTCAAGGTCGAAGGATTGCTAAAGTTTTTGCATACTTGTGAAGTAGAGATCATTGTTGTAGTGTGAAGGTCAAAGGTCAAAGAGGTTCATTGAGAACTTGTTGATCAAGACATCACCACTTTGAGAGATAGAGAGATTGGAAGGCTGAGGAGGGCTTGGTGCAACCGACAGTTGTAATCCTCCTTTTTATAAATCAATAGAACTGTATCTTTTTTGTCCATTCTATGCATTGATATCGTCATTATTATTTAATCACTTATATAGCATGAGATGAATGGCTTATATGTGCATAGTTTAAATGTTTATTATATATTGGCTTAATTGATAGAAAATGTATGTTATGTTAGAAATTACACGGGTGCTTTGATTGATTGCAAGACCAAGATTTGGAGCTGGTGAAGAAGAACCGTTGCTTCGCTGCCTAGTGCTCTCCAAAGGACTCCAAGATCATTAAAGAGGTAATCTTCTAGCTTATTCTATCAAGTGGATTTAAGTTAATATGAACATGTATATGCCATCTTTGTGAATTGTACAGCTAATCTTATTGTCTTCCTCGGGCACCGGAAAGCCCTGAGAGGGATATACGATAACCAACAACCCAAGAATTTTACCTTACAGCAAAATTGGCGACTCCACTGGGGAGTTTCCCCATAGTTTTCGGACTATTTCTTTCCTCCTTTCTTCTTTCCTCTGTTCACAAACCCTTTCGACCAATTTTTATGCCCATTAGACATTTCAAAAGCTCACAGAGTTCAATCTTGTTTCTGTTTGACCATCTGAAGAACTTTACCCTGGCTAACGCTACCTCTGTGGGTTTTCCAGTGCATTATAACGCTACCTCTGCTTAAATACAGTGCGTTAGTCTTTGGATTAATGTTGTCTTTTGTTTGGTCAATTTAGTGTGTCCTAAATTGCTACATTAATTTATCAATCCGGGATTCGTAAGCTGATGAAGTGCGGCACACTATATGTGAAAGATAACCTATTTCTTAAATTTTTGTCATTTTTGGTTTTCTGATGTGAGATGGAAATAAAAACAAGTATGGTTATGGTTGTTCAAGGAAATGATATCCTCTATAATGATTTACCAACTTGAAACTTAAAAAAAAAAAAAAATTGAAACATACAATGACAAAACTTGAAAGGAAATGAAAATGTGCTGCTAGTCTAATAAATCAAAACAGTGAACTATTGAGCATGAAACTTATTATTCTTGCTGCTGTTCAAACACAAAAGAAACTATGCTGAAAGAAATCCAAAAGTTGCAACAAAGTAAATCTAAATCAAATTACATCAACTTATCTTCTGATCCCTCATCATTAGTCCAACTATGATTTTCGGAAGTAACCATAAACAACTTGAGTAACCTGATATCTAACTTGCAGAAAGTAAACTAATATCAAACTACACATTCATAATTCAATCCCTCACCATCAGTCCAGCTGTGGCTTTCGGAGGCAACTGAAGATGCTATGAGAAATTTAATATATCTAACTTGCAGAAAGTAAACTAATATCAAACTACACATTCATAATTCAATCCCTCACCATCAGTCCAGCTGTGGCTTTTGGAGGCAACTGAAGATGCTATGAGCAATTTAATATATCTAACTTGTAGAAAGTAAACTAATATCAAACTACACATTCATAATTCAATCCCTCACCATTAGTCCAGCTGTGGCTTTCGGAGGCAACTGAAGATGCTATGAGCAATTTAATATATTTAAATCTAACTACTGAAGCAAATGAGAAAAACTGAAATAAACAAAGCAGTACTGAAATTAAACAGAAAATAAGAAAAGAAAATTAGCAGCAGAACAATATTAATTCCATGTCATTAGTCAAAAAGTTATGCAAATGCCCGGGCTGCCTATTTATAACCTGAAACAAGAACACTGATCAGTTAACAATAACATAAAACATGAAAGATAGAAGTAAAATGGAAAGCATGAAAGATTATAAACATAAATGAAGCATATATACCATGAAAGATGCAATGTATAAACATGTGAATGGATTATGGCACAATGAGCTTTAAAGAAATAAAACAAGAACTATACAATAATGCACAGAACCTTGGCGAGTGCAGGGGCCCTCTACACCAGCCTTGGCAACAATCTTCAAGTACGAATTACGTTTGGAAATAGAGTCTTCTTATATTAAAATGCAGTCATAACAGAAAGGTGATATTACGGCACAGTGGAAATGTAATTACATTACAGAGTAGACTAATAAAAACTAACAGAGACTAATCTGATATGCGTATGCAAACGCGTTATTTATAACAAAAGAAATATAACTGATTCCCTGAAGTTTATGCTGATGGAGAACACGTAAACCATTACGTCCAAAGATCTAGGATCATGGCCACGTTGGAGAGTAAATCTATGAGGAGTGGATGTTTGAATTCGGCTATGGGGCCATGTACAGATGTTGATTTGTCTTCCGCAATTCAGAAATGGCCATATAGATCTCCACGTGACACGAAACAGAGTCCTGTCACCGTGGAACTCTACGGTTGACTTCCATTTGGCCACCTTTGACTGCAGCCTCCCTAGATGAATTTGCTCGAGCCAATAGGACACGATCCATGTCCACATCATTTCTGACTTGCCCATGTAGCTCGTTTCTCCTTAAGACACCTGTAACATAGAGTTTCACAAAATGGCTGCGGAAAGTTGCAGCAGCTGCGGAAAGCGGCAAGATTCCGCAGCTAAATGAGAAAAATATAAATCAAACAGCATACACAAAAATATAGTTAAAAACCATGTTAGATGCTCTTTTGCAATTAATATACAATGATATTGACAACTTGGGAGGTTCAGGTGGATGAAAAAGGTATAGAAAAGTGTATGGAAAAGATGCAGATTTGAGACTCAACATACCCCCACTGTGAAGGTGTTGCATGTCCTCATGCAACCAAAATTTTGATAATACTTCCTCAGTTCATATGCCTTGACACTTCAGCCAGTACATCCAAACCTCTCCTCTTCTTCCTTTGTGCTGCCAACATCCTAGGCTTCTTCATTAGGAATCTAAATTTGATATTAACCAATGCTCTGCTTAACTTCTGGCATTTCCTTTTCAATTTCTTGTTCTTCTTCTGCCATATTCCCAGATGTAGCATGGTATTATCATGAATGATTTTGTCTAATTTGCCTTGTTCCTTCAATGCCTCATTTTCATTTTTAATGTGTCTATTTAAAAGCTCTAGCTCAAAGACTTCCTGTTTTAGTGATTGGACTAGATCATCTTGTACTGTGTGAGGCTGGATGGACGAAGTACTAGGACCTGTAGCTGCTTTTTCCAAAGATTCTATATAATCATATACTTCTTTCTTCTTGGGGTCTACTTCAGGGGTCATTTTTATTGGGCTGTCCCCAAAATGCCATGAAGGAGAGTTATCTTCAAAATCTGGCTGAGAAGGGCTCACATCAACATCTTGCTGAGAATGGGATGGACTATGTTCAATGTCTAATTGAGAATGAAATGAACCAGGTTCACTAACTGACTGAGATGGACTATGGTCAGCTGGGGACTGTTCAGATGTTTCTTCTCCCAAATCAATGAAATGGGGTCCCTTTATTTGTGTTTTCCTCAATTTCCCCTTAAGTCTGGAACTTCTTCTCACACGCTGTAGACCACTGTCCTTTTGCTTTTGTTTCCCTTTCTCTGTTTTCTTGGCCATAGATGATTGTTTTTGAAGATAAACTAATCTTTCAGATAACACTTGATGATCTTCTTCTTCGGAAGAAGGGGTTTGATGTATAGCCTCAATACTTTTTCTCTCTTTTGGTGTTATTGGCTTCTTACCATTGGTTTCTCTCTTCTTCCTCTTTGACAGTCTCTCTTCCCTATCAGTTCTTTCAATTGTAGTAGTAGGAGTATTTTGAATTTCATCATTTGTTCTTTTTCTCCTACTCCTTCTTGATGTGCTACCTTCAGAAATTTCTTGAGTAGGAATAATTTGAGTTTCATCATTTATTATTTTTCTCCTACTCCTTCTTGTTGTGCTACCTTCAGGAATTTCCTGAGGTTCCTCAAAGAAATTTCTAATCAAAAATTGTTCCCATGTGTCCTTCTTCTCCTTCAACTCTTTTTCAATCAAAATTTTTACAAGACCGTGGTGATATAGATGTGGTTCTACATCTCCCAAATGCTTCTGAACAGTCACAGACATTTTCTTCAAACTATTTAATAGAAAATATGGGAGATTGAGAGTTTGATTATCTAGAAAATTCATCAGCAATCTGGTATGGTACATATAAATGGACCCAAAACGGCCTTCACAGGTAATGAATTTTTGAACAACTAGCAGCAAAGTAGCCCATTCCTCTTTCAATGCATGAACAGGAATTCCTCTTTTAAAAATAGTTATGTCCATACCTTGGTTTTGTAAGATTGTTCTCCAGGCTTCATCACTAATGCTTTTATTTTTAAACCAACACTCACCCTCCTGAGGAAGTTCCGTGGCAGTTGCTACAGATGCCTCGTTCACTGCAAACTTAAGGTCTCCAATATCTACTTCCAGGCCATTGAACGACCTTGCAAATGCTTTTGTCACTTCTTTATGGTAACCTCTGAATTTTTGGATAAACCGCAACCACTTTGCTTTCTTCAATATATCCCTGACTTGCGGATATCCCTCCATGAACTTAGGTCCTTCCGGTTCTGCTCTTAGCAATTTACCCATTCTTCTTTCTGCTCTTCAAAGATTTGCCTGCGTGAGGATTCAATGGAAATAGAACGGCTGAATGCATGGAGATGAGCACAATGACTGTAGGTAGATATCAAAGAGTGGATATACAGGTTGTAGCATAATATAGAACGAAGTGGAGTGAGACAGAACAGAGAGGGGTTTCGTGAGCACGACAGAGACACGGCTGTGAGATTAACAGCAAATAGGAGGAGTATAACACATCCGACAGTGTTTTGAAATTTGGTGGCTGCACAATAAATGTGAGCACGTTTAAACAACAGCTATGGATTTATGCGGCTGTAAGAGTCCATGGTCAAATCAACTACGTCTCATTATCATCGGTGGAATATCGGAGTATGAGTGAAGATCGGGGGTTTAATTATGGAACCGTTTGAGAATGAATGCGAGAGGATCATATGGAGATCGTGAAAGGGTTACGGAATTTGTCAATATAATCATTGCACATAATGGATGGAGCTTATGGTTTAGAACTATATAAAAATGTGTTTTCAATGCTATTTGAAATGAATTTTACTCATACCTTGGAATCTTTGCCTTTTTCCTTGGTCTTCAATTAGTTGCTCTTCATTGGTATCTTGAATGCTCCATGCCTTTATTTTTGGTCCTCTCACCTGAATTTAATTTCATGATTATGGAAATAACATCTGGCTATACATTCTTTTGAAAACAGAGTTGTAGCTGCGGAATCTACTTCTGGCTGCGGAAACTGGTGTCAGCTGCGGAAACAGATGTCAGCTGCGGAAACTGACACATCTATTATTTGGATGAATGAATATGAACGGATGACAAATGACCAGATGGAAATGGTCATGAAAAATAATTTTATTTATGAAATGGAATAAAATGAAGTGAAATGGAATGAAGTGGAGTGAAAATGAAGTGGGATGAAGTGGAATGGAATGGAGTGGATGGTCACAAAACTTGTAAAATGAAAGAGAGATTTTTTTTTGGAAAATATAGAGTGTCAGGTGTTCCTGATTTTCACCCTATATTTTCTGTATAAGACTGCCAATCAGTGATTGGTTTTCAGGCTTATACAATATATATATATATATTTTTTATTTTATTTTTTTAAATTGAAAAGAACAAAAGCTAGGCGGGTGGAAAAGAAGAATTCTTCTGTACCAGCCTGATTGCAGAATTCTCTTGAAACACTTTGAAAAAATCCTCTTTTGAGAGTGGCTTATGATAAACTTTCAATCTATGGCCATTCACAATAAGAGGAGTTTGAAACTCATCAATGGTCTTGATTCTTACCGCTCCATTGCTAAAGATCTTGTCAATCTCATATGGTCCAAGCCAATGAGTCTGAAATTTTCCTTGAAAATCTTTAAACTTGGAATCAAATAACAATGCCCAATCTCCTTCTTGAAACTTCTTCTCTTTGATGTACTTGTCATGCCATTTAGCTCTTTGATATTGAACTAGATTAGTTCTTAGAACTGCCTCTTGTCTGATCTCATCTAGATCATTCAATTGCTCCATTCTATGCTTTTGGGCTTCTGATAAGTCCATCCCCAACTAAACTGCTATCTTGAAGGTCTTGACTTGGAACTCAATGGGGAGCAGGACTTCTTTCCCATAAACAAGTTCATAGGGAGAATGTCCTGTTGTATTTCTCCATGTAGTTCTGTAGGCCCACAAGGCTTCAAAAAGCCTTTCTGCCCAATCTCTTCTATGTAGATGAACAGTTTTGGTGATGATACTTTCGAGAACTTTGTTTGTAGACTCCACTTGACCATTTGCTTGCAGATGGTAAGGAGTAGATCTTCTGTGCTTGATTTTGTATTCTTCCATCAGCTTCTCCACCAGGTTGGATGTGAATTGGCTTCCCTGATTTGTCACAATTTCTCTTGGAACACCAAAGCGAGTAAAAATATCCTCATAAAGAAAATTAACAACTGAATTTTCAGTAGCAGACACTAATGCTTTGGCTTCCACCCATTTAGTAACATAATCGGTACAAACCAATATATACTTCTTTTGCTTAGATGGTGGATTAATAGGTCCAATGAAATCTAAAGCCCATTTTTCAAAGGGTTCAATGAGTACCTGTGTTTGCAATGGCATTTCATTTGAAAGGGTAGGTTTCCCTACTCTTTGGCAATTGTCACACCTTTTGACATATTGTTTTGCATCTTTGAAGAGGGAAGGCCAATAATATCCCAAAGAAAGGATTTTATAGGCCGTCCTTTTGTCTGCAAAGTGTCCGCCGCATGGTTCATCATGACATGTCTTAAGAATATCAGGCATTTCATCTTCCCTGACACATCTTCTGATCACAAGATCTGGCCCTGTTTTAAACAATTCGTTAGAAATCCATGAATATTTTGAACTCTCCTGAATAATCTTTCGTTTTTCTCTTGGAAATAAATGTGAAGGTAGTTTCCCTGTAACCAAATAGTTAGCAATATCTGCATACCAAGGGGTCTTAATAGTTACCGCAAACAAGTATTCATCAGGAAATTTATCTTCTACAGGAGAATCTTCTTTAGTATTCTGAATCCTAGACAAGAAATCAGCTACTGTATTCTGTTTTCCTGGTCTATCCAACACAGTAATATTGAATTCTTGCAAAAGTAAAAGCCATCTTGTCACTCTGCCATTAGTAACAGGTTTATTCATCAAATATCTAATTGCAGAATGGTCAGTATGAATAAAAGTTTCATAGCCTGTTATGTAATGTCTAAACTTATTAATTGCATGAACAACAGCTAAAAACTCTTTTTCAGCCACAGTATAGTTCAACTCTGTGGGAGTCAAATTTTTACTGGTGTAATAAATGGCATAAGGAATTAAATCTTTTTGACCCAACACAGCTCCAAGAGCTGTATCTGAAGCATCTGTAGAAATATGGAAAGGAAGTTTTCAATTTGGTCCTCTCAAGATAGGTGCTTCAGATATTCTTGTTTTTAAAGTTTCAAAAGCAGATTAAAAATCAGGATCCCATTTAAATTCACAGTCTTTTGTAAGCAACTTGAAGAGTGGAGATGCTATTTTAGTGAAGTTTTCTATAAATCTTCTATAGTAACCAGTAAATCCTAGAAAACTTCTAACATCTCTTTGACAATTTGAAATAGGCAACTTGGAGATGACTTCAACTTTTGATCTATCAACCTTAATCCCATCTCCTGAAATATGATGTCCTAAAACAATCCCTTCAGTAAACATCATAAAGCATTTTTCATGGCTTAATGAAAGGTTTGTTTCTTTGCATCTTATAAGAACTTTTCCAAATTTTCTAATGCCTCTTCAAATGAATTACCATAAACTGTAAAATCATCCATATAAACCTCTACACAATCATGGATTAGATCAGAAAAAATTCCTAGTACTGCTCTTTGGAATGTTTCTGGTGCATTACATAACCCAAAAGGAAGCACTCGGTAGGCAAAATTTCCCCATGGACAAGTAAATGTGGTCTTATCTTGATCTTCAGGTGCTACCTGAATTTGATTATAGCCACTAAAACCATCCAAAAATGAAAAGTACTTTTTACCTGCTAATGTGTCTAATACCTTATCGATAAAAGGTAAAGGAAAGTGATCCTTCAAAGTTGCTTTGTTCAATTCCCTGTAATCAATGCATACCCTCCATTTACCATTCTTTTTAGGTACTATAACCAAAGGAGAAACCCATCGGCTATCTGAAATTGGATAAATTAAGTTTACATTGAGTATTTTTTGGAGCTCTTCTTTCACTATCTCCCTAAGATTTGGATTCATCCTTCTTTGAGGTTGTCTGATTGGTCTACTGTTTTCCTCGATATAGATATGATGGATGCAAGTCTTAGGATCAATTCCTTTCATGTCAGTATACTCCCATGCAAATGCAGTAGAATGTTTTTGCAAGATTTTGGTTAGTTCTTCTTGTTGTGACTTTTCCAAATGTTTGTTGATATTCAATGTTTTTCCTGGAAAATCTCAATAGTAGAACTACCAAACTCTTCCATAGAGTAAAGAGACATTTGTCTTGATGATAAATATTCTATGTCAGATTCCAATTGGAATTGTGTGGGGTCATATTCTGAAGATATCTCAAAATTTTCTAATGTGTTCAGAATTTGACTATCCTCACTGATTTCAGAAATGGTAAAGACAGGTTGTATAGTGTCCTCATCATCAACCCATTCATTGTTTCCTACTTCTATGATTGCTTTTGCTGGAGGATACAAATTGAATTTCTTTGTCAAATTACCATTATAAATGTACATATCCCCAGATCTACAACTAATGAAAGCATCAGTTGTGGCTAGCCAAGGTCTTCCTAAGATAAGTGGGTGCCCTCCTAGATTACTCTTGGGAGTCAAAATCATAAAATCTACTGGATATTCCCAAGAATCTAAGGAGACTGAAATATCTTCTAATACACCATCTGGTTTAATAATTGATCGATCTGCAAGTTGTAGTAGAGTAGGTGTAAAAATAAGGTTAGGAAGTTTTAGCTGGTCCATAGTCTGTCTACTCATAATGTTGATAGCAGCCCCTAAGTCAATCAATGTGTTTGGAATTTCTATCCCATTTATATGTGTCTTGACAATTGGACTTCCTGGATCTACATACTTCTGCATGGTAATTTTTCCCATCATAATATCTGCAATCTTTCCTACCAGGTGGATTCTTCTTGTGTCCTTTAGCTTCCTTCCTGGTCTTTTGAAACTCAACTCCTTTATGGTTTTTGCTAGAATAGGAATTTCTCGAATGGCTTGTAGCAATGGAATCTTGATACAAACATTCTTCAATTCATCTAGAAAGTCATAGTTAGGAAACAAGATTTGTTTTTCCACCCCCTTGTCAATTTGTAGTCTTTCAGGAAAAGGAGGTGTAGATGAAGATGCGGGTTGCTCAACTATAGGAGTTGTGGATGTTAACTTTTCTTTTTCTTTTCGAATGTTTGAATTTTGAAGAGATTCTTCCTCAGAACCCTTATTGACTTGAAGAGAGTCCTCCTCAGAGGTATCTTGCTCTTGAATATCTATAGAAGGTTTTCCTAAGACTCTACCAGATCTGAGTTGTACATCGTTGAGAGGAACAATCATATAGGTAGGAAATTGTTGTCCTTCTACCATGTAAGTATTCCGAGGATTCTTATTGTTAGGATTTGGCAATGGCTGAGCTGGAAGTTGATTTGTATTTTGTTGGTATGGGAGCATAAGTTGAGGATTTGGATTTTGTTGAGAAGGTTGTTGTTGTGGAAATGGCAATGAAAGTTGTGGATTTGTGTTTGGAAGTTGTGGAGCTTGTTGATTTTTAAAAGATGGAGGATATTGATAAAATTGATAAAATCTCCCATAAGGATTTTGCATCCCTTGTACCCATGGTTGATATGGATTTTGATGTTGGAGCCAAGGTTGTTGCCAAGGATTCCAATTTGGTGGGGTTTGAAGATTCATAGGGTTGTTAAACCCTTGAGTTTGTTGTCCCTGCCAAGGTCTCCTTGCAACAAAACAGAGAGATTCTACTGAATTTGGGTCTTCTTGAAAGACAGCTTTGAGTCCAGGAATTGAAGGACAATCCTTGATCTCATGATTCTCTAAGAAAATCATACATGTTTCTACAACTTTTGCATCCAAGGTACATTCCCTTAAAGCATGTTTCTTCCTACATTTCGGACAAAAGATGGCTAGAGCATCTGTTTCTGCTTTCTGCTTGTTTTGGATTTTAAGGGTGTCTAGTTGTTCACTAAGGCTCCCTAAGATATCAGTTTTGAACTCATCAAGAATATTACCAATCTCTGACCTACTTACTGATCCAGTTGCAGATTTGTTAGCCCTAATAAGAGAAGGATCCCTAGGCCCTTTTCCTGTTTTAGATTTTCCTCTTGAGAGATGGACACATAGTTCTGTTATATCACGAAGTGGAAGTTGAGAAATGTCTCCTTTCCCCATCATGTTTAAAATATCTTTCCATTCATCTCTAATGGCTTTTAATATGAGGGCTTTCAAGGTTTCATCATCTAAGTTGCTCATCTTTGCTCTTTTCAAGTTGTATCGAAATCTTTCAAGTAAATCTTCCAAATTTTCATCTTCTTTTTGCATCATTTTGAATACCTCATCCTTGTGATTGGTGGGCATACAATAGTCCAAGTATCTATCCAAAAAAAAAAAATTCATATCATTCCAAGTCCTAATAGATTGAGTGGCTAATCCCATGAACCATTTCAAAGCAGCTCCCTTCAATGTTGAAGGAAACAGTTTGAGTTTTTGAGAGTCTTCCATATAGTCATAGGTTCGGCACACGATTTCAAACTCAAACAGAAATGTTTCAGGATCCTCACTTCGCAATCCATAAAAGTTAGGGAGAACGGATGGTGAGATATTTTTCATCGTTGTATGAGTTTCCTCATCAACTATAGGGAATCCAAACAAGTTGTCTCCTTCCCTATTTCTTCCATTATTTCCTTCACCATTGTTGTCTCCATTGTTTCCTCCTCCTCTACCTCTACCTCTAAATCCATCTATTATTTCCTCTGCCATGATAGTTTCTTTAGAGTCCTTAAAGTCCTCTAGTTCTTCTATCAAGGGAGGATGAGAGGAAGTCTCTTCATTTTCTAAATGAGATTTAGTAGGTGGTATAGGAGAATCCTCTAATTCAGTTGCTCCTTGAATTCCAAAAATCTTAAGGCTAGGGGTAGATGGTGGTGATTCTTGTCTATGCCTTGAAGAAGATGGAGTTGTGAAAATCGAACTCTTGGCTTTAGCTATAAACCTTCCCCTAGAATCTCTTGCTCTATGCATGTCATTTTTTTTTTTTTTTTAAGTTGGGCTAATAATTCTCTTTCTGATCTTCCAGGTCACACTAGGTGCAAGAAGAGAGCATACTTAAGAAATTATTGAACCAATAACTCTCTTTTATGATCCTCCAGATCACACTAGGTGCAAGAGGAGAGCATACTTCAAGAAGTTATCAATTTTTCCCTTCTTTTTATTGTTTTTTTTTTTTTTTAAAAGAAATTGGCTACCTAGTTACACTTCCCCGGCAACGACGCCAAAATTTTTGGTCAATTTAGTGTGTCCTAAATTGCTACATTAATTTATCAATCCGGGATTCGTAAGCTGATGAAGTGTGGCGCACTATATGTGCAAGATAACCTATTTCTTAACTTTTTGTCATTTTTGGTTTTCTAATGTGAGATGGAAATTCTAAAATAAAAACAAGTATGGTTATGATTTTTCAAGGAAATGATATCCTCTATAATGATTTACCAACTTGAAACTTAAAAAGGAATTTGAAACATACAATGACAAAACTTGAAAGGAAATGAAAATGTGCTGCTGAAATGAAAAGGTGCTGCTAGTCTAATAAATCAAAACAGCGAACTATTGAGCATGAAAACCAAACTATTCTTGCTGCTGTCTAAACACAAAAGAAACTATGCTTAAAGAAATCCAAAATTGCAACAAAGTAAATCTAAATCAGATTACATCAACTTGTCTTTTGATCCCTCATCATTAGTCCAGCTATGATTTTCGGAAGTAACCATAAACAACTTGAGTAACTGATATCTAACTTGCAGAAAGTAAAATAATATCAAACCACACATTCATAATTCAATCCCTCACCATCAGTCCAGCTGTGGCTTTCGGAGGTAACTGAAGATGTCATGCACAATTTAATATTTCTAACTTGCAGAAAGGAAACTAATATCAAACTACACATCCATAATTCAATCCCTCACCATCAGTCCAGCTGTGGCTTTCGGAGGCAACTGAAGATGTTATGAGCGATTTAATATATCTAACTTGCAGAAAGGAAACTAATATCAAACTACACATCCATAATTCAATCCCTCACCATCAGTCCAGCTGTGGCTTTCGGAGGCAACTGAAGATGTTATGAGCAAATTAATATATCTAAATCTAACTACTGAAGCAAATGAGCAAAACTGAAATAAACAAAGCAGTACTGAAATTAAACAGAAACTAAGAAAAGCAAATTAGCAGCAGAACAATATTAATTCCATGTCATTAGTCAAAAAGTTATGCAAATGCCCGGGCTGCCTATTTATAACCTGAAACAAGAACACTGATCAGTTAACAATAACATAAAACATAAAAGACAGAAGTAAAATGGAAAGTATGAAAGATTATAAACAAAAATGAAGCATATATACCATGAAAGATGCAATGTATAAACATGTGAATGGATTATGGCACAATGAGCTTTAAATAAATAAAACAAGAACTATACAATAATGCACAGAACCTTGGCGAGTGCAGAGGCCCTCTACACCAGCCTTGGCAACAATCTTCAAGTACGAATTACGTTTGGAAACAGAGTCTTCTTATATTAAAATGCAGTCATAACAGAAAGGTGATATTACGGCACAGTGGCAACGTAATTACATTACAGAGCAGACTAATAAAAACTAAAAGAGACTAATCTAATATGCATATTCAAACGCGTTATTTATAACAAAGGAAATATAACTAATTCCCTGAAGTTTATGCTGATGGAGAACACGTAAACCATTACGTCCAAAGATCTAGGATCATGGCCGCGTTGGAGAGTAAATCTATGAGGAGTGGATGTTTGAATTCGGCTATGGGGCCATGTACAGATGTTGATTTATCTTCCGCAATTCAGAAACGGCCATATAGATCTCCACGTGACACGAAACAGAGTCCTGTCACCGTGGAACTCTACGGTTGACTTCCATTTGGCCTCCTTTGACTGCAGCCTCCCTAGATGAATTTGCTCGAGCCAATAGGACACGATCCATGTCCACATCATTTCTGACTTGCCCATGTAGCTCGTTTCTCCTGAAGACACCTGTAACATAGAGTTTCACAAAATGGCTACGGAAAGTTGCAGCAGCTACGGAAAGTGGCAAGATTCCGCAGCTAAATGTGCAAAATCTAAATCAAACAGAAAACACAAAAATATAGTTAAAAACCATGTTAGATGCTCTTTTTCAATTAATATACAATGATATTGACAACTTGGGAGTTTCAGGTGGATGAAAAAGGTATAGAAAAGTGTATGGAAAAGATGCAGATTTGAGACTCAACATATTTACTCAGAGATAGTGCGTTCCTCAGCCAAACTTGTTGTTCACTACTGTGATTGTGTTTTAGTTGTAGATTTTTTTGGCCATCAGTATCTCTCTTTGACTGAATCCCTGTGCTTGTTTACTAAGCTGGAATTTCTGTTTGTTTGCTCTTGTTTGAAAAGTTAATGTCAAAAGCATTTACTTTTTAGAGAAAAAAAAATTATTTATTTTTTTTCTGCATCTAGCTGAGTTTATTATGAAAATTTCAATTCATAGACTGTTAAGAAGAGGTAGATAGAATTATGAATCTTTAAAGTTGAACTGTGCTATTTGAATGTTAGTGCATGGATGTTGAAAAGAAACCTCTCCTTGTAGAAATACTCTTCATCGAATTGAATATTTAGAGCATATTTTGCATGGTTTCCTGAGTCAGAGTCTCATTACATTTCATATGTCCACTCCCCCTCCGCAAGACTAATAATCAAGTACACTAAGAATCAAGCGATAATAAATCAATCACATTACTCTTTTTTGAGTTCACACAAACAGTAGTTCAGGCTAGATCTTGGGTTAGGAAAGTGAGACAATCACCCAAGATCTCAAAACTTGAAACTAGAGTCATTAACGAGCGAAATCCTACTGCACTCATATTATCGGGACCGTTCCTTTACCGCAGCTCAGCGCGAGACAACACTTGGGTTCACAAGAAGGTAGCCCGAATTCGACTGCATCTGGTGGGTGTGTTATATATTGGGGTTCCCTTGGGGGATGTCGAAACTAGATCGGGGATCTAGGTATTCTGCCCATATAGCATGTTGTCCTTGACCATGGACCCCCCTGATGATGTCTATGATTTGAGGTGTCTTTAGTGGCCATACTTTTTAGGGACTTACACAAGGTGACTGGGATGGGTTGTCCTAGTACCTGAAATAGACGAACCCACTCTGTCTTCGGTCTTTAGGAGGGTACTCGTCTTCACAAGAGTGCTTACACCTATCGTCTGAGGTTCGGGCAAAGATCTAGAGTGACCGTAACTATACTTTAGACCAACCCTCTTTGTATACTATTGTGATACTAGATTTCATCACTAGAAAACGGTAGTACTCAAATAGGACACCCTATTCTGGTTGCTTGCTGATTGATTTTAGAGAGTCCTTTTTTTTTTTAGGTGTGTGGTTACTGTCATTGAGACTTTATAATACATCACAATTTACTAAAATTGGTTAAAACTAAACGGGTCACCGTGGTGTCATCCGACCCACGCCGTTTGTCTCGATGATAGCAAGGTATACCTCCTCTAACTATTGAGGAAAAACTGAACCTTGGTGAACTCATTCCTTCTACGGAAGAGTAGTCTCCACTGACAAATCTTGATTTTCACAGAGCCTCGTATCATACAGAATTTCCAGAGGACCCTTTCACAGAAGGGGTTGTACCTCATTACAATCCTCCACTCACTGATCTGTTAGGGCCTGTGATAGTTCATATTCCACCACGCCATGATATGTCTTTGGCCGCATAAACACCCATTTCACCACCAGCATCCACAGGGTTGATGCCAATGGCAACCATCACAGGTTTGCCACCATCCTCCCCACCGGTGGTCAGTTCTATGCCATCACTTGGTAACCCCAGTAGTCAACATATACCTAATCTCAACTCGACAGCCATCACAACTGTCAGTAGCTCGCCGAATCCTTCGGGATCTAATCCTACCGTGACCACATTGGGACCCACGTTTTCTCCTCCCACAAGTGTGACTACTTTGGTGCCTTTTAGCAACCCTTTCAGTTGGAACCCTATGCTGAGTTCAAACCCCTTGGCCACTATACCAGGGGGAAGTGTCACCATCACGCAGGTAGCAGGGAACAATTTACTTCCCCTACAACCTTAGGACAAATGGGACAACCTATTGTCAATACTATTCCTTTAAGTGGTTCAAATATAGGTCTAGGGTCTATGTCATTGCCAAACTATGCAAGTAGTAGCATGCCTCCAGGAAACTCTATTGCATCCATTTGGACTAACCCACCCCAACCTCCATCTGGAATGGGAGGGCACTTTTATACTGGGGGCAACCAACCGTTCGCCCCGCAATACAATATGCCCTATGGACAGCAACCATATGTCCCTACCCCTCCACCTATAGGAAATTTTTATCGAAGTCCTACTTATCCTCCTGGTAACACATTGATGGGTGGACCCTATGGTCTAAGTAGTCAGCCCATACTTCCTTGGTTAGATTTGGGGGCAAATCCACAATTGCCATTTTTGGGAGCTCTAGACATCCCCGATATCCATAAACTGACTAATGATCCCATCAATCACAACCCGTTCTAGCCTCCAGTACCGCACAAGATTCCTTCTGACATCCCGAAGTTCGACGAGAAACAAGGGGACGACCTAGCTGCACACATCACTACCTTTCATCTATGGTCTATATCCAGTTCCACGGTGGATGATAGTGTCTGGCTTCGACTGTTTCCCCACACACTTATAGGAAATGCTGCCAAGTGGTACATTGAATTGCCACGCGCTGCCATCAATACGTTTGGTGCTTTAGCAACAGAGTTTCTAAAGAACTCTCAATTGCCAATTAGATTTGAAACCAAAATGGAATTGTTAACCTCATTGTGCCAAGACACCGCCACCCACATCTCCGATCACATTCATGAATGGAGACGTAGGAGAGGCTATTCAAAGCGCCAATTCCAGATCATCTCTTAGCCAATTGGTTTTGTAAGTCTCTCTTACCCCACATCTCTAAAGAAATTGGCCTTTCTGGTGCGATTACAGAATATCAATGCATTCATTGTGCCCAGCATTTGGATTTAATCTATTCACAATTTGGCACGCTATATGATTTTCTCCCCAATGCCCCTAGTAACCCAAATCCTCCGGCTACTCAAAAAACCAGAGCTCATGCTGAAGGTCTCGTTGGCATGATATCTAGTGTAGCCAAAAAATAGTCTCGAGGGAAAGCCTCCCAACCATCTTCGGCTCCCACCACCCCTCACCAAATGACTACTCTTCCTATTGCTGAGGTAAATTTTGTGCAAACCTCACAAAAACCTAGCAGGGAAAATAAGAAGAACAAGAAAAAGACATCTTCTTCGGAAGAGCAGTCGGACACTCAGAATAACCCTAATCAGAAAAACCCTACCAAAAATGAAAAAGGGAAGGATAAACCCATGAAATTTCCTTGCAAGATCTATGCGGAGGACCACTTGACATACAAATGTCCTCAGTTGCAGGAATGCACCAATTTTATTGCCAACAAGGATTCTGGGTGAACACCTATCATTCTTCATAATCCTTTCCCTAATCAACAGTAGCAACATCAACACATGGTTGACAATCTGCCACAACCCCATCAATGGGGCAATGGTGGTTCACATCCTTCCGAAAAAGGACCATCCGCCATTTATGGCATTGAGAGTGTTGAACTTCCAACTCGAGCCAAGCTTTATGGAAATCCTACCATAGATGCTCAAGAACCTGGTACTAGTTCAAATCCACCACCGCCCAATGATTTTCATATCAAATGGCCTACTGCTGACCCCATGATTCGTCCCCCCAAAGGGAAACTTCGACACACGACTCATAACACCTCTGCACGTGCAGCCCAAAACTACAATATTGTAGAATATTTGGTGCAGGCACCGTCATCTATGTCTGCTCTTGAAGTATTACAAACCTATCCAGCACAAAGGAAAGCCTTGCTTTCGGCCATTGGTGGAATAGACCCCCAGGATTCCATGCTAGCTATCTTTGATATGGAAAAGTCTAAACCTCGCCTCTCACACCAACTCGCATTCTAGGTGCAGGTTGTGTTGAAAGGGAGACCAATCCATCGCACTGTCATAGACGAAGGTGCTTCGACCTGCGTTATGTCACAAGCTTGCTGGCTCAATTTAGGTTCTCCTACCTTAACACTGTCATCGAATTCCCTCAAAGCTTTTGATGGTCACACATTCCTCCCAAAAGGATACCTTGCTATTTTTCCCATCACTCTGAGTGGAAAAATGGTAAACGTGGACGTTGAAGTTGTATAGCGCCATCTCGACTATAATCTATTGCTTGGTCGCAGTTGGTCTTATGCCATGATTGCCATTATGTCTTCGGTCTTCCGACTCATCCTATTTCCATTGGATGGGAAAATAGTCACAATGGATCAGCTATCCTTCTGCACCCCTGATTATGCCATGTTACCAAGTAGCATTGTACCCCTAATAGGAGGCTTTCCTGACTCTTACGTCAATATTGGTACTGGTCTTCTGAAGGCATCTTCCCTACTGGGTTGTTTTCCTCTCCCGCTGCCACAGATCCCAAACACGATTGCAATGATATCCACCACTTTGGATCACTCTGTCAACCCATGGATCATCCCGGCACCTTCAGAAATTGATTCCTACGGAGATCATATGCCTCTCTCACCGGCCGAGTTGGCTTAGCAAGCCATCCAAATCACATCTGAACCCTCCACTACTATGGTTTCGACCAAAGGTACAAACCTCCCTCCCATCACAGTTCTCTCTAAATATCTCCTCAATGAAGTCTGGCCTACAGACGAAGCTATTCGAGAGATCATGTATTTAGAAGAATGACCTTGGGGAGAGTTTCACCATCGTGCTTCAATGATTGACTCGGACGTGATAAAAACTGAAATCTCATCCTTTGACCCACCAGAGATGGTTCCCTCCGCTTACACGACTGTTCAAACTATCGATTCAGAAGGGAACATGGGTAATCTTTCTAAGACAATTCTCACTGATATCTCGGTCAAAACAAGTATCGTGGAAAATATTTAGATTGGAGCTGATTGCAATCCTAAGGAAATTGCACGCTTCACATCCCTTTTCAAGGAATTCCGCAATGTGTTTGCTTGGTCTTATGATGAAATGCCCAGCATAGACTCGTCTATTGTTGAGCACAAAATCAAGATTTATGACAATGCCAAACCAATTCGGCAATGACTTAGACCTGTCCACCCGCGCAAAGTAGCTGCCATCAAACTTGAGGTAGAAAAACTTTTAAATGCTGGTTTCATCTATCCCATTCCTTTGACGGAATGGGTTTCCAATCCAGTTCCCGTTGATAAAAAACAAGGAACCATTCGATTTTTTGTTGACTATCACGATTTGAACGCCGCTTGTCCCAAAGACAATTATCCTACACCATTCATAGATCAGATTCTCGATGATTGTACTGGATGCGAATATTTTTCCTTCATGGATGGATTCTCGGGCTATAACCAGATTGCAATTAAAAAAGACGACTAGCATAAAACTACTTTCATCTGTCCTTGGGGAACATTTGCGTACTGTAAACTCCCATTCGGTCTGAAGAATGCTAGAGCAACTTTTCAGTGGGCTATGGAATACGCTTTTCATGACAATCGACATATTGTACAGGCTTACTTGGATAACCTTCCGGCCCATTCCAAGAAACGACCTGATCACCTCGCTCATCTGAAATAAATTTTTGCTAGGTGTAGATTCTACAATATACATTTGAATCCTCATAAGTGCGTGTTTATGGTCGAGTCTAGACGTCTGTTAGGTTTCATTGTCTCCAAGCATGGGATTAGGGTTGATCCCAATAAGGTTAAGGCGATTTTTGAATTGTCGGCACCACAATCCAACCTTCAACTCCAACATTTGCAAGGGAAGGAAAACTTTTTACGTCGATTCATCGTTAACTATGACGAGATGACGAAAGGATTTATGTGATTATTGAAGAAAGGAACACTATACTTGTGGGATGACCAAGCTCTACGGTCATTTGATGCTTTAAAACATGCACTTGTTTTAGTCCTACTCCTTAGTGCCCCCGACTACTCACGCGACTTTATCCTCTACCTAGCAGCCTCACCATCCTCACTTGGAATGGTTCTGGTTCAAGTTCACATTGACGAAAGTGAACATGTGATATACTATTTTTCAAAAGGTCTAATCAGACCGGAATTACGTTATTCACATGTGGAGAAACTTTCTCTGGTGGTAGTTTTCGCCGTCACCCGACTCCGACATCATATATTGCTGTGACAGACTATGGTTAGTACTTTGGAGAACCCCATGCGACATATCTTGTCTAGACAAATTATTGGAGGAAAATATTCCAAATGGATCATCATCCTCCAACAACTTGATTTGGTCTTCACAGTTACCAAAGCAAAGAAATCCCTTATCTTCGCCGAATTATTATCGGACCTTCCAATAATCGACCCAGTAGAAGTAGCTCATGATCCATTTCCTGATGAATCTATATACTTGGTCGATTCTTCGGACTCATGGTATGGAGACATTTTGGTCTACCTACAAACCCAATGCTTCCTCCCAACTCTCAAATCCAACGACCTTCGTCATATCCGCCACTAGGCAAAGCACTATCTCGTGCTAAACGATACACTATATCGTCGTGGGGTTGATACTATTCTTTGACATTGTCTCACTTTATATGAGGCAGAACGCGTGTTGAATGACTGCCACACAGGGGCATGCGGTGGTCATATTTTGGGCATAGCTACTGCCCAAAAAAATTTGCGTGCAAGTTACTGTTTAAATACTGCATTGCAGCGGTCTAGAAGTGCCATCCATGTCAAATTTTCACAAAGAAAATGCACGCTCATTCTGCCCCTCTTCATCCAGTGATCTCCATTGGTCCTTTTGCTAAATGGGGAATTGACTTCGTCACCTGCAATCCCACTTTAGAAAATGGACACAACTACATCGTGGTTTCAGTCGACTATTTTATGAAATGGGCAGAAGCCATTCCCACTTTCAAGGTCAATGGCGAAACCGCTACTCTCTTCCTATTCAATCAGGTAATCTTTTGAGAAGAGAGGAAACCATAAAGTTGATCCTGTTGATGTAATGTGATAGATACCGGTTCTATCGGGTGTTGACCACCCATGTAGCGAGTACCAGTAGCCTTCCCATTCAATGGACAATCTTTAAATACATGACCCACCTTGTGGCAACGTCAACAATGGAACGGTGCCCCTTCATAATCCAGGATCTGAGTCCAGGTGGTATTGCACCACTAAATTTTGAAGGATTCTTCCAACCCTTCCCTAATATCCATATGGACAAGAATTCGAGCAAAGGCCATCTTTCCCGATTCAATATAGGAGTGATCATGGTCTCAATAGGTGCCTAAAAGATTATCAATATCACAGAAAATCTGTTCATTCCATAAATGTAGTGGGAGTCCAGGCAAGCGAACCCAGATAGGTCCCACTTCCAACTGTTCCCATTCAGGATCTAATAAGGGGCTTCAACGCTTCAGAAGCACTAGAGCCATCTCGATGTGCCACTATTAATATAGGACCAATATTGTAGGGTCCTTGGATGAGAAACGGGGGGCAAACCAGCCCTTAGTGAGATTATGAATGGATGGGAGCTCAAGAAATAGACCGCCCCAAACCTCCTACACCCATTGTCTCAGTCTTTTCGCCCCATACTTAGGGCCATAGACACGACCCACCAATTCTTTGTCCATAGTTCCAATTATATATGTCATATGCACACCCTCCTATTGAGCAAGTAAATCCCATCTGCGGACAAAGGTGATCCATCTAGCCTTGGAGTGGGTCTAGCAACAAGGGAATAAGCTGGAATTTGACTCCTAACTTATAAATGAAAACGAGTTAGGATAGATGGCCTACCTTGGTCCAACGCTTTTTTGGTCGTCTGCAGTAGCGATCTGTTGATATTTTTCTTCACATGTCACGGTCTTTCAGTGATAATGTCTGTGTACCTGTACAAGGATCAAGTGAATGGTGACAGCATACGAAAACATATTTTCATTTACATCTATTCGATTGGTATTACAGGTCAAAATACCTCCTCATCAGCTCAGAGGAGAAGACAAATATGGAAGGAATACAAAGACCTAAATTAAACCTATTTCTGCCAAGGTAACGCCTCTCTATAACAACACAAGAGCGTTATAATGCAACTGATCAGTGAATAGGTCGCGTTAGTGGCTAGGGAAACGCTCTGTTTACACTAGAGGGCGGCGTTACCCATGTTTTATGTTTGAAATGGGAAAAACCCACAGAGAATGATTTGAATCTTTAACTTTTTCTCACAAGAGAGTCAGTACAAAAAGGAAACTGCAAAGCACTGATCTCTTATTGGGCCTTGCCATAAACAACTGAACTCTGAAAGAAGTAAAAATCATAGAGATTGGATAAACATATTGGTTTTTTCTATTCAAAACTGGTGGAAAGAGAAGGGAAATGATTTCTCTCTCCATCTCCTATAAAATGGATTTGAAGGCTCTTGGTTCAAGGTCAAAGGATTGCTAAAGTTTTTGCATACTTGTGAAGTAGAGATCATTGTTGTAGTGTGAAGGTCAAAGGTCAAAGAGGTTCATTGAGAACTTGTTGATCAATACATTACTACTTTGAGAGATAGAGAGATTGGAAGACTGAGGAGGGCTTGGTGCAACCGACGGTTTTAATCCTCCTTTTTATAAATCAATAGAGTTGTATCTGTTTTGTCCATTCTATGCGTTGATATTGTCATTATTATTTAATCACTTATATAGCATGAAATGAATGGCTTAGATTTGCATAGTTTAAATGTTTATTATATATTGGCTTAATTGATAGAAAATGTATTTTATGTTAGAAATTACACGGTTGCTTTGATTGATTGCAGGACAAATATTTGGAGCCAGTGAAGAAGAACCGCTGCTTCGCTGCCTAGTGCTCTCCAAAGGACTCCAAGATCATTAAAGAGGTAATCTTCTAGATTATTCTATCAAGTGGTTTTAAGTTAATATGAACATTTATATGCCATCTTTGTGAATTTTATAGCTAATATTACTGTCTGCCTCGGGCACCGGAAAGCCCTGAGAGGGATATACGATAACCAAAAACCCAAGCATTTTACCCTACAGAAATTGGCCAAGGAGAATCAAACATTTTGCATATTATCGAACACAAAATTGGAACCAAAAAACCATTCTTGTATTAATGATAGAGAAAATAATTTTACAACCTTAATGCCCTTACATTGCAACCTCTTTCGACGGTTTCAGTCAAGCGCACCTCAAGCATTCATCGGGGATCAGACTTGGTGAGGCAATGGGCCTAAACTCTCTCTCGACAATGGATTCCTCTTTTCCTTATTCTTCACATTAGCTATAGTAAGGATTGTTCAGCTAGCTAAAACTATGTGAGAAGGAAGTATTTATAGAAGAGGAGGATGTGGTTTGGGATCCCTCATAAGGTGGAAGGGAGGCCTTATCCTTTGTGGATTTTCTCAAGTATAGGAAACAAGAAGCCAAAGGTACGACTTCAACGTTATCATTCGAACAAAACATGATGACTCCGCTCATGGAATGGCTAGGCATGTAAACTTCATTTCTGTATTTAAAAAAATTTACAAAAACAACTCGTCGTAGGTGCCCCACTAAGACAGAGTGCCAATGGGCATGAGGCCCAGTGTTAATTTCTCTATGGGCGTGAGGCCATAAATTCTAACCAACGCCAACCCAAAATCATATGTTTTTGACAGCCTGCTTCAGGAATGATCTATAGAAATTTATTAATATTGATGTATTACTGGATTCTCTTGATCTAATAGTATTTATCTTTTTTCTAAATACAGAATCCTTCCACTATTAAACTTACAGAAATTTAAAACTCAATTGCAAACACATGTGAATAAATTCAATCACACATAACACAGTTGTTTAATGGGAAATATTAAAGCTAAAAACCTCAAATACCATATATTATGTATATCAATGGAATCATGTAATAATCTCATACAAAGCTTAGTACATCAACTCTCAATACATTCAACAATCATTATACACTGTCATGCAGAAATTTTCATATCTATGCCCCAATTTCTTGCCTCCTGACAACTTGCCCCCACTGCGTAATCCCTGCTAAAGAATACCCCTAAATTAATTTGAATTGGCCTTTCCTTTATTGCAAAAACCTCATTGGAAACTCCAATGTGTGTCAGATGCATTGAATGCATCACTATAGTCACAACAGATAGTCCATCTCACCCTTTCACCTATCTCTCCACGGGGTCTCCACTGGAACTGACATGCAAGTAGTTAACTATTGTATTTTCTCAGTTGTTAGTGAGTTATTAGTTGTGAATTAATTAACTAATTAATTCACTTACCTCTCACTAGTGTATCTTTCAGTTAAACTAGATACAACTAGCTCTACTGAGTTAAAATAAATAACAACTCCTGTAACTACTCTTCCAACTCTGTCATAACTTTGCCACTTCAATTCTAACGGAGTCCTCCATGCATGAGCCACCAATAACCCTAGGAATTGCGTAATTCCTTCAGCCCACTAATTTTCCAAATCTTTTCACTGAAATAAAGTTCTCCAAGAGAATAAGTTGATATTTATTGTCGGATTATTATTAAGGGTTAATAATAATCAACATGCACCTATTTTTAGATCGACGATCTATAAATAGACTTCGCCCAATATTCTAAAAATAGAATTTCATCTATTTTCCACATTTGACCAACCATCTACAAATAGCATCATGCAACTTATATAATATGCTCACCATGTCTAAAAATATACATACACCTAAAAATAGCTTGCGGGCCTCACTTAGTGAAGGTGATTACTTTTCACTAAGCTCATCATCTTGTTGAATCTCAACACTCCCTCTCAATAAGATAGGGATCATCCTTCACCCCAATCCTACCTCTATGGTATTTGAATTTTCTCCTACCGAGCGCCTTCGTTAGAATATCTACATCTTGATCTTCTGTAGGAATGTACTGAAGCAACTTGATCTTCCGCTGCACACAATCTCTAATATGATGATACCAGATATCAATATGTTTAGGTCTATCATGAAACACAGGATTAATCAAGAGTTTAATGCAACTCTAATTATCACAATGTATCACTGTAGGATCTAAATTTGAACCGAACAAACCGACCAGGACCTTCCTCATCTAGATAGCCTCACATGCAGCTTGACTTGCTGCAATGTATCATGCTTTTGCTGAACTGAGTGCCACGGATCTTTGTTTCCTGCTGTACCAAGAAACTACTATAGATATAATACTGAAAACCCCTCCTCATGTGCTCTTTCTGTCCGTTGGACTGCCTACCCAATCTGCATCCGTGAAGCCATGCAACTTCACTTCATCCATCTGTCTGTACCATAATCCATACTTAAATGTGCCTCTGAGATACCTCAGGACATGCTTGCATGCCTTCCAAAAGATCTAGGTAGGCTTAACCATTGCTTGTGAAAGCTGGTTCACCGCATACCATATGTTCGGTCTTGTATTAACTAAATACATGAGCGAACCCACCAACTATCAATAAGCAGTGGCATCCACTACCTCTATCGATGTAGCATCCTCTTTCCTCCAATTTCCTGGAAGAGGAGTATCCATGGGCTTGGAGTCCTCCATGTGAAACTTACCAAGTATCCCCTGAGCATACTTGCCTCGAGACACAAACAGTTCACCTTCTCACTACCATATTTCCAATCCAAGGAAATAATGAAGGAGGCCCAAATCCTTCATCTTGAACTCCTTTGCAAGATCTGCCTTGCATGAGTGTATCAACTGCTCATCACCCGTTATTATTAAATCATCAACATACAGAACAATGATTAAAAGCTTACCCTCCACCACAATTTGCTACAAGTTTTCATGTGCCTTTCTCTTGGTGAGGCGAAGTCCAATGAAATAGTTGTCGATCCATGTGTACCAAGCACGTTTTTCTTACTTCAGCCCATACAACGCTTTTTTGAGTCTGCACACATGCGACTCGTTGCTAAAGATCTCAAATCCTTCAGGCTACTCAATGTACACCTCTTCCTCAAGGATCCCATTAAGGAACGCAGTCTTCACATCCATATGATGAATGTGCCAACCCATCTGTGCTGAGAGAGCAAGTGTTACACAGAAATTTGTCACCATCCCTGCAATTCCCCGTCCCGCACATTGGAGGGCTTATTCCGTGACCTGTGAGCAGTGACATGATCTAAAAACACTTTCATGACATTCCCCTAGACATGGACTTTCATTCCTCTGAAGACAAATCCTTGTGAAAAACCCTAAAAATAGCCTTTTTATCCTTGGCGTGACTACTCAGTGTCATACCCGCGCCAATGGGGGAAATCCTCCAAAGAGGGTGTGCCAACTAGCGCACTGTCTCAGTGTTGTACCCGCACCAGGCTTAATAAGGAGTGTTTTTTAAAAATAAATGGCGGAATATTGACTCCAACAAACTCCTGAACTGGACTCTAAATCGATTTGGGATGTTTGGCTCCAATTCTCCATGTAGAGGAAGTAATTTTCCACCTCTCATGGAAGCTTCCTTGAGGATAGGGCCAATCCCATGATTGTAGGGATCCCAAATCCCCTTCCACCATCTATATAAGCTTGCCATTTCCCTTTGCAAGCTAGTCTCCAAGAGCCTTCATAGCCTAAAGAACACTGCAATAGTCCTCATAGAGCCAAATCAGTAGCAAGGAGATTGACGATCGAAGAGAGAGGCTTGTCCCATCCCCGACGAGATTTACCGAGATGTATTCCGCTGACGACCCGCCAAAGGAAGATTCAGTGCCAGAGCCAGGTTTTATTTTCCTTTGTATGAATTAATGATAAGTGACTTTGGTTATGGTTCCACTCGTATTGTTCATTATGGTCATGATTTGTGTCTTCTCTGACTGATACATAATTGCATATATTGGGTTTTACGCTTGTGTTTTTCGTGTTTCTTGTGTGTACAGGTGTTCGATCGCGGCAAGCGAGAGGATTGTGATCTACTGGAGCAAGGAAACGGGAGCGTTATCTTCCATACGAACAACAGCGTTGAATTCAAGGTAAGCCTTCTTCGCCATTTGGTTTATTGCAATTAGGAACTTGCACCTTAGCGTGATACGATTACTGCTAGACCCGATCTGGGCTAGTAGGGATCGCCTATGTCCGCAGAGGGGATTTACCTCTACAACAGCAAGGATGGTCCTTATGGAATAATACCATGCGACAGGTGCAAAGGTTTCTTCATAATCAATCCCCTTGATCTGTGAGAAGCCTCAGGCTCCCCCGGAAATTCAAATTCACAAATCCATTCCTGACCAACCATTGGTCATGGGATCAGTTGAACTAGCCCCATCTGCGGTGCACCGGGTATTTTCCATTGAGAGTGGACCTCACATCCCTCAGGTTCTTCTTGTTTCTTCAGATTCCTCGGACTTGGAGAAATATTCTCCTGTCCCTATATCTCAAGAAGCTGCTCCTCCACCTCCCGTGATGGAGGTCCCAAAGGATACTCCTCCCGCCTTCTAGATGGAGGTTGTGGAGGATGATCCTTCTTCTTCCGTAACACCAGGGGAAGACCATCTCAGTTCGATGGTAGCCCCTCCAAGTATTTTGGTTGCTTCCTTTGATTAGAATCGATTTGCGGGATACCGCCTTCCGTCTTATGTGCCTTTCGAGATAACAGTACAAGCCTTTGGTTTGGTCATACCTAGCACGGTTATAGACGAAGGTGCGTCTATTAGTATTTTGTCTTCAACTACTTGGAAAGCTTTTGGTTCGCCTCCACTTTTGCTTGTTATGCAGAATATGTTGGCGTTTAACAGAAGAACTAGTCAATCATTGGGGATCCTTCGAAGGTTACCTATTACTTTGGGAGGTAAAACCATCCATATGGACGTGATGGTTGTTCTAGGCCCCTTGGATTTCAATCTGCTTTCGGGGCACGATTACACCTATGCCATGGGAGCTCTTATCTCCTCCCTTTTTTGTGTGGTATGTTTTCTACATGAAGGACGGATTTTGACCATTGATCAGCTTTCCTTCTTTGGTCCTGATATGGCAGCTAGCCCACCATCATCCCTTCCTGGTTTTTATCCACCCGTTGTATCTGCCCCACCGCAGGTCAACTATGTGGCTACCTACCTCGTACCTATACCCAGTGATAGTGCCATTGTGCATCAGGTGCTGGGGGCATTGGGTCCTGACTTCCAGGATGTTTTCCTTCCATCAGGAGTGGAAATATTGGAAGAAATGACTTTTTGTTCATTATGATGAGGTCGTTGGAGCACAGTTCGTTTTCTTGTGTCAAGCTCCTTAAAAAATGAAACAAGCAAGTCGGAGCACAGTTCATTTTCTTGTGTCAAGCTCCTTAAAAAATGAAACAAGCTGGTCAAAGCATAGTTCGTTTTCTTGTGTCAAGCTCCTTAAACCATGAAACAAGGTGTCTCGAGGATAGTTCTTTTAATGTGTCAACCTTGTTAAAACAATGAAACAAGTTCCTGTTCAATTCGAGTATTTGATAAGATCTCGTAAAATCCCAGTCAAGTCTATCTCTGGATCTCGTAACTTGAACCTTCACTCCATCTGCCTTTCATATGGATTGAAGCTTGGGGGGCATGTACCTCAAATTGAGTCACCATGCTGGGGGTGTGCTTAACTTTTCAAGCATAGTTTGTTTCCATTTCAAGCTTGTGTAAAAATGAAATCGGTCTCAAGCATAGTTTATCTTTGTTTCAAGCTTGTGTAAAAATGAAACCATCCCCATTTTACCTCTTGTGATTGTCATTTTATCAGCCTGTTTTTGCCAGATGACCCTTGGTTTTCTCATTCCATCATCACTATCTTCTTGGCCGATCATATGCCTTCACTTGGTTTTTTTACCCATTCCTGAGGAACCACTGCGATGATTGGTCTTGTTAGCTAGCCTGTTAACCTTTACTTGTTCTGAGCAGTTCCACCATTACCGACCCAGTTTCTACCCTTTATACCACTCGTTCCTCCAGGAGGAGTCAAATTTCATCTCTTTTCTGACTCTCTAAACATGAAAAGATTGTCGAGTCCCTTTTCATTTCGATCTCGTTAAAGTGGCCACGAAACGACATCTACCCAGTATACGTTTACCCCTTTTTCAGGCTAGGATAGATTACTTACAAAAAAGGAATACCCTAGCCTATCGTGACTAGGAGGTTTTCTCAGACATAGTTTTCTACCTTTTTGGGTCTGAGGAACTATTTACGAAAAGGGACCATTGGAGTTTACTTTTTTACTATCTTTTCAAACTCTCTAAACATGAAAATATGTCGAGTTATTCCTTTGTCAGACTCGTTAAACCCTGATGACATCGGATCGAGTCGTAATGACGATATTCGAGTTTCTCCTTCCTAGGGCTCGTTAAATGTACTAGGATGGATTTGTCTGAAGGATGAACTTATATTACAAGAATATGATATCCCCTTCAAGCTTTTTTTCAAAAATAATTGGGGTACTCGCCAGGAATGGTGGGGAAAAATGGAACCAACATCATTGTTGTGTCGGTAGTATGTCGCTCTTGAACATGGCACTTGTTTGAATTTGTGTCGGGTTAGGGACATCTCATCTCATTTTCCACTTGCCTCTGTGGGTTTGGGTGATCCCTTTTTGCCTTTCATCTTCTCTTTGCCTTTTCATCATGACCTTTGATCTTTTGATGTCAAATACTGCCAAAT
Organism: Pinus albicaulis; assembly: GCA_034641835.2. Taxonomy (NCBI): domain Eukaryota; kingdom Viridiplantae; phylum Streptophyta; class Pinopsida; order Pinales; family Pinaceae; genus Pinus; species Pinus albicaulis. The sequence continues at coordinate 71,668,878 of MU968359.1, forward strand.
CCACTGTCGTGCCGCCAATATGTTCAAGAGAAGTCGACCTCTGCAAAATTTCAAGCTTCCTCTGATTCTCGCCTGATCCTGATTCACAAAGACATTATGTTCCTATGTCTCGCATCGATGATGTGGGAAAATTATGGCCCACCTTCGATCAAGGTCACTTCCTGTCGACTTCAGCTCATTATCCAAGAAGCTGATCTAGAGACTCCCCTTTGGTACCTTGGAGCCTGCATGCCTCAATGGCCGGTTCTTCACGTTTGACGTGAGGTTTTCATCATTGGCCTCCAATCGAGTGATTCTATGGGTGTTCGACGCCAGCTCACTGATTCACATGCCATAGATTGTACCTATAGTACCTTGAGGACCATTGTCATTATTGGTGGTACCTCTCGCATCTATTAACAGCTTTCATCACTGGCTGGTAATCAGGTGATGTTCTTGCATGTCTGACTTCAGCTCACTTACTCGCATGCTTGAACTTGTACTTTGTTCGGGTCGAGATGGAGCGCAAGACCTTGGATTTTGTCTATTGGAATCCAAGCTGCGATTTTGTGGATTATTATGATTAGTTACATGACTCATTTATTGGATGGTTGCGACCATACTTGAGTCTATTTATCGATCCCCACTAGATGGATGCGTCCATACCTTGGATCTGGATTATTGTATACTCTATTATGGATGGCTGTGCCCATACAACATATATATCATGTATTTGAGATATCAGTTGTACTTCTCTACGCAGGTTTTCCAACGGTAGTGTTTTCAGTTGGACGCGTTATCGTAAAGCATTTCACCCTTCTCTATCTTTCGGGCCTCATGCTTTAGGGGGCATCTGTTACACAGCAATTTTTCACCATCCCTGCAATTCCCCGTCCCACACATTGGAGGGCTTATTCCATGACCTGTGAGTAGTGACATGATCTGAAAACACTTTCATGACATTCCCCTAGACATGGAATTTCATTCCTCTGAAGACAACTCCTTGTGAAAAACCCTAAAAATAGCATTTTTATCCTTGGCGCGACTGCTCAGTGTCATACCCGCGCCAATGGAGGAAATCCTCCAAAGAGGGCGTGCCAACTGGTGCACTGTCTCAGTGTTGTACCCGCACCAGGGTTAATAAGGAGTGTTTTTTAAAAATAAATGGCAGAAGATTGACTCCAACAAACTCTTGAACTAGACTCTAAATCGAGTTCGGACGTTTGGCTCCGGTTCTCCATGTAGAGGAATTAGTTTTCCACCTCTCATGGAAGCTTCCTTGAGGATAGGGCCAATCCCATGATTGTAGGGATCCCAACTCCCCTTCCACCATCTATATAAGCTTGCCATTTCCTTTTGCAATCTAGTCTCCAAGAGCCTTCATAGCCTAAAGAATGCTGCAATAGTCCTCATAGAGCCAAATTAGTAGCAAGGAGATTGACGATCGAAGAGAGAGGCTTGTCCCATCCCCAACGAGCTTTACCGAGACGTATTCCGCTGAGGACTCGCCGAAGGAAGATTCAGCTTCAGAGCCAGGTTTTATTTTCCTTTTTATGAATTAATGATAAGCGACTTTGGTTATGGTTCCACTCATATTGTTCATTATGATCATGAGTTGTGTCTTATCTGACTGATACATAATTGCATATATTGGGTTTTACGCTTGTGTTTGTCATGTTTCTTGTGTGTGCAGGTGTTCGATCAAGGCAAGCGCGAGGATTGTGATCTGCTGGAGCAAGGAAACGGGTGCGTTATCTTCCATACGAACAACAGCATTGGATTCAAGGTAAGCCTTCTTCACCATTTGGTTTATTGCAATTAGGAACTTGCACCTTAGCGTGATACGATTGTTTCTAGACCTGATCTGGGCTAGTAGGGATCGCCTCTGTCTGCAGAGGGGATTTACCTCTACAACAGCAAGGATGGTCCTTATGGAATAATACCATGTGACAGGTGTAAAGGTTTATTCATAATCAATCCCCTTGATCTGTGAGAAGCCTCGGGCAACAAATCTTGCCTTATACTTCTCGATGCTCCCATCGGCATCTTTATTTACATTGTAGATCCATTTCGAATCTACCACTGATTTACCCACCGACCTTGGAACAATCTCCCAAGCACTGTTTCTGACAATGGAGACATACTCCTCCACCATGGCATCTACCCACGTGGGCTCTTGCGTTGCTTCTTCAAAAGAAGATGGATTTTTCACGATACACTTGCTCATAGGAGCCATGTATCTAGTAAATCGGTCAGGTGACTGTCTATGTTTGCGCTGTGATGTAGGGACTCCTACATTCTCTACCACATCAAGCTTCATTCTCTCAGTTTCTGTGGTATTCTTTCTGTCTGTTCTGATGTTTGGTTCTACATGAGTGGAATCCTCCACTCCATGAATATCCTCCTGTGGTTGATCCACATCTAGAGGCTCATCTTTGGGAACAAGAAGTTCCTCCTCTGCATGCAAGTGTATCTCCCTCTCAAGTGACAGCTTCATGGCTTTCACCTCATTAAATTTTATATCCCATCGCACCACAGCCATTCAAATTTTTGGAAAATACACACGATAATTATGGGGTGTTTCTGTGTACCCCACAAATATCCCAACTTCTGCAGTCAGCTCCAACTTCTTCCTGGTGTCCTTTATCACATGAATTTAAATAGATGAGCCAAAAATATTCAAATGAGAAATATCAGGCTTCTTACCAGTAAAATCTTCTTCAGGTGTACTCATGCCAAGTACTCTATGAGGACAACATTTTTTCACATAAACCATAGTGTTGCATGCTTCTGCCCACAAGTGCATCGGTAGGCCCTGGTCATGCAGCATAGCTCGTGCAGCACCCACAATCGTTCTATTCTTCCTCTCCATGGTTATGAGGCACTATGAGTTCTCTTCGAATTCCTTCTTTGCTACAGAAGTATTTGAATTCATTTGTGATATATTCACCACCATTATCCCTCCGCAGAGCCTTCACTTGCTTCCCTGACTCCTTCTCCACCAATGCTTTAAACTCACAGAACTTTGAGAATGTTTTTCTCTTCTTCTGCATGAAGAAGATCCAGCATCTATGATAATATTCATCAACAAATATAACACAATACCTGTGTTTTTCTGTTGAAGTAACCAATAAATGTCCACACACGTCTATGTGAATTCTCTCTAGGATCATTGAAGCACAGTTCTCCTTCTCATGAAAGGTGGTCTTCACAAACTTACCCATAGTACATCCCTTTCACTGATCTGACTGCGCAAGAGTGCCCTTGGGAATTCCATTAGAAATCTACCGCAAAAACTTCAAGGCGCCATGGTGAAGATGGCCCAATCTCCTGTGCCATAATTCGCCCTCATCCAGGCTCACCACTTCTTCTGCTTTTCCCATCATTGTAGCGCAGCCATATACCTCCAGCTTGTAGAGATTCTTAACTCGAATCCCTATCCTATTGGTTTGACCCATTGTTTTATGTCGCAGGAAATCTTTTCCCTCGCTGAAAACAACATCATAACCTCTGTCTTCCAACATTGCGACTGAGACCAAGTTCTTCTTCAGACTTGGGACATGCATGACATATTTCAACAGAAATGGTTTACCTGACTCCCTCTCAAAGGTAATGGTTCCAATTTCGGTCACACTGTATCTACCATTGCCTCCCATCTCTATATGAAATTGGAGATCCTTCTCCTCCAAGTCACTAAACAACTCCTTGTCTCCCGTCATATGGAAAGACGCACCACTATCAAGATACCACACCGATCCCATTGAGATTGAAACAAAGCATGCAATCAAATATAAATCAAGTTAAAATTGTGAGGCTAAGGCCTCTCCACCTACAGCTCTAGTAGCCCTCTTGTTCTTCTTTTTATGTGGGCAGTTAGTGGCAAGATACCCATGTTCGTGACAGTGAAAACACTTCACTTTGGACAAATCCATCTTCTTGCCTTTAGCCTCGGATTTTGGATGGGATTTCTTCCCCTTTCCTTTCCTTGATTTGGTAGCCAAAGTACAATTCTCTTCATCATCATTCTTCAATGAAGAGCCATCCCTGGTACTTCACCTTATCTCCTCCTATACAAGATCCGACCAAAGTCGCTCCCAACCCGGCAATTTCTCCCGTCCATTAACGGAGTCTTCGTAGCTATGCTAACTCTTCAGAAGCCCAACGAGAGCCAAGCTCACCAATTCATCATCATCAACTGTAATCCCCACACTTCCCAGTTCATCCCTACATTGGACAAACTTTGTGAGATATTTTGGAATATTGTTGCCCTTCTCCATTTTTATTTTTCTGAGCTTATCTTTTAGCGCCAACTTCCTCTGGTCGCTGCTGCTTTGGAAAATATCTGTCAAAGCCTTCCACATTACAAATGGAGTGGATTTCCTATGAAGTCTTGACACAATATGGTCCTTCACACCTTCCAACAGAATTATTCTTGTCTTTGCTACCTTCTTTTTCCATGCGTCAAGTCCTGCAGCATCGCTAGAAGCAGGCTTAGGAACATTGCTATCGATGAACTCCTTCAGTCGATTATCTTCAAGCACCACCTCCATCCTGTCTTTCTAGGATATTTAATTTGAGCTACTCTCAAGGGCATATTCCAATCGCAACCCATTGAAAGACATTTCAATGAATACTCAACTGTCGCACCTAGAAATTTATGGAGCAAATTCAACTTGTCCACCATCAAAAAACTCAACACTTATTCACAATTGCAATCTCCAGTGATCAATACTGCTATAATACCATGTAGAAATTTATTAATACTGATGTATTACCAGATTCTCCTGATCTAACAATATTTATCTTATTGCTAAATACAGAATCCTTCCACTGTTAAACTTGCAGAAATTTAAAACTCAATTGCAAACACATGTGAATAAATTCAATCGCACATAACACAGTTGTTTAATGGGAAAGTTTAAAGCTAAAAACCCCAACTATCATATATTATGTATATCAATGGAATAATGTAATAATCTCATACAAATATTAGTACATCAAGCTCTCAATACAATCAACAATCATTACACATTGTTATGGAGAAATTTGCATATCTATGCACCAATTTCTTGCCTCCTAACAGCCTGCCTCCACTGCATAATCCCTACTAAAGAAGACCCCTGGATGAATTCGAATTGGCCTTTCCTTGACTGCGCAATCCTCATTGCAACTCCAATGTGTGTCAGATGCATTGAATGTATCACTATAGTCACAACAGATATTCCATCTCACCCTTCCACCTATCTCTCCACTGGGTCTCCACTGGAACTGATATGCAAGTAGTTAACTGTTGTATTTGTTCAGTTTTTAGTGATTTATTAGTTGTGAATTAATTAAATACTTAATTCACTTAACTCTCACCATTGTATCTTTCAGTTAAACTATATACAACTAGCTCAACTGATTTTAACTCACTTAACTGAGTTAAACTAAATAACAACTCCTGTAACTACTCTTCCAACTCTATCATAACTTTGCCACTTCAGTTCTAGCTGATTCCTCCATGCATAAGCCACCAATAACCCTAGGAATTGTGTAATTCCTTCAACCCACTGATTTTCCAAATCTATTCACTAAAATAAAGTTCTCCAAGAGAATAAGTTGATATTTATTGTCAGATTATTATTAAGGGTTAATATTAATCGACATGCACCTATTTTTAGATCGACGATCTATAAATAGACTTCGCCCAATATTCTAAAAATAGAATTTCATCTATTTTCCACATTTGACCAACCATCTACAAATAGCATCCTACAACTTATAGAATATGCTCACCATGTCTAAAAATAGACATACACCTAAAAATAACCTGCGGGCCCCACTTAGTGAAGGTGCTTACTTTTCACTAAGGTCATCATCTTGTTGAATCTCAACATGATCAATAGAGGAAATTTTCTTGAAATGCCAAGGGATGCAATGAAAATTTTTGCAAGGTATGACAATACACATAAGTCACTGAAATGGTCCTCCAATTTTTGGGATGGGGATTGCAGGGACGGTGACAAAATACTGTGTAACAGACGCCCCATAAAGCATGAGGTCCAAGAGAGAGGGAGGAGTGAAATGCTTTATGAGAATGTGCCCCAACCAATCACCATCATCATAATACCTGCAAGAACAAGTACAACTGATATCTCTGATGCATGAATATGTGGCATGGGTGTAGCCATCCATAATAGAGTACATATAAAAATAAGATCTGAGGTATGGATGCAGCCATCCATAAATAATGATCAATAAATAGACCCAGGTATGGTCGCATCCATCCAATCAGAAGAGTCATGCATATATTCATGATAACCTAATCATCTCGAAACCTGGATTTATTAGACAAAACCCAAGGTCTTGTGCTCGATCTCGACCCGAACAAGTACAAATTCAAGCATTCAAATGAATGAGTTGAAGTCGAACATGCGAGAAATTCGCCTGATTACCAGCCAATGATGAAAGTTGTTAACAGGTGCGAGAGAAACCACCAATAATGACAATGGCTCTCAAGGTAAAACTAGTACAATTCATGGAATATGAACAGTGAGATGGAGACGAACACCCACGAAATCACTCGATCAAAGGCCAATGATGAGGACCTATCATCGAATGCGAAGAACTTTCCATTGAGGCAAGCAAGCTCCAAGGTACCAGAAGGGAGTCTCTATACCAGCTTCCTAGATAATAAGCTGAAGTCATCAGAAAGTGATCGAAGGAGGGCCATAATGTTTCCCACATCATTGACACGAGACAGAGGAACAATATGATAGTGAATCAGGACCAAACAAAGGATCAAAGGTTGAAACTACAGAAGGAAACTTCTCTTGAACATACTGGTGACACGACTCTGGAATTTAGCAGTAATTGACATCAAGGGATATGAGGTCATGATGAAATGGTAAATATCTAATGAGAGGTCAAAAAATATAACCCAAAACCATGGAGGCAAAAAATGACGTAATGGGATGTCCCCAACCCAACACGAATTGCAGACAAGTGTCAAGTTCAAGAGCGACATACTGCCGACACGACTGAGAACAGGTTCCATTTTCTTCCACCATTGTTGGCGAGTACCCCAATTATTTTTGGAAACAAGCTTGAAGGGCATAACATATTATTTTCATATAAGTTTTTCCTTCGGATAAATCCATCCTAGTACATTTTACGAGCCCTAGGAAGGAGGAAGGAGAAACTCGGTTACGTAATGATGATGATTTTCGATGTGATGTAAGTTTTAACAAGTTTGAAAAAGGAAGAAATCAAATTCCTTTCATGTTTAGAGAGTTTGAAAAGAAGCAGAAAAGAAAAATCCAACAAATCCCTTTTCGTAGATAGTCTCACAGATCCGAATAGGCGGAAAAAAATTATCTGAGAGAACCTCTTAGTCGCAATAGGCTAAGGTATTCTTTTTTCATAAATAATATATCCCAGCCCGAAAAAGGGGTAAAGGTACACTAGGTAGATGTTGTTTTTTAGTCTTTAACGAATTCAAAATGGCAAGAGTCTTGGAAATATTTTCAATTTTCGAGAGTCAGAAAAGAGCTGAAAGATGACTCCAGGGGGTGACTTTTTCGTGTTTTTACCGAGTCTGAAAAAGTAATAAAATACAACTCGTCACGTCATTGCCATCATGTTGAGGACCTGTTGCTGCACAAGAAATGCACGTAAAACCTATTTTTGAGATAAAATACAATAATCGAAAAACATGCTCAAAAACCTAATTAGGGTTTCAAAAATTCTATAAGATGACAAAAATAGTAAAAATAAATTGCTTTTCACTTTTACCTCTTGTGAGAATTTTAACCCTTTTTCAATGTGATTTTGTGGAGCTGACAGCGGACAATCCAGGAGGCTAATCACAAATCCGTCTTTTTCAGGTGAGAGCTCGTATCCTTGCCTGCATTTTGAATTAATTTTGATTACTTGCATTTCATTTTCTTAGATTTGTGGGGGATTTTTGTTCAATTTAGGGCACGGTGGTCGGCGCGAGTTCCGGGCAGGGACTCGCACCAACCCACCTTGAATTAAAACGGGGGCGCAACTATTTTTTAAACAATCACGTCAACCATGGCTACATATTTTAGTTTTAAATTCAACTAACAGGTCCATTTTAAACCTTTCAACAATAAATGATTTTACTAATGATAGCCCCATTGATGATCTTGCAGGTGTGTGAAAGCAAAATGGTGATCCAATGGAAGGAAAGAGAACATGGGGAAGAATATGAGCAATTCTTAAGCAATGTACGATGCATGGATGTTCTAAGGGACTGCGGGCTTCCAAAATTCTTCATGGCACCATGTCTCTGAGCTCAACCAAAGTTATTATAGTACCTGATCAGTGTATGGGACGTTGATCGGGAAAGATTCATAATTCACGATTAGGAGCTAGAGATTGAAGTCTCTGATGTATATTTCATCACCAGATTATCACAGAGAGGGGCAGTACTGTTGAGTCCCGAATTTGCATCTTTTCCATACACTTTTCCATACCTTTTTCACTCACCTAAACCTCCAAAATTGTCAATATCATGTGCAAAAGGGTATCTAACATGGTTTTTAATTATGTTTTTGTGTTTTCTATTTGATCTAGATTTTGTTCATTCAGCTGTAGAATCTTGCCACTTTCCGCAGCTGCTGCAACTTTCCGCAGCTATTTTGTGGAACTATATGCTACAGGTGTCTACAAGGGAAACGAGCCACATGGGCAGGCTAGGAATGACGTGGACATGGTTCATGTCCTACTGGTTCAAGCAAACTCGTCCAAAGAAGCCGCGGTCAAAGCCATCCACGTGGAAGTCAACTATGGAGTTTCATGTCGGCTGGACTCTGTTTCGTGGCAAATAAACATCCATACGGCCGTTTCTAAGCTTGCGGAGGTTAATCGACATCTGTGCAGAGTTCTGGAGTTGAATTCAAGCATCCACCTTCCGTAGATTCACTTTCCAACACGGCCATACTCCTATATCTGTGGCCGTAGTGGTCTACGTGTTCTCTGTCATCATAAACTTTAGGAGACAGTTACAGTTTATTGTTATATATAGAGCGTTTGCATACGCACGTAGTTGCTAGTTGCTAGTTGTCAGAGCTAGTTGTCAGTTGTTAGTTGTTAGTTGATAGTTGATGTGCGTACTCTGTTATGTTTGCTTTGTAGTGATTACGCTGCCCTTGAGCCGTAACACTACCATTCTGTAATGAACTTCTTGTTAATATGAGAAGACTCTGTTTTTCAACTTAATTCGTGTTTGAGGATCGTTACCAAAGCTGTGTAGAGGGCCCCTGCTCAGCCAAGGTTCTGTGTATTAATGTATATATTTCTCATTTCATTTCTTTAAAAAGTCATTGTATCATAATCCATTACATGTTCATATTTTGTAGTTGTTTCATTTCTGTTTATACATTTCATAATTTCCATTTCATTTCTGTCTTTCATGTTTTTATGATTGTTAATCACTGATCAGTTTTCTTGTGCAGGTTTTAGGTAGACAGCCCGGGCATTTTCATAGTATTTTGGCTAATGACATGAAACTAACATTGTTCTGCTGCTAGTTTGCTTTTCATAGCTTTTGTTTAACTTCAGTCTTGCTTTGTACATTTCAGTTTTGCTTTATCTGATTCAGTAGTTAAATTTAGATATATTAAGTTGCTCATAGCATCTTCAGTTGCCTCCGAAAGCCACAGCTGGACTGATGGTGAGGGACTGCATTATGAAATGTGTAGTTTAGTATTAGTTTCTTTTCTGCAAATTTAGATATATTAAGCTGCTCATAGCATCTTCAGTTGCCTCCGAAAGCCACAGCTGGACCGATGGTGAGGGACTGCATTATGAAATGTGTAGTTTAGTATTAGTTTCTTTTCTGCAAATTTAGATATATTAAATCATGCATGACATCTTCGGTTGCCTCCGAAAGCCACAGCTGGACTGATGGTGAGGGATTGAATCATGAGAGTATGGTTTAGTATTAGTTTACTTTCTGCAAATTAAATATCAGTTACTCAAATTGTTTATGATTACTTCCGAAAATCATAGCTGGACTAATGATGAAGGGTCAGAAGATAAATTGATGTAATCTGATTTAGATTTATTTTGTTGCAATTTTGAATTTTCTTAAGCATAGTTTCTTTTGTGTTTAGTCGGCAGCAAGAATAGTTTGGTTTTCATGCTCACTAGTTTACTGTTTTGATTTATTAGATTAGCAGCACCTTTTCATTTCAGCAGTACATTTTCATTTTCTTTCAAGTCTTGTCATTGTAAATTTCAATTTGTTTTTTAAAGTTTCAAGTTGGTAAATCATTATAGGGGATATCACTTCCTTGAACAAACATAACCAAACTTGTTTTCATCTTAGAATTTCCATTTCACCTTAGAAAAAACCAAAAACGACAAAAAGTTAAGAAATAGGTTATCTTGCACATATAGTGCGCCGCACTTCATCAGCTTACGATTCCTGGATTGACAAATTAAATGCAGCAATTTAGGACACACTAAATTGACCAAACATTTTGGCGCCGTTGCCGGGGAAGTGTAACTAGGTAGCCAATTTCTTTAAAAAAAAACATAAAATCATAAAAGAAGGGAAAACTTGATAACTTCTTGAAGTATGCTCTCCTCTTGCACCTAGTGTGATCTGGAGGATCAGAAAAGAGAGTTATTGGTTTAGTAATTTCTCAAGTATGCTCTCTTCTTGCACCTAGCGTGATCTGGAAGATCAGAAAGAGAATTATTAGCCCAACTTTTTTAAAAAAAAAGAATAAAAAAAATGACATGCATAGAGCAAGAGATTCTAGGGGAAGGTTTATAGCTAAAGCCAAGAGTTCGATTTTCACAACTCCATCTTCTTCAAGGCATAGACCAGATTCACCACCATCTACCCCTAGCCTTAAGATTTTTGGAAGTCAAGGAACAGCTGAATTGGAGGATTCTCCTATACCACCTACTAAAATCCACTTAGAAAACAAAGAGACTTTCTCTCATCCTTCCTTGGTAGAGGAACTAGAGGACTATAAGGACTCTAAAGAAACTATCATGGCAGAGGAAGTAATAAATAGAGGTGGAGATAGAAGAGGAGGAGATAATGGAGATAACAATGGTGAAGGAAATAATGGTAGAAATAGGGACAATTTGCTTGGATTCCTTATAGTTGATGAGGAAACTCATGCAACAATGAAAAATATCTCACCATCTGTTCTTCCTAACTTTTATGGATTGCGAAGTGAGGATCCTGAAACATTTCTGTTTGAGTTTGAAGTAGTGTGCCGAACTTATGACTATATGGAAGATTCTCAAAAACTCAAACTGTTTCCTTCAACATTGAAGGGATCTGCTTTGAAATGGTTCATGGTATTAGCCACTCAATCTATCAGGACTTGGAATGATATGAAACAAACATTTTTGGATAGATACTTGGACTATTGTATGCCCACTAATCACAAGGATGAGGTATTCAAAATGATGCAAAAAGAGGATGAAAATTTGGAAGACTTAATTGAAAGATTTTAATACAACTTGAAAAGAGCAAAGATGAGCAACTTAGATAATGAAACCTTGAAAGCCCTCCTATTAAAAGCCATTAGAGATGAATGGATAGACATTTTAAACATGATGGGGAAAGGAGACATTTCTCAGCTCCCATTTCATGATATAACATAACTATGTATCCATCTCTCAAGGGGAAAATCTAAAACTGGAAAAGGGCCTAGGGATTCTTCTCTTATTAGGGCTAACAAATCTGCAACTGGATCAGTAAGTAGGGCAGAGATTGGTAATATGCTTGATGAGTTTAAAACTGATATCTTAGGGTGTCTTAGTGAACAACTAGACACCCTTAAAATCCAAAACAAGCAGAAAGCAGAAACAGATGCTTTAGCCATCTTTTGTCCGAAATGTAGAAAGAAACATGCTTTAAGGAAATGTCCCTTGGATGCAAAAGTTGTAGAAACATGTATGATTTGCTCAGAAAATCATGAGATCAAGGATTGTCCTTCAATCCCTGGACTCAAAGCTGTTCTTCAAGAAGATCCAAATTCAATAGAATCTCTCTGTTTTGTCGCAAGGAGACCTTGGCAGGGACAACAATCTCAAGGGTTTAATAACCCTATGAATCTTCAAACCCCACCAAATTGGACTCCTTGGCAACAACCTTGGCCCCAACATCAAAATTCATATCAGCCATGGGTACAAGGGATGCAAAATCCTTATGGGAGATTTGATCAATTTTATCAATATCCTCCATCTTTTCAAAATCAACAAGCTCCACAATTTCCAAGCCAAAATCCACAACTTTCATTGCCATTTCCACATCAACAACCTTCTCAACAAAATACAAATCCTCAACTCATGCTCCCATACCAACAGAAGACAAATCAACTTCCAGCTCAGCCATTGCCAAATCCTAACAATAAGAATCCTCAAACTACTTATATGGTAGAAGGACAACAATTTCCTACTTATATGATTGTTCCTCTCAACGATGTACAACTCAGATCTGGTAGAGTTTTAGAAAAACCTTCTATAGATATTCAAGAGCAAGATACCTCCGAGGAGGATTCTCTTGAAGTCAATAAAGGTTCTGAGGAAGAATCTCTTCAAAATCCAAGCATGCAAAAAGAAAAAGAAAAGTTAACACCCACAACTCCTATAGTTGAGCAACCAACATCTTCATCTACACCTCCTTTTCCGGAAAGACTACAAATCGATAAGGGGGTGGAAAAACAAATCTTGTTGCCTAACTATGACTTTCTAGATGAATTGAAGAATGTTTGTATCAAGATTCCATTGCTACAAGCCATTCGAGAAATTCCTATTCTAGCAAAAAACCATAAAGGAGTTGAGTTTCAAAAGACCAGGAAGGAAGCTAAAGGACACAAGAAGAATCCACCTGGTAGGAAAGATTGCAGACATTATGATGGGAAAAATTACCATGCAGAAATATGTAGATCCAGGAAGTCCAATTGTCAAGACACATATAAATGGGATAGAAATTCCAAACACATTGATTGACTTAGGGGCTGCTATCAACATTATGAGTAGACAGACTATGGAACAGTTAAAACTTCCTAACCTTCTTTTACACCTACTTTATTGCAACTTGCAGATCGATCGGTTATTAAACCAGATGGTGTATTAGAAGATATTTCAGTCTCCTTAGATTCTTGGGAATATCCAGTAGACTTTATGATTTTGACTCCCAAAAGTAATCTAGGAGGACATCCAATTATCTTAGAAAGACCTTGGCTGGCCACAGCTGATGCTTTTATTAGTTGTAGATCTGGAGACATGTACATTTCAAATGGTAATTCGACAAAGAAATTCAATTTGTATCCTCCCGCAAGAGCAATTACAGAAATAGGAGATAATGAATGGGTCGATGATGAGAACACTATACAACCTGTCTTTACCATTTCTGAAATTAGTGAGGATAGTCAAATTCCGAACACATTAGAAAATTTTGAGATAACTTCAGAATATGACCCCACACAATTTCAGTTGGAATTTGACATAGAATATTTATCATCAAGACAAATGTCTCTCTACTCTATGGAAGAGTTTGGTAATTCTGCTTTTGAGATTTTTCCAGAAAAGACATTGAATATCAACAAACATCCGGAGAAGTCACAACAAGAAGAACTAACCAGAATCTTGCAAAAACATTCTACTGCATTTGCATGGGAGTATACTGACATGAAGGGTATTGATCCTAAGACTTGCATCCATCATATCTATATTGAGGAAAACAGTAGACCAATCAGACAACCTCAAAGAAGGATGAATCCAAATCTTATGGAGATAGTGAAAGAAGAGCTCCAAAACTTCTCAATGTAAACTTCATTTATCCAATTTCAGATAGCCGATGGGTTTCTCCTTTGGTTATAGTACCTAAAAAGAATGGTAAATGGAGGGTATGCATTGATTACAGGGAATTGAACAAAGCAACTTTGAAGGATCACTTTCCTTTCCCTTTTATTGATCAGGTATTAGATACATTAGCAGGTAAAAAGTACTTTTCATTTTTGGATGGTTTTAGTGGCTATAATCAAATTCAGGTAGCACCCGAAGATCAAGATAAGACCACATTTACTTGTCCATGGGGAACTTTTGCCTACCGAGTGCTTCCTTTTGGGTTATGTAATGCACCAGCAACATTCCAAAGAGCAGTACTAGGAATTTTTTTTTGATCTAATCCATGATTGTGTAGAGGTTTATATGGATGATTTTACAGCTTATGGTAATTCATTTGAAGAGGCATTAGAAAATTTGGAAAAAGTTCTTATAAGATGTAAAGAAACAAACCTTTCATTAAGCCATGAAAAATGCTTTATGATGTTTACCGAAGGGATTGTTTTAGGACATCATATTTCAGGAGATGGGATTAAGGTTGATAGATCAAAAGTTGAAGTCATCTCCAAGTTGCCTATTCCAAATTGTCAAAGAGATGTTATAAGTTTTCTAGGATTTACTGGTTACTATAGAAGATTTATAGAAAACTTCACTAAAATAGCATCTCCACTCTTCAAATTGCTTACAAAAGACTATGAATTTAAATGGGATCCTGATTGTCAATCAGCTTTTGAAACTTTGAAAACAAGAATATCTGAAGCACCTATCTTGAGAGGACCAAATTGGAAACTTCCTTTCCATATTTCTACAGATGCTTCAGATACAGCTCTTGGAGCTGTGTTGGGTCAAAAGATTTAATTCCTTATGCCATTTATTACACCAGTAAAAATTTGACTCCCACAGAGTTGAATTATACTGTGACTGAAAAAGAGTTCTTAGCTGTTGTTCATGCAATTAATAAGTTTAGACATTACATAACAGGCCATGAAACTTTTATTCATACTGACCATTCTGCAATTAGATATTTAATGAACAAACCTGTTACTAATGGCAGAGTGACAAGATGGCTTTTACTTTTGCAAGAATTCAATATTACCGTGTTGGATAGACCAGGAAAACAGAATACAGTAGCTGATTTCTTGTCTAGGATTCAGAATACTAAAGAAGATTCTCCTGTAGAAGATAAGTTTCCTGATGAATATTTGTTTGCAGTAACTATTAAGACCCCTTGGTATGCAGATATTGCTAACTATTTGGTTACAGGGAAACTACCTTCACATTTATTCCCAAGAGAAAAACGAAAAATTATTCAGGAGAGTTCAAGATATTCATGGATTTCTAACGAATTGTTTAAAACAGGGCCAGATCTTGTGATCAGAAGATGTGTCAGGGAAGATGAAATGCCTAATATTCTTAAGGCATGTCATGATGAACCATGCGGCGGACACTTTGCAGACAAAAGGACGGCCTATAAAATCCTCTCTTTAGGATATTATTGGCCTTCCCTCTTCAAAGATGCAAAACAATATGTCGAAAGGTGTGACAGCTGCCAAAGAGTAGGGAAACCTACCCTTTCAAATGAAATGCCATTGCAAACACAGGTACTCATTGAACCCTTTGAAAAATGGGCTTTAGATTTCATTGGACCTATTAATCCACCATCTAAGCAAAAGAAGTATATATTGGTTTGCACCGATTATGTTACTAAATGGGTAGAAGCTAAAGCATTAGTATCTGCTACTGAAAATTCAGTTGTTCATTTTCTTTATGAGGATATTTTTACTCGCTTTGGTGTTCCAAGAGAAATTGTAACAGATCAGGGGAGCCAATTCACATCAAATTTGGTGGAGAAGTTGATGGAAGAATAAAAAATCAAGCACAGAATATCTACTCCCTACCATCCACAAGCAAATGGTCAAGTGGAGTCCACAAACAAAGTTCTTGAAAGTATCATAACCAAAACTGTTCATCTACATAGAAGAGATTGGGCAGAAAGGCTTCCAGAAGCCTTGTGGGCCTACAGAACTACATGGAGGAATACAACAGGACATTCTCCCTATGAACTTGTTTATGGGAGAGAAGTCTTGCTCCCCATTGAGTTCCAAGTCAAGACCTTCAAGATAGCAGTTCAGTTGGGAATGGACTTATCAGAAGCCCAAAAGCATAGAATGGAGCAGTTGAATGAGCTAGATGAGATCATACAAGAAGCAATTCTAAGAACTGATCTAGTTCAATATCAAAGAACTAAGTGGCATGACAAATATATCAAAGAGAAGAAGTTTCAAGAAGGAGATTGGGCATTGTTATTTGACTCCAAGTTTAAAGATTTTCAAGGGAAATTTCAGACTCATTGGCTTGGGCCATATGAGATTGACAAGATCTTTAACAATGGAGCCGTAAGAATCAAGACCATTGATGAGTTTCAAACTCCTCTTATAGTGAATGGCCATAGATTGAAAGTTTATCATAAGCCACTCTCTAAAGAGGATTTTGTCAAGTTGTTTCAAGAAAGTTCTGCAATCAGGCTGGTACAGAAGAATCCTTCTTCTCTACCAAGCTAGCTTTTGTTTTTCAAGTTTAAAAAAAAAAAAAAAAGAAGAAGAAGAAGAAAAAATGGTATAAGGCCTGAAAACCAATCATTGATTGGCAGTCTTATACAGAAAATATGGGGTGAAAATCAGGGACACCTGACACTCTATATTTTCCAAAAAAAATCTGTCTTTCATTTCATTTCATCTCACCACCCACTCCATTTCATTTCACTTCATTTCATTTCATTTCATTTCATTTCACTTCATTCCACTTCATTTCATCCATTCCATCAATAAAAATCTTTTTTATGACCATTTCCACATGGTCATCTGTCATTTGTTCATTTCTATTCAACCAAGTAATAGCTGTGTCAGTTTCCGCAGCTGACATCTGTTTCCGCAGCTGACTCCAGTTTCCGCAGCCAGAAGCAGATTCCGCAGCTACTACTCTGTTTTCAAAGAGAATGTACAGTTAGTTGTTATTTTCATAAATTATGAAATAAAATGCAGGAGAGAGGATCAATGGAACATTCAAGACACTAATGAAGATCAATCAGTTGAAGACCAAGGGCAAAAGCAAGGATTCCAAAGGTATGAATAAATTTTATTTCAAATAGTATTGAAAAAACACATTTTTATATAATTTTAAACTATGAGCTCTACCCATAACGCGCAATGATTATATTGACAGTCCCGTAACCTTCCACGATCTCCATGTTATCCTCTTGCATTTATTCACAAACGGTTTCATCATTAAAATTCCAATTCTCACTCATGTTCCAATATCCCACCGTAGATAATGAGACGTATTTGAGTTGACAAAGGACTCTTACAAGCCGCATAACTTCATAATCATTGATTGAAACGTGTTCATATTTATTACACAGCCACCAAAATTCAAAACGCGGCCGAATGCATTATACTTTGTTAACCTCTTTGTCGTGTCTCTGTCGTGTTTACAAAACCCCACTCTACTCATTCTCACTCCCTGTTTCACTCCATTTCGTTCCTTTTGCTCACTCTCACTCCCGTATATTTACCCACAGTCTTACTCCATTCTGTTTATGGTACTCATTTCCATTTTATGATAACATCCCCACAGTATTGCGCTCGATCCTGTGTATTCCATCGTTCCATTTCCACTTAAACCCTCACAGAGGCAAACTTGTGAAGCACAGAGAAGTAAAATGGGAAAATTATTAATGGCAGAGCCGGAAGGACCAAAGTTTATAGAGGGATTTCCACAAGCAAAAGAGATGTTGAAGAAAGCTAAATGGCTGCGTTTTATTCAGAAATTCAGGGGTTACCACAGAGAAGTTACAAAAGCGTTTGCAAGATCATTTGATGGCTTGGAAGCAGAAGTGGGAGACCTCAAGTTTTTGGTCAATGAAGCATCAATAGCAACAGCCACAGAGCTTCTTCAGGAAGGAGAACGTTGGTTCAAAAATAAAAGTATCAGTGATGAGGCATGGAGAACAATCCTACGGAATCAAGGTATGGATATCATTGTTTTTAAAAGAGGCATCCCTGTGCATGCAATAAAAGATGAATGGGCCACTTTACTACTCATTGTTCAGAAATTTATTACATGTGAAGGCCGTTTTGGCTCTATGTACATGTACCATACTAGGCTATTGATGAATTTTCTTGAAAACCAAACTCTCAATCTTCCTTATTTTCTATTCAATAGCTTAAAGAAAATGGTTGTGACTGTTCAAAAACACTTGGGAGATGTAGAGCCTCATCTTTATCATCACGGCCTTATAAAAATTCTGATTGAAAAGGAGCTAAAGGAAAGAAAAGATACATGGGAACAATTCCTAGTTAGAAACTTCTTTGAAGAACCTCAGGAAATTCCTGAAGGTAATCCAATTAGAAGGAGTAGAAGAAAGAAAATAAATGTTGAAACCCAAGTTGCTCCTACACAGGAAATTCCCGCAGCTAGCACAACAAAAAGAAGTAGAAGGAAAAGAACAGTAGATGAAATCCAAGATACTTCTACTACTACTATGAAGAAAACTGATAGGGAAGAGAGATTAGTAAAAAGGAAGAAGAAGGAATCAAAACTAAGAAGCCAATAATACCAAAAGGGAAAGAAATTATTGAGGCTGTCCATAAAACTCCTTCTTCTGAAGAAGAAGATCACCAAATACTATCTGAAAGATTAGTTTTTCTTCAAAAACGGTCATCTATATCCAAGAAGGCAGAGACAGGAAAACAAGAACAAAAGGGTAGTGTACCACCGTATGTGAGGAGAAGCAGCAGGCTTAAGGGAAAATTGAGAAAAACACAAATTAAGGGTCCTCATTTCATTGATTTGGGTGAGGAGACATCTGAACAGTCTCCAACTGACCATAGTCCATTTCAGTCAGTTAGTGAACCTGACTCCTTTCACTCCCAATCGGACAATGAGCGTACTCCATCTTATTCTCAGCAAAATATTGATGTAAGTTCTCCTCGGCCAGATTTTGAACATAATTCAATTGCCGACATTTGGGAGCATTAATGAAAAAGACACCGGAAGTAGATCCCAAGCAGCAGGAGGTATATGACTATATAGAGTCCTTGGAGAAGGCAGCCACAGGTCCAAGTACCTCTTCCATTCAGCCTCATACATTGCAGGATGATTTATTTCAGTCATTAAAACAAGAAATTTTTGAGCTGGAGCTTTTGAATCGGCATATCAAAAATGAAAATAAAACACTGAAAGAACAAGGCAAACTGGACAAGATCATCCATGATAATACTATGTTACATTTGGGTATTTGGCAAAAGAAGAATAAGAAATTAAAAAGGAAATGCCAAAAATTGAGCAGAGCACTTGTGAATATCAAATTTAGGTGCTTAATGAAGAAACCAAGAATGATGGCAGTACCAAAGAAGAAGAGAAGGGGGTTGGATGTGCTGGCTGAAGTATCAAGGCACATGAACTGAACAAAGAGTATCAAAATTTTGGTTGCATGAGGACATACCAGCACCTTCACGGTGAGGTATGTTGAGTCCCGGATGCATCTTTTTCCATACACTTTTCCATACCTTTTTCACTCACCTAAACCTCCAAAATTGTCAATATCTCTTCCTTTCGGTACAACATGGTTTTTAATTATGTTTTTGTGTTTTCTATTTGATCTAGATTTTGTTCATACAGCTGCGGAATCTTGCCACTTTCCGCAGCTGCTGCAACTTTCCGCAGCTATTTTGTGGAACTATATGCTACAGGTGTCTACAAGGGAAACGAGCCACATGGGCAGGATAGGAATGACGTGGACATGGTTAGTGTCCTATTGGTTCAAGCAAACTCGTCCAAAGAAGCTGCGGTCAAAGCCGTCCACGTGGAAGTCAACTATGGAGTTTCATGTCGGCCGGACTCTGTTTCGTGGCAAATAAACATCCATACGGCCGTTTCTAAGCTTGCGGAGGTTAATCGACATCTGTGCAGAGTTCTGGAGTTGAATTCAAGCATCCACCTTCCGTAGATTCGTTTTCCAACACGGCCATACTCCTATATCCGTGGCCGTAGTGGTCTACGTGCTCTCTGCTATCATAAACTTCAGGAGACAGTTACAGTTTATTGTTTTATATAGAGCGTTTGCATACGCACGTAGAGTTAGTTGTCAGTTGTTAGTTGTTAGTTGATAGTTGATGTGCGTACTCTGTTATGTTTTCTTTGTAGTGATTACGCTGCCCTTGAGCCGTAACACTACCATTCTGTAATGAACTGCTTGTTAATATGAGAAGACTCTGTTTTTCAACTTAATTCGTGTTTGAGGATCGTTACCAAAGCTGTGTAGAGGGCCCCTGCTCAGCCAAGGTTCTGTGTATTAATATATATATTTCTCATTTCATTTCTTTAAAAATTCATTGTATCATAATCCATTACATGTTCATATTTTGTAGTTGTTTCATTTCTGTTTATACATTTCCATAATTTCCATTTCATTTCTGTCTTTGTCTTTTGGGTTATTAATCAACAGTCAGTTTCTGAAGCGGAGTTTTAGGTAAACAATAGGAGCGGTATCATGATATTTTATTAATGACATGAAGCAGTATTCTGTTTTATAGTTTGCTTTTCATAGCTTTTGTTTAACTTCAGTCTTGCTTTGTACATTTCAGTTTTGCTTATCTGATTCGGTAGTTAAATTTAGATATATTAAGCTGCTCATAGCGTCTTCAGTTGCCTCCGAAAGCCACAGCTGGACTGATGGTGAGGGACTGCATTATGAAATGTGTAGTTTAGTATTAGTTTCTTTTCTGCAAATTTAGATATATTAAGTTGCTCATAGCGTCTTCAGTTGCCTCCGAAAGCCACAGCTGGACTGATGGTGAGGGACTGCATTATGAAATGTGTAGTTTAGTATTAGTTTCTTTTCTGCAAATTTAGATATATTAAATCATGTATGACATCTTTAGTTGCCTCCGAAAGCCACAGCTGGACTGATGGCGAGGGATTGAATCATGAGTGTATGGTTTAGTATTAGTTTACTTTCTGCAAATTAAATATCAGTTACACAAGTTGTTTATGATTACTTCCGAAAATCATAGCTGGTCTAATGATGAAGGGTCAGAAAATGAATTGATATAATCTGATTTAGATTTATTTTGTTGCAATTTTGAATTTCCTTAAGCATAGTTTCTTTTGTGTTTAGTTGGCAGCAAGAATAGTTTGGTTTTCATGTTCACTAGTTTACTGTTTTGATTCATTAGATTAGTAGCACCTTTTCATTTCAGCAGTACACTTTTACTTTCTTTCAAGTCTTGTCATTGTAATTTTCATTTTGCTTTTAAAGTTTCAAGTTGGTAAATCATTATAGGGGATATCACTTCCTTGAACAAATATAACCAAACTTGTTTTCATTTTAGAATTTCCATTTCACCTTAGAAAGACAAAAAACGACAAAAGTTAAGAAATAGGTTATCTTGCACATATAGTGCGCCGCACTTCATCAGCTTACGATTCCCGGATTGACAAATTAAATGCAGCAATTTAGGACACACTAAATTGACCAAACAAGTACCAATCTTGATGGCACCCATCCCACGATGGAAAACATGAGCATGGTCATAGATAGTGTGTGTCGACGGTTAAGGAAAGGATCAAAGAGCAGGAAAGTGGATATTCAAACCATTCCTGATTTGGCATTAAAAGTAGTGTTGCACACCATTACTCAAGCTGTCAGATATCAAGCTCCACATGAAGCCACAAAAACACATCTACTACTTGCGGTAGATTGTATGGCCCCAACTCTCTACAACTGTGCAGAGCCCATAACAATCAATATGAAACGTCAACTGACAAAATGCAAGAACGGCAAGCTAAAATAGTTCAGCTATGGGTCCATCTTGGTACCATTCATCCTGGAACGGTTACCAATATTTCAACGTCAGGAAGTGATAGTTCCTACACCACCATCCTAAGAGCCACGAATGGTTCATTATGCGGCTTTGATGCCTATATCAGGAGGAGGTCAACAAATTTCATGGAGACTGAAATTATTTGACTGGCTCCGTCAACAAATTATTGTCGTGGAGGATTGGCACTATTTTGGCACGAACTTTACAGGTGATGCAGATATCCCACTTTGAGTAGGAGAGGATTGGGATGAAGCATTGGGTAAGACTCATTTGTTTATTTTGATGAGTATTAAGATTTTTGATTATTATATATGTTCTAATGTTAATCCATGTATTTGCAGATGTTGGCCCAGAAAGACCTGCAGGAATGTCTCCAATAGCATGGAGGATTCCTCGTGATTTTGATGTGGCCCCTCATGGTGAGGGAAGTGAGGAGGAGGAAATCATACACAACCTGGAGGGACTCACCAGTAGGATCCTTGATTATGCGAGATTTGATGATGTTCCTCGTGCATACCAGAGGCACAATGTGGGGGTGTCTAACCATGTTCACCGCTTATTGAGGTGGCTTGTGCATGCAGTGACATGCTACCATGAGCATCATGCTGACTAGACACCTAGACTTTTATTTCTGCATATTTTTTGAGAGACATGATGTCTTAGGATGTAACCAAAACATAAATATTTTTTGAAATTATGATGCATGTGGATGCAACACTCGATATATATAAATGCCTATTTTCCTGTATGAATCTTATTATGTGATGATGATGTTTTATAAATTACGCAAATGTATATGTAATACAATATTGGCTACTGTATTAGTTAACAGATTCATTCATCTAGGAATATGTTGATATGTGATGTAATCAAAATTCCTTTCTAATAAACGAACACGCAAATACAACCTTAATATTTGAGGATTTCTAATAGAATAATGGCCATCAAGCTGAAGAACAACAATATGAGAGGCTAGGTTAACATTTAATGCATGAATGTAGAGATCAATGACCTCGTTTAAGAGTTCAATTATGGCACTATATTCAGCGACATTGTTCGTTGTTCATCCTAGACAAATACCTTGAAGGTCTATCAACTCACCATTAGGATGATAAATCACCCAGTCCGTAGAAAACAGTTTTCGGGTACTGCAGAAGGCACCATCCATGAAACCAACATAAGGAGTGGCGGACATCTGCACAATAAGCAACAACACAATAAGCAGGAAAAAACCGCTCACAAAGCACACCAAGCCAAAAGAATGTACAAAAATGAAAAAAACACCTATGTACAAAATAACATGCACGAGAGACTCATGCATAATATTTTTTGAGATATAGCCCATTTTTGGGTTGATCCAAAGGATAGCCTTCATATTTAATTATCTCATAAGCCCCATTCTTCAAAATGCGCTTAATGATAAAGGGCCCATGCCACATGGGTTGGAATTTTCCTGCCGCCAACTTATCATGAGCTTGGTCATACAAGAGAATGAGGTCTCCTTCTATAAAGGAATGAGGGGAAACCGACTTATCAAAATGAGCTTTGACCCGCTTTTTATGTGCTTATATGAAAAGAGTAGCAAACCGGTGAGTTTCATCAAGCCTTTCTAAATATATAAGACACTCTTCTTCTGGAGAAGTATTAGGTAGAAATTCAACAGCTATCTTGAGAGGAGGGATTTCGCATTCAATTGGAAGGGTAGCTTCCAAACCATAGACAAGCTACAATGGAGTGAATCCAGTTGCATCCTTCACTGAGGTTCGGTAAGCCCACAGAGATGAAAATAACATGATATGCTAGTTGGACTTGTGCATCCCAATCGTACGCTAAAGCATAGTGACTAGAACCTTATTCACGGCTTCAACCTGACCATTGAGCTGAGGGTAGTACGATGTTGAGTTTTCGTGACGTAGACCCAACTTG
The DNA here is from genome assembly GCA_034641835.2 of Pinus albicaulis. NCBI lineage: Eukaryota > Viridiplantae > Streptophyta > Pinopsida > Pinales > Pinaceae > Pinus > Pinus albicaulis. Next base: position 71,692,493 of record MU968359.1, read on the forward strand.
GAATTCAACTCAACCATCATGTAATGACGAAAATGAGAACCATGATCGGTAAAAATGGCTTGAGGGACACCAATTCTGTTAATGATGTGATTGAATAGAAATTGTGTAGTTTTCTTACCATCAGTTGTAAGTGTAGGCATTGCTTTGGCCCATTTAGTGAAGTAGTCAAAGGATACGATAATATAAGCATGTCCCTCGGCCGATTGAGGGTTACACGTCATAAAATCGATGCCCCACTTCACAAAGGGACCAATTGTAATGACGTGGTGGAGGTGTGCAGGTGGCGCACGCATATTGCGCTGGTAAATTTGGCAATTGTGACACTTACGGACATCAACAATTCAGTCTTTAAAAATGGTAGGCCAAAAATATCTAGCATGAAGAATCTTCTGTGCAGTATTGTATCCGAACATGTGACTACCATAGGTGCCAGAGTGGTAATCATTGAGGAATTTTTCAGCCTCCTCGAGAGTTAAACACTGGCGAAGAATAGAATCAACTCTGAAATGGTAGAGAGTATCTCCGATCATGCGATAAGGTTGCAAATGATGGCAGATGCGTCGACGAGCATCCTTCGTCAACTCAAATCAAAAGGTATAAGTCTGAAGATATACAAAGATATCACCATACCAAGGATTGAGGGTGCTAATGAGAAAAAGTGTGTCATCCGAAATGCGTTCCTCGGAACCAAATGGAGCAGAATCAGAAGGGAGAGAGAAAATCAAGTCGGAAAAAACCAATTATTTCTTTAATTTGGCAGTAGTAAACTCCAAATCAAACTCTTGGAGGGTAAAAATCCACTTTGATTATTTCCCCCCCAACAATTGATGACTCAATATGTAGGTCATAGGGTTACAATTAGAAATCACGGTTACTGTGCACAATAAAACATAATGGAAAAAATGTTGAATATCTTGAATAGTAGCCAATGCCAATTTCTTGACTTGTGCATAACTTGTCTCGGTATCAAGAATATTGTGGCTCAAATAATAACTGGCATGCTCATCACCATCATCGTTGTATTGTAACAGAACCATGGCAATAGTGCTAAACGTGGTAGCCAAATAGAGGGAGTAGTCGCGATGATAATTGGGAGGACGCAACAGAGGAGCGTTGATAAGCAATTTCTTCAGTGCATCGAAGGATTTTTTGGCGATCTCATCCCAGAGGAAAGGAATGCCTTGTTTAAGTAATCGCGTGAGCCCTTTGGCAGCGCAGGGAATTATCTTTCCCTTGAAGACTCTGCAGCTGATTTAAAGAGGAAAGGGAGGGGAGATTGAAAATAGCTTCAACTTTGAGGGGATCGAGACAAATTCTGTCTTTAGAGATGATAAACCCCAAGAGTCTATCGAAATCAATGCAGAAGACACACTTATGTGGATTGAGCCAAATGTTATAGTGTCTATAGCAAACAAATATCTGACGGAGATGATTTGGGTGGTTGCTATACTTAGCAGAATGAGCCGGAAGGTCATCTAGGTAAGGTTGAACAATGCACTGGATATCATGGAAATCATCTAACATTCCTCTTTGAAATGTAGCCCCAGCATTCTTAAGACCAAAATGGATCTTCTTATAGGTGAAGGTACCCCAAGGATAGATAAAGGCGGTCTTGTGTTTATCGGCCAAAAGAATATTGATCTGGATGTACCCAAAAAACCATTCCATAAGGGAAAATATCTCACTCCTAGCACATTCGTCAATGATCTGGTCAATAAAAGGAGTGGGATGATTATCCTTAGGGAAAGCACGATTGATATCATGGTAATCTACATAGACACGAATAGTACGCTGCTTCTAAATGAAACCAACTTTATTAGAATCCAACGATATTAGAAACCCATTCTATCAAGGGAATCAGATAAATGAAGCCAACTTTAAGAATTTTTTCAACTTCTCCCTTAATGGTGGTCGCATTTCTAGGGTTTTCGGGAGGAAGACATTGGCGAACGGGCTTTGCACCAGCATAAGTAGGAATCTCATGCACAACTATACTCGGATCAATGTCGGGCATTTCTTCATAATACCAAGAAAAAACGTCTTGAAACTCGCATAAGAGACTAGTATAGACCTCGATCTGATCAGGAGAATAGGTCACCCCAATGTGGATGTTCTTGAAAATCCTCTGTTTGATGGAGATGTTGATAGGCATCATTTGCGTAATGTTGCCTAGGTTACCTTCCACAAAGACTTCATGTGTCAGGATTGTTGTTTGAAGCGGATGAGAAGGAACTTGGGAAGCGAACTTCTCAAGATAAGTGGACATGGCCCCAAGGCCAGGCATGAAAGAGGAACGATGATGACTACCATCCCAAGGAGGATCCTCCAGAGACATAGTTTTGACGATGGCCTCATCGGTGGGAAATATCTCATTTAAGGGATCAAGTGAATCTAAAGGGTCGAGACAAGGGGATTGAGAATATGTGTCAAGAGACATACTCTTAGGAGCATGATCGGAAGGAGGAGGAGCCGAAGCCGAGATAAGTTCACAATAATCAATTTTTATTGGGCTTAATGGCATCACGCCACCAAACGAATCAATCTGCTCGGGAGAAGGGATGATCCACGGATCAGAAGACTTGGAGATCATGTTAACCTGAGTAGTGTTGGGCAGAGGAAGAGAAAAAATACCCGTGAGGGAAGGATTTTTGAAAGTACCCAGCCCTATTCTCTCATAAGGTGTAGGAATACGATCTACATATGGAACGTTGCTCTCAGAAGACGTGGAAGTGAAAAAGGACAACTAATCGACAGTGATGATCTTTCCTTCGTGCGGAAATCAAAGAACACGAAAGAGAGTGGACGGAACACATAGCATGGCATGACTCCAACTATGAATGAGGAGAATATTGTAATTGAGCTTGGCATAAATGACTTTAACCTCAACATTAACCATTTTCCCTTCTAATGTAATAGTTAAACTAGTGAGAACACCAAGAGGGCGAGATTCCCTTCCGTCAAAAGCTTCTAAAGCATTTGGAGATTGATTGAGGGCTGGAGAACCAATGGCTTTCCAGTAAGCAGAAGACATAATGCACTTAGACACACCCTCATCCACGACTTCTCGGTGGATATTCTTTCCATTGATCCCAACTTGAATGATCATTACAAGCTGGTGAGGGAGACGTGAGATGAAATTTTCCAAGTCAAAAGTGATAAGGCTATAATCGGCAGGATCAACCCCTCTGATGGCAGATAAAAAAGCCTTCTTTTTTGACGGAAAACTCTGAAGTACTTATAAAGCAGACATAACAAATGGCACCTAAGCCAAATCCTCAACAATACCGTATTGTTGAGTGGCATGGGCATTGGGGTTGTAGGAAGACTTGCGGAGTACACTTTTGGAAGTTGGTCGTACAACCGGCTCAGTACTGGGCCTTTCAATATGAAGAGGGCCAGAAGTGGGCAAGGGAGGAGGACCATCAATGATTTCCTTCCCTTCTGGCTAACGTGGTTCAGTATAATCTTTCGATTGGGTGGCAATAGAGATAGGTGCAAGATCGTTCATCATGAAAACCCAAGAGCCAAATGGGGCGAAGGACTGAGGTTGCTCCACCATCTAAGTCTGTTGTGATGGGAAAGGTTCCTTAAGAATATTCAGAGTTCCTTAAGTTCCCTTGAGCAGTTGACTCACCTCGACCCATCGTGGATAGTCCTTGGTGTAATGCTCTTTGTCACAAATCAGAAAAGGGTACTTCAGTTTGGGTTTTGAGCCATCATCAGCACTAGGTTTCGAAGAATCCGGTTTTGTGGTTTGAACTTTGGCCTTACCTTTACCCTTCTTCTTGCCTTTGGAAGTTTTATCCACCGAATTGTACTGGACGGCATTCACTTCCATGGTTTTACTAGAATTATAAGGTGGCTGAGAATCAGTATCATTGGAAAGAGTAGATTTTTTCTTCGCATGATTTGGAGAAGACTTCCGAGAATTCTGAGATACAGAACCTATGATACCGTCGACGGCTGGCTTCACCGGTGCTTAGGAAGTTCCAGGTCTCAGGGCATCGAGCAAGAGTTTATACAATGTGCCAGACTGAGATTACACAAGATCAAGGTAATGGCCATGAGCGATGGCTTGTTCCTTAGTAACGCATGCCCCCATAGAAATTTCCTTAGCAATCATAGCAAAAAAAGAGGTAGTGAACCAATCAGTTAGAAGTTGATCAGGAATCTCAAACTTGATTAAACGACAGCATCGCCTCCATTCATGAATATGATTATAGATATGAGTAGCTCGATCTTGTTTCAAGGATGTGAGGAGGTGCGTTCCAGTTTCATACCGAACTGGTAACTGAAAGTGTGTGAGAAATTCCATGGCTAAAGAGTTGAAATCTTGGAAGACGCTGCAGGAGATTTCAATGTACCACTTGGCAACGGCACCAGTGAGAGTCCTTTGGAAAAGATAGAGTCGAATATAATCGTCAACCCAAGAGTTAGAGGAGCACCAAAGATGGTACATCATAACATGCACTTGGGGGTCTTCTCCGGACTTGCCCTCAAATTTGGTACAATCGCCAGGGATTTTAGTCGGAACTGGAGGCCAATATGGATTATGAAGGATAGAATCATTTTTCCACTTCGATGCATCGGGTAGTTCCAACATAGCAAGGAATGGAAATTGCGGATTGCAAGGCATTGCAGGCCGTTGATAAAGACCAGTATTGGGATTCCAACAAGGTTGGAAGAAATTCTGCCCCCATATGTTCTATCTTGGAGGATTTTGTCCATAGAGGTTATAAGCCTAATAATCCTGCCCATACATAGGTTGAGGACCAGGATATTGATTCTGAGTGAACCACTGAGGTCCTATCTGAGAAACATATAGATTTTTTTGGGGAATGTAAGCAGTGCCTTGAGGTGCATTATATAACACTTGAGTTTGACCTTGAGGAATATAAGTAGCGCCTTGAGGTGCACTATATACCACCTAGGATTGACCTTGAGGAATATAAGCAATGCCTTGGGGCGCACTATATACCACCTAAGTTTTACCTTGAGGAATGTAAGTGGCGCCCTGAGGCTGGACGGGTTGCCCCTGGGGTACATGTTGACCTAGATGTTGTGGTTGGACAGGTTGTCCCTACGGCGCAAATTGGCCTGGATGTTGTGAGCCACCGAGTTGCCCCTGTGGAATAGGTTGGCTTGATGGTTAGGATGAGCTAGGTTTCCCCTGAAGAATAGGTTCAACCAGCTGAGTAGTAGAAGGCTGACCTTGTTGTACAAAACTTGGGCCTTGTCGAATGTAAGGCTGGTTATGTTGCAAAAAAGGTTGTCCCTGTGATGGATATAGTTTCCCCATGGGAACATAAGATTCTCCCTGTTGAACATAAGGGTGACCAGCAGGACCATAGGGTTTTCTTTTTTGTACTGAAGGTTGTCCCTAAAATGGTTTTCTTAGAAGACCATAAGGTTGTCCGTGTGGACCATAGGGTTGTCCATGTTGGACTAAAGGTTGTCCCTAAAAGGGTTGTCCTTATGGACCGTATGGTTGTCTCGGTAGGTACGTGAATTTTTTGGGGTTAATTGCAGGCAAATAGATGGGATTTCCATACTCATCATAATGATGTGGAGGATTAACAAGAGCTTGCGGCTGTAGATAACCCTGAGGGTTTTAATTCTACTGCTGAATGGCCAACATGTACTAATCGTACGTCAAAGCTTTAGGAATTGGATTAGAAGAGATGGGTGCACTACTAGTAGGTTGGAGTCCTAAAATGTGAGGTTGTGATCCACCCAGGGCAGGCCCAATAGGTAGCGTGAAGGCGATAGAAATTGACTGACGAACAGCAGAAGATGGCGGCAATGGTTGAACCACACTAATAGATGGTGTGGATGAAGCCACACAGATAGTGGGCTGGGTTGGAACAAATGTAATGACCATCGACGTGATGGGAGTCAAAGGTGACACACCTGATACTGAGACAAGTGATCTTTTTGAGGGATTTGGTATGGCTGTCTAGATCGGGTTCTGATATAAAGGTGTAGCACCAGAAATACTCTAACTCAATGAATGATAAATGGGTGGGAGAGAGGAAGTTTGACCTGAGACATAAGGAAAATTCTCCAGAGGGAGCTGATAATATCCTGTAGAAACATAAATCTCTTCACTACTTACGGGATTCGAAGAATCCATGTCGGATCAAGTTATGTTATCGTCAAAAAGGTGACGAGAAGTGGCAAGTAAAGCAGTGGAAAGTAAAAAAGGTTATAAAGTAAGAGGAGGAAACTCTTCCTTGTTTCCAAAACTAGCCCAGGCGTACGGAGGTTTCCAATTCATATCAAATGGCTTCTCAAGAGGAGACCGGGTAGCAAGAGGTAAGATACTCGAAAGAATAGAATGCTATTAATCTTGGACACTCTCCCCCTCATTCCTATTAAGATTTTTATATTCATAAATGATTTAGAAGGGGTTTTTCTTGATTTCCCACTTATTTATGAAATTTTGGTAAAGGGAAGGGAGATCATGTATGCTGTTGGGATTCAAGTTTTTAAACCATTTTTTAGCTTCTCCTCCTAGGATTTGGGAAAACATCCTCATCTTCATGGTTTCCTCTTCTAATTCCATGTAGTAAAAAGCATCATTTATTCTATCTACATGTTGTTGGGTAGTGGTAGATTCGGCCCTCGTAAAGTGAGGGATTCTGGACTGGTAGTCATTTTGTAGAGGTACCAAAGGTTGTGGTAAAACCAGGGGGGCATACCAAGCTACCATGATAGGAGCTAATGGTGGATTTACAAGCATAGGGTTTGTGAGGGGAGGTGTAGGATGAAGTGGGGTGGTTTGCACAGTAGTGGTATGGATGAGTGTGGCAGAAGTACTTGGACCAGCAGACTGATTCTGAGCAGATTTGGTATAGAAAGAGCTAAAGTGGTGGAGAAGCTGAAAATCAAGTGGGGTAGAAGGAGAGGCTTCTCTACTAAAACTATGTTGCAAATATATGGGCTCGATGTCAATACGGTCAATCTCACTGTGTGACTTGGTTCTGAAAAGGTTTCTCGTATGGTGCAAGTCGAACTGAGGATCTTGCAAGGCTGTGAGTTTTTCAGGTATAGAGCTTGCTTTATGAATGGTCCCCATAGAATTTAAGTTTCCAGTTTCAAAAGTTTTCCAAAAAATCCTTTCTGGGTCAGAAACAATAGTAGGAAGGTTTGAGTCTGGCTGAGATCTGGTACTGATTCTTTGCGACTAGATCTCTAAACTTCTCGGGGCTGATTTGACACAATCCTAAGGGAGTCTATGGATACCAGTAAAGTGAGAAGGCCTACTGGAGGTAAGTGGAGTCACCAGGTGGATGTTTTTAGTTTGTTTTGAGGATGTATGTCTATGGTCCACCACCAATAACTGACAAAAACCAATCTAGGAATATTTTTGGGTTTTCTGAGTTCTCTTAAGTAACCCTAATATTTTTGTGAGTGTACTATAGCTAGGTCATCATTTTGTTAGGATGGTGAAACAACCAGGTTCTACTCTTGGCTATCAGTTGAGTTCTCTATGATTTGATGAAGGTTTATGAAGTCCTAAGGGATACTTAGATTGTCACTAACATCAGAGGTTGCATCATGATCACCATTTTTTTAGTGATAGTGATGAGGTAGCTATAAATCATAGGATACTATTTCAATCAAGGGCTTCTGAATTGCTGAAGGGTGTCTAAGCTTGGTACTTACTCAGAAAAATCCCACCGTGATCGCCATTATGTTAGTGTCTCGTGATTTAGTAGATTGGTAGACCAAATGCACAGGGTAACATCAGATCAGTCTTTGGAGTCCTAGGACCTAGCCTTCCTAGACTCAGAGAGGGCTCTCTCTATTATGTGTGAAGGATGTAAACTTGTTCACTTTAGATGGTTTATTTTAGGCTAGTTGTTAAGTGTAGGGTTTGTTTGTTTGTTTGGTTGGGTAATATGATCAAGTAGGATAGGTGGAATGAGAGGTTATCAAACATTGGGCTATGGAGTCTATGAAGTCATTGATATCTCAATAGTGAATCGGGCTACATCACAAGGCAAATCTAGTGTAGTCAATGGATCTTTAACGTTTATGGGTGAGGTGAGATGGACATTAAGTTGTGGAAGTAGGGCAAAGGGCAGTTAAGAATCCTTTGTCAAATATCTATGAACAAGAAGGTCTTATATACTGATAAGCAAAGATACTAATCATGAGATAGGGCACACCATTTACTCAATGACAATACTTAAACCAATAAACATTCAATATACACAATTCCAATGAAATATAGAAGGAGAGAAACTCATTTAACTTCTAGTGGTTCCACCTTCAAGCTTTAGTAAACATTTAAGATCGAAAATAACTTTAATCCATGAAGAGGGAACTCCTAAACATCATAAACCAAGCTATAAATAACTTTGAGGCAAACTGAAGTATGTACAAAGGGCAAGATCGAAACAAGACCTCTTTGGCTTAACCTAACAATAAATACATCAAAGAGAGATTTCAAGACAGAGTTTAGATAGCATCAAATAAGTAGGAATTACCATAAATTATATTTGTAAACTAGAATATAAATCCAATGAGGAAATAAACAATATTAGGTGGGCCTAAGGAGCAACTAAGAATTCCTTAAACTAACCCAGCAGAGGAAAACATAAAGACAATAGCAAACAGGAGGACTGAGGTGCCTCAAACAACATTTCTCAACCTATAATTTTATGAGCCATTGCAACATAGAAAGATGGAAAAAATTATAAACAAGGAAACACGAACAAATCTAGAGATACATCACCATTAACTAAACTCAGGGATCCTACAAGCAAGCCTTCATCATCACCAATCAAGGCAAATCATCCACAAGCTCCACAACACCAAATTTCTCTTCAACCTCAAACAACCATGTATTTCTCTTAAAACTCATCAAATTCCAACATTTACAATGAATCCTCATGCTCTATTTTTCAAGCAAGGAGGAGAAAAACCTAATAGATTCTCTATAAGTCTATTGGCTAATCAAAAGTGTCTCTATTTTCCTTGAGGCCTTGCAAGGCCCAAGGCACAAAATATCTAAAATAAATATCTTTTCGGTCGTTTTTAGCAAAGAAATTGACCTTTAGGCTCTGAAAATCCTCCTAACTTTCCAAGCATACATTTTTTACTTTTCAACCTCAGGAGCGTAGCACTTTGTTTTAAATTGAATTTCCTTACCAAGGGCATAGCACAGGAGCAGGAAAAATGGGTCTTCTTGCAGCAGTTTTTTGAAGGCCTTTCTAATGTCGGAAAAGGCTCCGTGATGGCTAGTTTGAAAGACATTGAAGCCTAATTTATAGATCTACCCTTGGTTCTCTAATATGACCTCTGAAACATATTCAAAAATTTAAAATTACAAGACTGGTAGGAGCGCAACACATGTCCTGAAAAGCAGGCAGAATGATGAAAAATTGGGTGTTGTTGACCCTTTTGGAAGACCAAAACAACTCCAATTGATATGAAACTTTGTGAGCATGTTATATGAGTGATGAGGAACCAAAAAATGAAAGCCTTTCCTCCTGAAGATAATCTGAAAAAGAGTGTAGCACCAGGTGTGCTACCCCCTTGGCCTCAAAATTTGCAAAAGACAAAAACTTGTCAAAATTCTCCCAAATTTAGTGGGAGTATGCCTCATGGGTTTTGGGAGACCTGTAGATAATATTGTGCCAAGATTCCAAGCCTATATTGGCCTTTTTCCTCTTTTATTTCCTGGAGCTTGTCTTGAGCCTTCTTCAATTTAGCCCTTGCAAATTGATTTCTTTGGGCATAATGCTTATTCATTCTTCTTTGTAAATCCAAGTCTTTATTTGCCTTCTCCAGCTTGGCCTCAAGGTGTATGTTAGCCCTCTCAAGCCATGATACCCTATCATGTTCAATTTCCATTGCAAGGACTTCATTGAGAGAAAATTGTTCTTCTTGGGCTGATTCTTCTTCCCTCTACTTTTCCAATGCTTTCTTTAGACCCATAGTTCTAGGTCTCCTTCTAGTTTGACCTTCTTCATCTTCACTTTCCTCATAATCGCCCATGAACTCTTTCAACTTCACCTGCACCCCTTGAGCTTCTTTTTGTTACTTGAGTGTTCTAGCTTCATATATTTCCAATTGTGCTCCCAGCTGCCTATTTTCCAAGTTGATGACATCATTCATACTCTTGGCACTATCTAAATGTGCTTGGAGGCCTTTCATTTGTGCATTTCTGTCTTGGAGAAGCATGTTTGTAATTCTTGCGTCATTCTCCTCATCACTATCTACCTGAATGATCTCAAAATCCCTCTCCACTTCATGGTCTTCTAATTCTTCCTTTACCCTTTTCTTCCCTTTGTCGAGTGGCTGAGCTGAATTAGATCGCAAGGTCCCTTGCCTTTTAGAGGCAGCAAACACTTGCCTTGATGCTTTTTGATAAGTGAGAGGACAAGTTTTAGCATGTTTCATTTCATCATTGGTGACCTTGAGACTGATTTTCTCCTCATTAATGATCCATGCATGTGTGTCTTCTTCATTTTGTTCTTGACTGCCTTCTTGAGAGGCACTTTCATTTTCTCCCATGCTAGCATCACTGCCCTAATCTTCACCATTGTCATCCTCTTCCATGTCTTCTGCATTTTCATCCTCTATGTTTGTAACATTATCATTTACATTGTCATTTTCTTTGTTTTCATTGTTAGAGGTGTCTTCATCACTGTTTGGTGCATTTTCATCTTCTTGGCTGCCTTTTTAGTTAATGGGATCACTATTGTCACTATTGTTAGGGCTATTATTCATTAGGTTTTCTTGATTACCTTCATAACTGCCATTAGTCCCTCAACTGTTTGGCTCAATGTCTTCATTGTTTGGCTCATCAAAATCTACCTCTGTTTCTTGGTTGTCATTTGTTTCTTCCTTTTCATCTAGCTCACTGCCTTTGTTTTCAGAATTTGTCTCTTCACCATTGCTTGCATCCTGATCATTGTCATGATCTTCTTCATTTTTTTCCATGTCATCTTCTTCTTCATCTTTTGCCATGTCATTTTCTTCTTCACCATGACTGTCATGGTATTTTTCTTCTTGACTGTCATTTTATGCCATGTCACTTGTTTCTTCTTCCCCACTGTCTTTTGTCTCGGTTTGTTCTTCATTTGTTTCTCCCTCAATATTTGGCTCATCGCCTTTGTCTTCTTGTTCATTTTTTGGCTCACTGCCTTTGTCACTACCCTTTTCCTTATCATTTTCTTCTTTTTCATCTTCTTCATTGTCTATCTCACTATTTTCATCTTTATAATTTGCCTTTGTCTCTGTATCTTCATTTTTATCCTCCTCATCATTTGCTTCTTCATTATGGCTATCATTTTCTTCCTCATGACTGCCACTTTCTGCCTCATCATTTTTTTCTCCTTCACCACTGTCTTTTGTCTCTTCTCCATCATTATCACTTTCTTCACTTTCATTTTCCTCTCCCTCATCACTTGTTTCTTCCTCTTGGCTGTCATTTTATTCTTTACTTCCATGTTCCTCTTTGTCACTTCTTTCTTCATGTTCTTCAACACTTTCTTCTTGTTCAGAGGATTTAGGAGAAGGTGAAAGAGGGAGGTTTGTTTGGGGAGAATATTCATATGGAGAGGATGAATCATGGTCAGTGGGGGATGATGGAGGATTGGAGGAAGGTGGATGGGATGATGAGGGTAAACTTTGCAGAGGAAGAGGTTGTGGATTTGTGAAAACATCATGAGAGATGAAAACTTCCCATGGGATAGCCTGCTTCTCTAATTGATGCAACACAATCATTTTGATAAGGGAATGGTGGAAAATACTTTGCATTTTCTATGAACGATGTCTCCTTTGCACAATGGATGATATATTCTCAATACTTCTATAAAGATAGTAGGGAAAATGTAGCAGTTTGGCACTAGTGAAATGCATGAGTAGTCTTATGTGGTAGGAATAGAGATTATAAAACCTACCCTCATAGGTGAAGTACTTCATGATGACTTTCATTAGAGGGGCATATCTTTCCAAGAGATGGGAGAAGGGAAATATGGTTTTGCAATTAGCTTGGTACCTTGGTTTCAAAAAAGGCTAGTAAAAGCTTAAGTCCAAACTCACTTGTTTGAACCATTTTTCTCCCATGCAAGGTATCCCAGTGGCCATGGAAATTTTATTGGGGGATAACTCAAAATTCACTCCAGCTAGATGTACTTTGTGGTTATGGAGGTTTAGGATGAAAATTCTGGTCAACTCAGAGTGACTTTTGACTCTTTGTACTTTTTCACAGAAGTCATAGCATCTCACCTCTTGGAAATATGCAACTGTGGTAGGGGAGGTTGTCAAATCCTTGGTGATTAAAGGCTCAAATCTGTTTTCTCTCCCACCCTTCCTCTTCTATTCTCTAGGCCATTGGCCTCCCTCGCCTCTGTCAACACTGCCTTCTCTAGGCATTTTTTCCTTTTCCCTTGTCTTAAAATCAAAAACTTGAAACTTCTTGTGTAATGATATGAAGGAGGTAAGTGAGATGGTGAGGAGATAGTAGTGTCAATTTTTTGCAGTGTGAGGTTTTTCAAATGGAGAGGCTATTTGGTAGAAGAGCTACTTCTTAGCATGGAAACCAAACATTTTCTTCCTCTAGGGTTTCTAGCTTTATTTTTAATTTCACCCTTTAAAAAATAGCATGAGAGGAGATAGAGTGTCTAAATACGTTTTATGAAAGCTCTGAGGATGCCTAGCAGAGAAATTGAAAGGCTTTGAGAAATCTAGAGGTTCGGAACAACTTTGAAGAATATTCTGGCTGAAAGTGCAGCACAGGAGCATAGAACGAGTGAGTCAGGTCGACTCTGCACGAGGTGTCGGGCAGCCTCTACACGTCCAGGCACATAGCGCAGTGCTGCGCCAGGTGGCCTCTGCACACAGGTGTCGGGTCGAGCTTGAAAAGGCCCTGTGCGTAGCGCGGTGGAGCATCAGGTGGCCTTTGCACGAGGTGTTGAGTTGCTTCTACACACATAGGCATGTAGCGCAATGGGGTGTCAGGTCTTTTGGGTAGAATTTGCATGCACAAGAGCGCAGCATTAGGCGGCCGGTGGTTGGGTGTCGGGTTCCTTCTGCACGTGAAACGCGCAGTGTCGGGCAGCTCCTGCACGTTTTAGGGCAGTCTTCTGTGCAGGCCTAAATGGCCTAGTGTGTAGCAACTCTAGCAGGGTTGTCCCGGCGATCGTGCACACGAAAAACGTGTAGCGCGCCACTATAGGAGCACAGCGTCCAGTATAAAATTGCACAGAGAGAAGAAACAGGCGCGTAGCGCGGCTCAACAGGAGCGTAGCGCAGGGCCTCTCCTGCCCAAAACTTTTCCAAAAACCCTAATTTCTTTGCTTGGAAGCTTTTCTCTTTTTCTTGCATATGACAAATGAGTTTGAATGATAACCACAGTCTTTTTATACCCTTGGAAAAATAATTAAGACCAAAAACCCACTTTACTAATGTTTTTCTTTTGGTCCTTTATCTCTTTTGTTGATATTTCCTTTTCCTTTTGCAGGTGGTGTTTTAAGCATAAAAATGGTCTTTTGTGGGTGATCTTAAAAAGGTGATTATGTTTTCCTTTAACCACTTCTACTTGTTGGTGGTGCCATAAAACAGTATTTTGATCTTCTTACACTTATTTTGGAGTTTGGTACCTTAAACACTCAACAGTAGAAATTATGCTCCATTTGATTTCTTATTTGACCTTTAACCTCTTGCTTTCCTTCTTTTGATCATTTTGTAGACCTGTGATTGTACTTTGAAATTTTAAGTAGCCTTCACACTGATAATCTTTAAAATTTTGTCCTTTTGTTGTAGTGAAAACCCCTTTTATCTTATTTTAACCATGAAGGTCTCCTTTCAGACATCCTTTGAAAACCTTCTGACACTATGATGGAGTTTATGACCTTCATTTCACTTTTTTCCTACCTTCCTAGACTTCTGGTTTTTAAGGGCCTTTTTCCCTTTCCTATTTATCATTTATAGAAACTTTGATTTCATGCTTGGTGGTGCTGATGTATCTCTATATTTTTTATCTTTTGCATGGACATCTTGCTGGGAAACACCTTATAGCCAATCAATCATAAAACCACTGATACTCTTTGTTTACTTAGGCATGTTGTTTCTCTTCTGCTGTGAATGTCCTTGAGGAGTTTGGCTTCTCACCTAGCCTCTCTTCTATTGATAACCATCATAAACCATTCCTGCATAAATTTTTTAAGATAGGAAACTGTCCCTTTGCAGACTTTATGCTTTGATCAAGGAGGTTTTTATACCCTTTAGACCATCATCAGCATAAACTTCTTTTTCATTTGAGTTTATCTCTGGGCATATGTAAAACAGTGAGTTTGGAAATCCAAAACAATGAATAACCTAGGAGACCTTACATGACCTATTGGGATGCCTTTTGGACTTGGTCTTTGCCTGAAAACTTGAATCAGGGTTTGAAGGTATAAAACAAAGTTTTACCAACCTTCATGCATTGCAATCTTATAAACTAATAACTTTGATTTATCTAAAGAGCCCAGAAAGGTAGTTTAAAATCACCACTGCTTGTGGCATTTGGTGAATAGGGGAAAAGGTTAGGCTACTTGTCAATTCAAGGTGTAAGTATAAGGGTTAGGCAAGTAAAAATAGAGTGGTAAGGTCAGAGGTGGCAAACATAGTGATAATGAGTGACATAATTCCATGATTTGGTCTTCTGGGAGTGATAGACTAGCCATGCCTTGATAAAGTAGTAGAACAGTGAAAATTTTATCCTAAGGATAATGAAGGAAATGAGATTTATAGAACTCACAAGATTCTTGAATTTTGTTTGTAGAAATCTATGATAACTTTTTAGTCATCTACAAAGCAAAAAAATTATTGATGGCTAACAGTGGCTCCACTTGGCGAGGGCAGCTCCTTTTCAGGAGGTGTCCAGAACTTCAGATCTCTTGGTTTATGAAGACCAGTGCATTATCCATTGGGCAGAATTTTCTTCTTTCATTTGCTGCTGCTCCTTTGAAGTTGTGATCTCAATAATATAAAAACATGATTAGCTCAACTTCATCTTTACCTACCCAACCTACTATCCTAACATTTTTTTTCTTCCTTGGGTGCACTTGAACTGGCAAACCCCCAACTTTCCTTTCTTTCAAAAACAAAAACAAACGATCTACCTCTACACTTATTTCTTCCAAGAGTTCAGATTATGTTGGTGAACTCTTCTTATTCTCTACCTAGACTATTTTACTGTCAAGATTAAGCAGTATGACAGACTTCATTCTCTAAGCTATTGACATGAAATTGAAAACATGATTTGAACCAGGCTTAGACAATCCGATTCATCATGAGTTGTGGCATTGAGACAAGCTGCATACAAAAATTATTTTCATAAAAAAAAAAAACTAGAAGGCATTAAGGGTTGGGTTTCATCATTAGTTAATCATCCCTATCCTTCTCTTTGGTTCATATTTAAGCATGTGGAACTAGTATCTTTCATTCCTAATCTCTTTTCTTTTGACAGGTCAAGCTTAAATGATTTGACCAGTATTATTTTACTAACCTATCAACAATAAAACATGCTCAGCCATGATTAGGCTAGATGACTGAACAAGAGCTTCTTTTAGAACAAGTAGTGGCATTTAGGCTTGCACACTTTCAGTATTACTATTTTTTTGGGTATGGGATTGTACCTTCTTTTCAAATTTGCCCTCTTTCTCTATTTTTTCTATGTTTTTGTGTTTTTCTCTTTATGACCTTTCTTTAAACAATGATATGCACAATGAGTGAAGGCCTAAAAGGTATAAATCTTGAAAAAAGTAGTGGTTTAGTGTCCTGCCATTGACAGGACCTCCAAATGCTTCAGCTTCATCCAGCTCTTGTAAAAAGAAAGCATTGTTACCTCTAGCTAAATTGATAATCAATGGCCCTTTCCACAAGTTTTCAAACTTACCATGTTTACCTTTGTCTTCTCTCCTTGAGTCCCATTTTAGCACTTTTTCTCCAATCTAGAAATCATTGTCGTTGGTCCTTCTGTCAAATATTTTCTTCATATTTTCTTGTACTACCTGTGTCCTTTTGTAAACCTCATCTCTTGCCTATTGTAAATGGATAGTTTGGTTTGGCCTCCTTTGCATGTCATTCTCCTCTGATTGCACTTCTTGTAGAATTTTCATCACCAATACTCCCAAAGATGTTGGAAAAATGGCATTCATGCCATACACTAGTTGATAGGGAGACATACTGATTTATTTCTTGGTGGTTAGTCTATCAGCCCATGGTGCATGTACTAGTTTTCCATGCCATGTTTTTTTATTATGTTCCAGAAGCTTCTTAATGATATTGACCAAGATTTTGTTAGAGGACTCAGCTAACCCATTACCTTGAGGGTAATAAGTTGTGGAATTTCCTAATGTGATGTGATATTTATAACAAAAGTCAACCATTCGTTTGGACGTAAAGGCAGTAGCATTGTCTATGATGATATTTCTAGGGCAACAAAATTTAGATAGGATTTTGGTCTCAAGAAATTTGATAATGACTGAATCAGTGGCATTCCTAGAGGGGATGGCTTCTATCCACTTGGTGAAGTAATTAGTGGTGGTGAGGATCCACTTGTGTTGGGTAGAAGAAGTAGGGTGGATCTCTCCAATGAAGTCTAAACCCCATTGTTGAAAAGGAGCTTCAACAATGATGGGATGTAAAGATAAAGGTAAGAGTTTTCTCTTGCCATCAAAAATTTGGCACTTATAGCAAGTCATGACCAGTTTGTGGGTGTCAGGGAAAAGGGTGGGTCAATAATAACCGGCTCTAAGAATCTTGTTAGCTGTGGTTTTCTAGTAAATATGGACCCCACACTCTCCCTCATGTATTTCATGCATGATCTTTCCTGCATCATCTTCAAGCAAAAACTTAAGCAATATACCAATAGGATTCTTCCAATACAAAATTCCATCTAAAATGCAGAAATTCAAAGCTTTTTGTTTCAGGAATCTTACTTTTGTCTTTGATAAAGTAGGAGGAGTATTAAGATAAAATAGTACATACATGATATCAGCATACCAAGATGAATTCAATAACGCTTCTTCAACATGTGGAACTCTGCATTCTTCTTGTTCTTCTAAAGTATCAACTAAAGTCATATCTAATTCTTGGAGATTTGATTCAGCCATAAGTTTTGCGAGCCCTTGTCCTTTAACCAGTTTAGTGGGTCTGATTTCTAAGTCATATTCTAAAATAATAGCAATCCATTTTCCTCTTTACCATCTGGATATTCATTTAAAATGTCTTTGACAACTGTGTGAGGAACAAAAGCTATGATATGGTAATGTAAGATATAAACTCTAAAATCTTTCAATGCTTTAATCAATGCAAAGGCCTGCTTTTCCATGATGTTGTACTTTAGGGGAGCATCTCTAAGAGATTTTTTGAAGAAGGCTATGGGTTGTTCTTGCCCCATTGTGTTCTTTTGTAACAATACTATAGCCACGGTACGTTCAGAGGCAAATGAGAAAATGTAGAAGTCTTTGGTGAAATCAGGACTTATCAAAACTAGTGTTTGGGTCATTGCTTGCTTAACCAGTTCAAAAGATTGTTTGGCTTCTAGAGTCCACTTAACTCATATTTTCTTTTTTAGCATGTTTGTAATATTTCTCAAAAGTTCAGCAAGGTTAGGGATGAATCTCCTCAAGAATTTTATTTTCCCAATGAAAGACTAAAATTCCTTAATGTTTCTAGGATGGCTGATTTGCAGTATGCCTTCAATCCTTTTGGGGTCTATTTTGATTCCCTCTTCAGAGACGATGTTGCCTAGGAGTTTTCCTTCCTGGAGACCAAACAGTGTTTTCTTGGGATTCAAAGATAGGCCATATTTCCTACATTTTTCGAAAACCTTTCTCAAGTGGACTAAGTGCTCTTCATCAGTATTAAAATAAATAGTGATGTCATCAAGGTAAATGACTGTGAAGTAGCCTATGTCTTCTGAAAAATCTATGTCCATGGCCCTTAGGAAAGTGGCCCTCGCATTCATCAACCCAAATGGAATTTTAACATACATGAATGTACCCTAAGGTGTGGTGAAGGCAATTTTGTGCTGATCACTTGGGAATACTAACACTTGATTGTAACTGGAAAATCCATCAAGCAGAGAGATTCTCTTAGATCCAACTACCTTTCGAAGTATGTGGTCCATTTTAGGCAAGGGATAGTTATCTTTCAAGGAGGAACTGTTTAGATTTCTAAATTCAATGCAAATTCTAATCTCCCTGGTCTTCTTCCTAATTGACACAATGTTGGAAACCCACTCAGAGTATCTAAGGGGAACTATGATCCTGGCATCATACATATTTTTAATTTCTTGTTCAACTAAAGGTAGTAAAACAGGGTTCATTCTCCTTAACTTTTTCTTGAAAGGTTTTTGATTTTCCTTGAGAGGGATTTTGTGTTGAATAATGCTTGTGTCATATGATTTTAAGTCTTGATACCCCCATGCAAATACATCTTTAAACTCCTTAAAAAGCTCAATATACTTATGTTTTATGTGAGGAGGAAGGGTCTTGGAGAGTTTAATAATTTTGGGTTCATTTATGTTTCCTATGTTGAATTCTTCAACATCAGTCTCGGTAGGTTCTATCTTTGGTTTTTTAGCCACATCATTAAAGTCGAACAATTCTTCTAATGGGGCAGGCCCTCTTGGTAATGTGTCATTTTTGCATTGTAAGACTTCCAATTCCTTTTGGTCTAGATATTCAAACATTTCAGCCTCATAGATGTGTAAGCAGATTTATATCAACAAAGAGGGCAGCTCTGTTTCATGATCTTTATCTTCAGCAAAAGCATCTTTCTCATTTTCTAAGCTAGATTTAATCAATGTAAATTTATTCCTAGATTGCAGAAAATCATCAATTTGTTCATCACCCTCAAACACTTGCCAAAGGTTAATGTTGTCAGGCACTTTAGGACGATGTTTGACTTTGATAAGGTATTGTTCATTTGCATATGGTATTTGACAATTTCTGGCAGCAAAGGCTAGCTCATTGGCAAGACTATTTTTGGCTCTAGGAACGTAAGTGAGCTCATATTTCTCTAAAGTTTTAAGGAGGTCTAGGGCTACATTTTTGTACTCTCTTAATATTGGATTCTTGGCTGAGTATTCACCATTGATTTGTTTAATTAAAAGTTCTAAATCTCCTTGTGCTGATATTTTCTTAGCTCCTAAGTCTTCAAGCAAGCGTAAACCAAGGAGGAGAGCCTCGTATTCTGCAATGTTATTATTGCATTGAAATTCTAGTCTGTATGAATGACCCTCATTTGTGTTATGTATCCATACACTAGCTCCTGAACCAGCCTTGCCACAAGAGCCATCAAATCTCATGTTCCAAAGTGTTTCTACTTTATGCTTGTCACGAAGTTGTTGTTCAGGGCTGCTAGAGTTCTGGTTATCATTTTCTTCATTTGAGGGTGAGTGTGAGTTTTCTAGAGGGCCCAGTTCTTTCTCATTCCCTTTCACCTGCTCACCAATCTCACTTTCATTATACAAGATAAAAGAACCCAAATATGAATGAATGGAATAAACTGGGGTGTTGTTTTGCCTCTCTAGGCTACTCACCATATACTTCATGTGGGATTCTCGGTATAATATTCTAGTTTTATTGAAGACA
Organism: Pinus albicaulis; assembly: GCA_034641835.2. Classification (NCBI taxonomy): domain Eukaryota; kingdom Viridiplantae; phylum Streptophyta; class Pinopsida; order Pinales; family Pinaceae; genus Pinus; species Pinus albicaulis. Next base: position 71,712,100 of record MU968359.1, read on the forward strand.
GAGATAGTGGAATATGACATATCCATTTGGAGGCTGCCTTGAATTTTGGCTCCCCGTGATTTGGAAGACAGCATGCCATACTTCGGGGGAATATCAGCAACCACTATGTCCATGACTAGGCTCTTAGCAGGTATTTGCACCAAAGTGATACAAAAATCCTTGATTAGACCCAGACACTTGACTCTACTCAAATCAAAAGAGTATAAGTCTTTGTAAGGTTTGGTTATTTATAGGCCTAATCTCTCCATGACCACCTTAGGCATGAGGTTTTGCGAGGCAACAGAATCTAGCATGGCATTGTGTAATATTTTGTCATGTATGTTCAGGCTAACATAGAAAGGAGGGACAACTCCTTCTTGATATTTTCCCTCCACTTCGGGACCAAACAAAAGCTTAGGTTTATCATCTGTTAAGTTTAGAGTGTCTGTATTGTTTCCTATGTTTAGAACTTTCAAAACTTGAGACTTGTACATATCCTGAGTTACTAATTCAGTGAGAGGTATGGTTATCTTGATTTTAGCAATCTCTCCTTCAAAACTGAAAGGTATTTGTGTTTTAGACATATTTACATCAATTTTATCAGCCATAAATTTTTCCACATTTTTAATTTGTTTATTCTGATTCGGGGCTTTGGACAAAATAATTTTCTCAAGGCCACTAGTAGAGGTACTAGGGCAGCTTGCATCACTACTTGGTTGGCTAGTTTTTTTTTTATTTGAATCAGTATTCTTAGCCATGGTGTCGGTATTTTCTAATGTATTTTTAGGAGTGTTTTCAGGGGTTCTCCTAAAAGAAGTGTCTAAGTTGTTCTTCATGGAGTTGTCTTGGTTTTTTTACTCCTAAGATCATATTTCCTATGGACTTCCATTATGGAGTTTTCCAATCCCAACTCACAGTCTTCAGAGTCTTCATAGCTTGTTTCATTTAGATCCAAGGATAAAAAACCTTTTTCTTCTTCTGTAAAAAAAAACATCACCCTCATTATCAGAGCCTATTAAGTTTACATGATTTTTTGATTGAGCCCCTTCATCTACATAGTTATCTTGGAAGGGTGGCCTAATTTTTTGATCATTTTCCCTTTGTCTGATTTGGGGTGGGTCTCTTATGAACTTCTGATTACAGTTCTGTTATGGGGATTTGGTTGGTTCTCCCTAGGAGGTGCTTTTTCATTTAAGCTTATTCTCTCCATCATTCTCTCCATGGTTCTAAGTAGGTTGTCAATCTTGGAATCAGACAAGTAAGTTGAGGGCATGGTTTCATCTTTGTAGGTTACACTCTTTTCTGATCTCAACCTAACTCTCTTTTCATTTAAGATGGCCTCTACACTTATAAATCCCTTTTGCATGTATTATAAAGTTAGGGGCTCTCTTTCTCTTAGCTGATAGGCCATATCCGGGTCAAAACCCTCCAAAATTTTAGCTAAGGCCAGACCTATTGGGGGTTTCATGTGAGGTGGGAGGGAATTGTAGACACTCTTAAGCCTGGTGTAATAATCTTGGACACTCTCCCCCGCACTCCTCTTAATATTTTTATATTTAGAAAGGATTTGGAGGGGGTTTTTCTTGATTTCCCACTTTTTTATGAAATTTTGGTAAAGGGAAGGGAAATCATGTATGATGTTGGGAGTCAAGTTCTTAAACCATTTTTTAGCTTCTCCTTCCATGCTTTGGGAAAACATCCTCATCTTCATCATTTCCTCTTCTAATTCCATGTAGTCAAAAGCATCATTTATTCTATCTACATGTTGTTGGGTAGTGGTAGATTCGGCCCCAGTAAAATGAGGAATTCTGGACTGGTAGTCATTTGGCAGAGGTACCAAAGGTTGTGGTAAAACTAGTGGGGCATACCAAGCTGCCATGATAGGAGATAATGGTGGATTTACAAGAGGAGGGTTTGTGAGGGGAGGTGTAGGATGAAGTGGGGTGGTATGGATGAGTGTGGTAGAAGCACTTGGACCAGCAGACCGAGTATGAGCAGATTTGGTATGGAAAGAGATAAAGTGGTGGAGAAGCTGAAAATCAAGTGGGGTAGAAGGAGAGGCTTCTCTACTAAAACTATGTTGCAAATCTATGGGGTCGAGGTCAGTAATGTCAATCTCACTGTGTGACTTGGTTCTGAAAATTTTTCTCGTATGGTGCAATTTAAACTAAGGATTTTGCAAGGCTGTGAGTTGTTCAGGTATAGAGCTGGCTTTATGAATGGTCCCCACAGTATTTAAGTTTCCAGTTTCAGAAGTTTGCCACAAAATCCTTTCTGGGTCATAAAATATAGTAGGGGGGCTTGGGTTTGGATGATATCTGGTACTCATTCTTCATGAAGCCATATTTCAAACTCAAAATTTATAGAGGCTGAAAGTTTTGAACTTTTTTGAAAAGTTTACCTCTCTTAGTTTTTGCTAAACTCACACAATGTGTGACTAGATCTCTAAACTTCTCGGGGCTGATTTGACACAATCCTAAGGGATTCTATGGATACTATTAAAGTGAGAAGGCCTACTGGAGGCAAGTGGAGTCGCCAGGTGAATTTTTTTAGTTTGTTTTGAGGATGTATTTCTATGGTCCACCACCAATAACTGAAAAAAACCAATCTAGGAATATTTTGGGGTTTTCTGAGTTCTCTTAAATAACCCTAAGATTTTTGTGAGTGTACTACAGCTGGGTCATCATTTTTCTAGGATGGTGAAACAACCAGGTTCTAGTCTTGGCTATCAGTTGAGTTCTCTATGATTTGATGAAGGTTTCTGAAGTCCTAAGGGATACTTAGATTGTCACTAACATCATAGGTTGCATCATGATCACCATTTTATTAGTGATATTGATGAGGTAGCTATAAATCATAGGATATTGTTTCAATCAAGGGCTTCTGAATTGCTGAAGGGTGTCTAAGCTTGGTACTTACTTAGAAAAGTCCCACCATGATCGCCATTATGTTAGTGTCCCATGATTTAGCAGATTGGTAGACCAAATGCACAGGGTAACATCAAACCAATCTTTGGAGTCCTAGGACCTAGCCTTCCTGGACTCAGAGAGGGCTCTCTCTATTATGTGAAAAGGATGTAAACTTTTTCGCTTTAGATGGTTGGTTTTAGGCTAGTTGTTAAGTGTAGGGTTTGTTTGTTTGTTTCGTTAGGTAAGATGATCAAGTAGTATAGGTGGAATTAGAGGTTATCAAGCATTGGGATATGGAGTCTATTATGTCATTGATATCTCAATAGTGAATCAGGGTACATCACAGGGAAAATCTAGTGTAGTCAATGGATCTTTAAATTTTATGGGTGAGTTGAGATGGACATTAAGTTGGGGAAACAAGGTAGGGAAAAGGGTAGTTAAGAACCCTTTTTCAAATACCTATGAACAAGAAGGTCTTAAATACTAATAAGAAAAGATACTAATCATGAGATATGGCACACCATTTACTCAATCACAATACTTAAACCAATAAACATTCAAGATGCATAATTCCAATGAAATATAGAAGGCGAGAAACTCACTTAACTTCTAATGATTCCACCTTCAAGCTTTAGAAAACATTTAAGATCACAAATAACTTTAATCCATGAAGAGGGAACTCCTAAACATCATAAACCAAGCTATAAATAATTTTGAGGCAAACTGATAAGCATGTACATAGAGCAAGATCGAAACAAGACCTCTTTGGCTTAACCTAACAATCAATACATCAAAGAGATATTTCAAGACAGATTTTAGATAGCATCAAATAAGCAGGGCTTACCATAAATCGTATTTGTAAACTAGCATATAAATCCAATGATGAAATAAACAAGCTTAGGTGGGCCTAAGGAGAAATTAAGAATTCCTTAAACTAACCCAGCAGATTAAAACATAAAGACAATAGCAAACAGAAGGACTAAGATGCCTCAAACAACATTTCTCAACCTATACTTTTATGAGCTATTGCAACATAGAAAGATGGAAAAAATGATAAACAAGGAAACATGAACAAATCTAGAGATACATCACCATTAACTAAACTCATGGAACTTGAAAGAAAGCCTTCATCATCATCAATCAAGGCAAATCATCCACAAGCTCCACAACACCAAATTGCTCTTCAACCTCAAAGAACCATGTATTGCTCTTAAAACTCATCAAATGCCAACATTTACAATGAATCCTCATACTCTATTTATCAAGCAAGGAAGATAAAAACCTAATAGAGTCTCTAGAAGCCTATTGGCTAATCAGAAGTGTATCTATTGTCCTTAAGGCCTTACAAGGCCCAAGGCACAAAATATCTAAAATAAATATCTTTTCGGCCATTTTTAGCAAATAAACTGACCTTTAGGCTCTGAAAAGCCTCCTAAAACTTTCCAATCGTACATTTTTTACTTTTCAACCTCGGGAGCACAACACTGTGTTTTAAAGTGAATTTCCTTGCCAAGGGTGTAGCATAGGAGCAGGAAAAATGGGTCTTCTTGCAGTAGTGTTTTGAAGGCCTTCCCAATGTCAGAAAAGGCTCTATGATCGCTCGTTCGAAAGCCCTTGAAGTATAATTTCCAGATCTACCCTTGGTATTCTGATTTGACCTCTAAAACCCATTAAAAAGGTGAAAATTCCAAGACTGGTAGGAGCGCAGCACATGTCCTGAAAAGCAAGCAGAATGATGAAAAATTGGGTGTTTTTTACCCTTTTGGAGAACCAAAACAACTCCAATTGATCTAAAATTTTTTGATCATGTTATATGAGTGATGAGGAACCAAAAAATGAAAGCATTTACTCCTGAAGATGCTCTGAAAAATAGCGTAGCACTAGGTGTGCTACCCCCTTGGCCTCAAAATTTGCAAAAAACAAAAACTTGTCAAAATTCTCCCAAATTCGGTGGGAGTATGCTTCATGGGTTTTGGGAGACCTGTAGAGAAGCTTGTGCGAATATTCCAAGCCTACCTTGTCCCTTTTCCTCTTTTAGTGCCTGGAGCTTGTCTTGAGCCTTCTTCAATTTAGCCCTTGCAAATTGATTTCTTTGGGCATAATGCTTAGTCATTCTTCTTTGTAAATCCAAGTCTTTATTTGCCTTCTCCAGCTTGGCCTCAAGGTGTATGTTAGCCATCTCAAGCCATAATTCCCTATCATGTTCAATTTCCATTGCAAGGAGTTCATTGAGAGAAAGTTGTTATGCTTGGGCTGATTCTTCTTCCCTCTGCTTTGCCAATGCTTTCTTTAGACCCATAGTTCTAGGTCTCCTTCGAGTTTGACCTTCTTCATCTTCACTTTCCTCATAAGCACCCATGAACTCTTTCAACTTCACCTACACCCCTTGAGCTTCTTTCTAGTACTTGAGTGTTCTAGCTTCATATATTTCCAATTGTGCTCCTAGCTACCTATTTTCCAAGTCGAGGACATCATTTATACCCTTGGCCCTATCTAAATGTGCTTGGAGGTCTTTCATTTGTGCATTTCTGTCCTAGAGGAGCATGTTTGTAATTATTACCTCATTCTCCTCATCACTATCTACCTGAATGATCTCAAAATCCCTCTCCACCTCATGGTCTTCTACTTCTTCCTTTACCCTTTTCTTCCCTTTGTCAAGTGGCTGAGCTGTAGTAGATGGCAAGGTCCCTTGCCTTTTGGATGCAGCAAACACTTTCCTTGATCCTCTTTGATAAGTGAGAGGACAAGGTTTAATATGTTTCATTTCATCATTGGTGACCTTGAGACTGCTTTCATCCTCATTAATGATCTCTGCATGTGTGTCTTCTTCATTTTGTTCTTGACTGCCTTCTTGAGAGGCACTTTCATTTTCTCCCATGCTAGCATCACTACCCTGATCTTCATCATTGTCATCCTCTTCCATGTCTTCTACATTTTCATCCTCTATGTTTGCAACATTATTATTTACATTGTCATTTTCTTTGTTGTCATTGTTAGAGGTGTCTTCATCATTGTTTGGTGCATTTTCATCTTCTTGGTTTCCTTTTGAGTTCATGGGAACATTGTTGTCATTATCATTAGGGCTATTAGTCATTAGGTTTTCTTGATTACCTGCATGACTTCCATTAGTCCCTTCACTGTTTGGCTCACTGTCTTCATTGTTTGGCTCATTAAAATCTGCCTCTGTTTCTTGGCTGTCATTTGTTTCTTCCTTTTCATCTATCTCACTGCCTTTGTTTTCAGAATTTGTCTCTTCACCATTGCTTGCATCTTGATCATTGTCATGATCTTATTCATTTTTTACCATGTCATCTTCTTCTTCATTTTCTACCATGTCATCTTCTTCTTCACCATGACTTTCATGGTCTGTTTCTTCTTGATTTTCATTTTTTTCCATGTCAATTGTTTCTTCTTCCCCACTGTCTTTTGTCTCAATTTGTTCTTCATATGTTTCTCCCTCATTATTTGGCTCACCGCCTTTGTCTTCTTGTTCACTTTTTGGCTCACTACCTTTGTCACTGCCCTATTCCTTATCATTGTCTTCTTTGTCCTCTTCTTCACTCTCTAGCTCATTGTTTTCATCTTTATAATCTACCTCTGTCTTTGTATCTTCATTGTTATCCTCCTCATCATTTTCTTTTCATTATGGTTGTCATTTTATTCCTCATGACTGTCACTTTTTGCCTCATCATTTGTTTCTCCTACCCCACCGTCTTTTGTATCTTCTCCATCATTATCACTTTCTTCACTTTCATTTTCCTCTCCCACATCACTTGTTTCTTCCTCTTAACTGTCATTTTCTTCTTGACTATCATGTTCCTCTTTGTCACTTCTTTCTTCATGTTCTTCAACACTTTCTTATTGTTCAGAGGCTTTAGGAGAAGGTGAAAGAGGGGGGTTTGTTTGGGGATAAGATTCATATGGAGAGGATGAATCATGGTCAGTGGGGGGTGATGGAGGAGTGGAGGAAGGTGGATGGGATGATGAGGGTAAACTTTGCAGAGGAAGAGGCTATGGATTTTTGAAAACATCATGAGCGATGAAAACTTCCCATGGGATACCCTGTTTCTCTAATTGATGCAACACAATCATTTTGATAAGGGAATGGTGGAAAATAATTTGCATTTTCTGTGAAGGATGTCTCCTTTGCACAATGGATGGCATCTTATCAATACTTCTATAAAGATAGTAGGGAAAATGTATCACTTTGGCCCGAGTGAAATGCATGAGTAGTCTTATGTGGTAGGAATAGAGCCTAGAAAACTTACCCTCACAGGTGAAGTAATTCATGATGACATTCATTAGAGGGGCATATCTTTCCAAGAGATAGGATAAGTGAAAGATGGTTTTGCAATCAGCTTGGTACCTTGGTTTCAAAAAGGGATGGTAATGGTTTAAGTCCAAACTCACATGTTTGAACCATTTTTCTCCCATGCAAGGTATCCCAGTGGCCATGGAAATTGTATTGGGGGATAACTCAAAATTCACTCCAGCTAGATGTACTTGGTGTTTATGAAGGTTTAAGATGAAAATTCTGGTCTACTCAAGGTGAATTTTGACTCTTTGTACTTTTTCACAGAACTCATAGCATCCCACCTCTTGGAAATATGCAACTGTGGTAGGGGAGGCTATCAACTCCTTAGTGCTTAAAGGCTCAAATCTATTTGCTCTCCCACCCTTCCTCTATTGTTCTCTAGGCCTTTGGCCTCCCTTGCCTCTGTCAACACTGCCTTCTCTAGGCATTTTGTCCTTTGCCCTTGTCTTAAAATCAAAAACTTGAAACTGCTTGTGTAATGATATGAAGGAGGTGAGTGAGATGGTGAGGAGACAGTAGTGTCAATTTTTGGCAATGTGAGAGCTATTTTTTCAAATGGAGAGGTTATTTGGCAGAAGAGCTACTTCTTAGCATGGAAACCAAACATTTTCTTCCTTTAGGGTTTCTAGCTTTCTTTTTAATTTCACCCTTTAAAAAATAGCATGAGAGGAGACAGAGTGTCTAAATACCTTTATGAAAGCTCTGAGGATGCCTAGCATAGAAATTTAAACGCTTTGAGCAATTTAGAGGCCTAGAAAAACTTTGAGGAATCTTCTGGCTAAAAGCGTAGCACACGAGTGTAGCGCAGATGTGTCGAGTCGACCCTACATGAGGTGTCGGGCAGACTCTACATGTCCAGGCACGTAGCGTAGAGTAGCGTCGGGTGGCCTCTGCATGCAGGTTTCAGGTTGGGCTTGAAAAGGCCCTGTGCCTAGCATGGTGGAGCATCGAGCAACCTTTGCATGAGGTCTCGGGCAGCCTCTGCACGAGGTGGCGGGTCGCCTCTACATGCCTGGGCGCGTAGCACAGTGGGGTGTTGGGTGTTCTAGGAAGAGTCTGCATGCTCAAGAGCACAGCATCGGGTGGTCGTTGGTTGGGCGTAGGGTTCCTTCTGCACGTGAAAATCGCAGCACCGGGCGACTCCTGCACATTGTCGGGCGGTCTTCTATGCAGGCCTGAATGGCTCAGCATGTAGCAGCTCTGACAGGGTTGGTCGGGTGTTCGTGCACGTGACAAACACGTATTACACTGCTACAGGAGCACAGCGCCCAGTAGAAAAATGCACAGAGACAATAAAAAAGCACGTAGCGCGGCTCAACAGGAGCGTAGCGCAGGGCTTCTATTGCCCAAAACTTTTCCAGGAACCCTGATTTCTTTGCTTGGAAGCTTTTTTCTCTTTCTTGCATATGAAAAATGAGTTTGAATGATAACCACGGTCTTTTTATACCCTTGGAAAATTAATTAAGACCAAAAACCCACTTTACTAATGTTTTGCTTTTGGTCCTTTATCTCTTTTGTTGATATTTTCTTTTCCTTTTGCAGGTGGTGTTTTAAGCATAAAAATGGTCTTTTGTGGGTGATCTTAAAAAAGTGATTTTATTCTCCTTTGGCCACTTCTTCTTGTTGGTGGTGCCATAAAACAGTGTTTTGATCTTCTTACACTTCTTTTGGAATTTGGTACCTTAAACACTCAACAGTAGAACTTATGCTCCATTTGATTTCTTATTTGACCTTTAACCTCCTGCTTTCCTTATTTTGGTCATTTTGTAGACCTATGACTGTACTTTGAAAGTTTAACTAGCCTTCATAGTGATACTCTTTATAATTTTTGCCCTTTGTTGTAGTGAAAACCCCTTTTATCTTATTTTAACCATGGAGGTCTCCTTTCGGACATCCTTTGAAAACCTTCTGACACTATGATGGAGTTTTATGACCTTCATTTCACTTTTTTCCTACCTTCCTAGACTTCTAGTTTTTAAGGGCCTTTTTCCCTTTCCTATTTGTCATTTATACAAACTTTGATTTCATGCTTGGTGGTGCTGATGTATCTCTGTATTTTTTATCTTTTGCATGGACATCTTGCTGGGCAACACCTTATATCCAATCAATCATAAAACCAATGATACTCTTTATTTACTTAGGCATGTTTTTTCTCTTCTAATGTGAATTTCCTTGAGGATTTTGGCTTCTCACCTAGCCTCTCTTCTGCTGATAACCATCATAAACCATTCCTGCAGAAATTTTTTAAGATAGGCAACTGTCCCTTTGCAGACTTTATGCTTTGATCAAGGGGGTTTTTCTTGGAGGTTTTTATACCCTTTGGACCATCATGAGCATAGCCTTCTTTTTCATTTGAGTTTATCTCTGGGCATATGTAAAACAGTGAGTTTATAAATCCAAAACAATGAATAACCTAGGAGACCTTACATGACCTATTGGGATGCCTTTTGGACTTGGTCTTTGGCTGAAAACTTGAATCAGGGTTTGAAGCTATAAAACAGAGTTTTGACCAACCTTCATGCATTGCAATCTTATAAATTGATAACTTTGATTTATATAAAGAGCCCAGAAAGGTAGTTTAAAATCACCACTTCTTGTGGAATTTGGTGAATAGGCGAACAGGTTAGGATACTTGGCAATCCAAGGTGTAAGTAGAAGGGTTATGCAAGTCAAAATAGAGTGGTAAGGTCAGAGGTAGAAAACATAATGAGAATGAGTGACATAAGTCCATGATTTTGTCTTCTGGGAGTGATAGACTAGCCATGCCTTGATAAAGTAGTAGAACAGTGAAAAATTTATCCTAAGGATAATGAAGGCAGTGAGATTTCTAGAACTCACAAGATTCTTGAATTTTGTTTCTACAAATCTAGGATAAGTTTTTAGTCATTTACAAAGAAAAAAATTACTAATGACTAACAGGCGTGTGATCGTAGGCAATTGATTTTAATACACTGAAACAAAACTCTATCGTTTCATATTTTAAGAGTTAAGAAACAGGAAAAAGGTGACTTTAGTCACTTTTAGGTTGAACAAGCACGAAAGGACAAGTGCTTGATGATCTTTTCAATTTTAGAGAGTCACGACAAGACAAAAATTACTACTCACGAAATCTAATCAAGAGGTTGTACCAAGTTTCCGTGAACTGTAATATACACCTTAGTGATCAAATGAAAGATAAATGACCAATGACTTAACGTATGTGTAGGCAGTCTCCCCGAAAGTTGTGTTCAGTGTATCACGGTTACAGGGCGCTAGACTCGAATTCTTATGGATAAAGGATTGCAACCTATGAGGGTCTCCCTTTATATATTCGATGGTATAGGGAGCCTCAAGTTCATGCTAGTGTTGTCTACTGCCAGATGGAAAACAACAACTACTAGGTCTAACAAAGTTGGAACATGTCGCTAGCCTAGACCTCTAAAATATGAGCGTTAGGTTTCAATGCTTCCTTAGGTTGATTGGGCTTATTTTAAAGTTGATATTGAATTAATGTTGTAGTTTCAAAGCCTTACCGAATGTAATCTCGAATCCTTATTGCACAACTATATGCGAAATAAAATCATTCCAATTCGATGAACAGCTAGCTAAGAGAGGGATAGTAATGCATGACAAAGCAGCAATCAATCGAATATAACAGGAAATTTCCCTAATGCATCTAAGACAACCAAAGAAAAAAATGAAAATATATTTGCTTGTGCACTAAAAGCTACTAATGCAAAAGAACATTTTTCATTTTCAAACTAAGAGAAAGAATGAAAATCTTGTCCTTTTAGATGAATGAGAAGAAAAATTCACTACTCCACTAAATGACAAAATAGAGACTAGTTTTGAGAAATTCGAAGAAAATGATCTAAAACAAAAATATCAATCCAACACGAATATCAAACATACTCAAAACAAAGATGCACTCTTTCAAGGAAAACAAAGGCTTTCAAACTGATTCGGTGAGCAATGTAATCTATGCCCAAGGTGACAGACGAAGAGATAAACGAACACTAAGATGATCATTCACTGATCCAAAGACACGTAGAACCAAAAGAAAAGCTAAAATAATCAATCAACAAACTGAAACCATAAAGACCAAACTGACTCAAAATCAACTCAGAAGGTTCAATGAAGAGGTAGCCAAACAAGCAGCAGAAGACACTTAGGAAACCTAGGATGAAAAACTTCATTGATTAGATGAAGGGAAAACAACTGAGAAGAACGATACAAGAGAATCAAAGCAATTCTAGTGGACCAACTGAAAGAGAAAACTCCAACCCAAACGTAAGATACACTGACAAAACTCAGGGAAAAGGCTAAAATTTTAACATACATGATTCGGCACGTCTGTCAAGCTATAATCCGCACTAAACCGAGGTTGGCGTGCCTGTGACAAAGGAAACAAGCACTAATCAGTGCGACTGTTCAAACAATAGCAACGCCGAGCCAGAAAACTATGGAAAAACAAAAATCCACTAAGCAGAGGCAAGACTTGACACTTTGAGACTAAATATGATGGTTGAAAATAGTCAAACATGTAAAAAAAAGAAGAAAATAGATAATATGACCAAAGTTGAACAAACAAGAAAAACACTAGAAGAACAATGAGAGACGACAAACAGACCGATCCCCAGTATGGTCGCCAACTTGTTGAGCAGGTAATTCCCCTCTGCAGATAGAGGTGATCCCTCTAGCCCTAGAGTGGGTCTAGCAACAAGGGAAAAAGTTGGACTTTCGAACTCCTAGCTTATAAATGAAAACGAATTAGGATAGATGGCCTACCTTGGTCGAACTCTTTTTTTTTCATCTGCAGCAGTGATCCGCTTATCTTTGTCTTCACATGTCGTGGTATTTCAGTGATAATGTCTATGTACCTGGACAAGGATCAAGTGAATGGTGATAGCATACGAAAACATATTTTAATTTATAGCTATTCGATTAGTCAAGGAGAATCAAACATTTTTCATATTATCAAACGTAAAATTGGAACTAGAAAACTAGTCTTGTATTAATGATAGATAAAATAAGTTTACAACCTTAATGGCTTGACGTTGCAACCTCCTATTATCACTCCAATAATTCTCAAGGTTTTTTTATATTTTGGTTTAAAGAATATTAGAGGTAACCACAAACCTACATTCAAGCCTTAGGATCTAGCCTTCCTAATGCTCAGAGATGGCTCTCTCGATATGATTATCTTTGTTTATTTTAGTTGATTTTATGCTAGTTATGTAGGACTACTTATGATTTTGATTTTGGATTTGGTTTGGTGGTGGAATCACTTGTTTAGATGGATAGATTTAGGTCTGAATTCCATTGGGCTAATGGACTCAATGTATCAAGCATTCAGATCATAATTAAGGTTCTAAAGGGAAGTGTTCACAGGGCAAGATAGTTGAGTTACTTCAGATCCTTAGGTTGATGGTGAAAATGGTTTTAATCGGGATGAGAGAGAAATTAAAGGTTCTCAGATCCAGATAATGAGTGAAAAGACAAAGGTCAATCGAAACTAGGGAGCAATTAAGAATTCCCTAATCTGGATATCAGTAGAAAACATGAAAATGACATAACAATTCAAAACAGGGTGTTTTTAAACATATTCTGAAATAACATTCATGTTATACATTTAAGTTTAGAAAAACATGCAAGTATAAATTCAGATAAAAACAAAGAAAATTTGAGAATACTTCATTGAAGTGTACCAACACATGAATCTTGTAATATAATTTCTTTATTGCTCAATCCAGTCTACTCACTTGAAAATGGTACAAAGAACCCTCAGGTTTCAGCTTAGTACAACTATAGAAATGTTTATCAATTCATCCACACTCAATAGTTTTAAATGTGAAGTCTATATACAAAAACTCTTACAAAATATCCTAAAACAAACTTAGTAATTATTCATGGAAAAATAAATATCTTCATGCAAGAAGATAGAGATAGTTATCTAACTAATGCAAGTTGTCCCTTCTTTTATTGAATTTGATGTTGATGTTTTTGTTTTGTTGATGATTTGTCTCTTTGTTGTTTACTCAACGAAGGCTGCAGTTGAGTGTCCTTTATGTTGGTTAGCTTCAACTTTCAACTCTATTTTTACTTTAGCCTTTTGAATTTCACCTGATACTCTTTAAACTCTGATACTCTTTAAATATAACTGTTGTTTTTATTGCAAACTATTACTGTTGTTTTGTAGCTGTAAAACTGCCTGCTTTGTTTACCTTTTCCTGACTAATATGTTTTTTCATTTGACTACCCTTTTTTACTACTATTTTTTTCACAGTAAATTAGTAACTTCTCCCAATTCTCTGCCTCTGGTAACTTAATTTTCACCATCCTTCTGAATATCTCATCTACCTCTATATATTTTGAAAAAGTAGGCTTGTTGATAAATAGGTGTTTTACCTCATGTTGCATGTAAAAAAGATTTTCAAAACTCTTGTAGAGAAATTTCCCTGTTGGAATTCCTTTTGAAGAAGGAAGGTTAGCTTGATCCTTGGCCACTTCTCTCATTTTCTTATCATAATCCTCTTTTTTCATCAATTTTTCATGAATAACTAGAGGATTTGGCAGGCCTTTCTGTCTCATAATGTCAAACTTCATCATAAATCTAGTTATGCTAAGCTCCATGTTCTAACATTTTTCTTCCAGTTGAATCATTAAATTCCTTTTTTAAATTACCTTTCTGACTTCAAGAATAGTACCCGTCCTGTCACTAATTTCAATCTCCTCTAATTCTTGCTTATTCTTGGAATTAAGGAATTTTATGATTTCATTAGCCTCTTCTGGCTCCTTGCAAAGTTATTCTTTGATTTTTTGGATGGCTTCACCTATTGATTTGATGAGATCTTTTTGTTCATAAATAACCTGGATTGATGGCCAAATATCATTGATAGATTCAATGATATTGGTCCATAGTTGTTGTTTGGCTTGTGCCATTGGTTCTTTCAATGTTAGATCTTTCTCTAATTTCTTCAATTTCTCTGTTAATCTGTTTGCTTTATGTTCTTCATTCTTGTGCATAATCTGAGCAAGTTTCTTTTCATCCTCTAGAATTTTTAGTTGTTATTTAAGTATGTTGATTTCATTTGTCTAAATAGACATTTCCTGCATTGGTTTAACTAACTTACTTGCTTCATCAGTTGGTTGTGTTGTTGATGTATATGAATCTGTTGCTGAAGTAGTTTCTGAGGTGACAGGAAGTGTTGTAGCCATTGGAACTAAAGGGGCCAATGATTCTGCTAATGTGGAAGGAATAGAAGTAGTGACTACAGGAATAAAAATGACAAAGACTTCTTTTGGTCTGGCCTTTTTATCCTGTACTAACTTGTCCATTTCATTTTCCATTTCTTTTATTTGGGAAGTTAATTGAAGGATGAGGTTCATCATTTCATGTTTTTGGTTTTCATCCTGTAACACTTCCTTTGCCTGAGGATGTTCAGTAGGAGGAATTTTTAGTTACTTATTTAATGCAACAATGTCTGCATTATTATTCTTTATCAGTTCATCTACAACTTTGACATTTGTTGGATCATATCCTACTTCAATAATCAAATCTCCAATGATTTTATTATGTTATCCTTATCCTGTGAGGATGCCTTTTCTAATTTGAGTTGATCTCTGATGTTCCCAAGAGTGTTTTGGAGATTTTGTACACTCATGGATTTATTTGTCATTGTAGAATATAGTATTTCACAAGCTTGTTTGTGAAATTATATTTGGTCAATTGGATGAAGATCTTCTTCTTGAACTTCATATGATGTATTTTTATAATCTAATGATGATTTGGGATGCTTGACTTTTGGCTGTAGGAAGGTCATCTGCGTCTTCCTAGTTTTGTAGCCAAATGCATAAAGTAACCTACTCTGATCACTGGGTGGCTGCCTCTAGTACTCTGTGTATGTATCAGACTTTAAGGCTTCATTTCTTATCTTTATTTCTTTGTATTTATGCATAATATCCATCTCTTTTTCTGTTGGTTTTCTGGATGAGGAGACTTCAATATTGTGCTGCTTCTGAAAAATATGAGTTTTGGAAGTTGAAGGTTAGTGTGTTTCTTCAGAAACTGTAGGAGGAGCATTGTCTTTCACCACTGCATCAATGTCAATTAATTCAATTGTTTCCACTTCCTCATTTACAGGATTTAATTTTGGCTTCTTCCTGTAAATCAATTTAAATTTGGTTTCAGTGGTAATTTCTACAGTGTATGATCTTTCTTCTCTGATTATTTTTGAGTTCCTATCTTCTTGGGCTAGAGTCTGCAAGATTTGACTAGTATCACATTGCTTATCTGCCTCTTTCAAAGTGTTCTCCAACCATTCAGACTGATTGGAGTATTTCTCAATGTCTGACTTTGACTCATGCACATAAGGATTTAATTTACATTTAACTCTCAATTTGCTTATTACTCCTGGAGGATCATAGTATCATTGAAAACTATAATTAAATTTAAACTCCTGCAAATGTTTTTCTGCCTGTGGACCTATATCTCTACCATTGAAAATAAAAGGGCCAACCTAATTCTTAATCTTAAATTGTGTCTTCTTTTGGGCTGCCAAGAAATTAATTGCATCAGAATTAAGGATATTCCTAATATAATCAAGTGAAAATAACCTCATTGGGAGGTATTTGGGTAGCTTATATGGAAGAAGATTAGATCCATATACCCTAATCTCTATGTGGTTTTAATACAAGTACCAATCTCCAGTCCTAATGTGCTCTGGTAATTGCAGGACCTTTTTAATCTCCTCACTGACTCTTGGTTGAATGTTGTTGTTCAACATATTGACCATTGGATGGATGAAAGAGTTAATGAAATCTGTGTATGTGAATTCATTGGAGTCTTTCCTTAGTAAGGAAGTCCAAAATATAACTGACTGTGGATTACCTTCAACATCAAGTTTTTGAAGGTTGATGGAAAATTTCTCAGACTGGAAGTATTAAAACATGTGGAATAATACTAATGAGTACTTGAAGACACCTTCTTCAAGTAATTTGATCAGCTGTTCATGATTTAAGTCAGCAAGGTACTGAGAAAAATTGAAAATGGTAGCAGGAGGCTGACCAGGTGTGAAAGTAGACAAGAAACCTAATACTGAAGCATCAACATGCTCATATGTGAAATAACCCAAAATGCATGATAATATAGTGATGATATTCCTGGTTGTTTCATAAAATATTGCAAATGGGTAAGGAGGATTGGTCTTGGAAGTCTCTACAGATGAAGGAATGAATGTCTGAAATATCTGGAACCTCTTGGAGAAGTCTGGATTCAGGTATAACTGTGTAAGGGCTTCTATAGACAGAGGATTTTCATCTGGTCTAGGTTGGATCTACAGCATTTGGTTAATTGACTCAACCGTGATAGTGATCAGAATTTCTTTTCCAGGGTTTATAATGGCTCTTTGGTCAGGGAAATAACAATTTTGATAGAGTCTAATCACTTATGGGCACTAGGAATTCTGTGGGACAACATACTTAGGAAAATTAGACTCCCAAATGAAAACTTCATCTGCTTGGTCAATGGATTTGTCATGGCTCCAGCAGTGGAGATCAAGAAGGTTAAATTCAGTCACAGAGTCACTAATTTTAAAATCTATTTCTGCCAAGGGAGTGTGTTCTACATCTACAACTGAAGGTTGAAGGGGATTGACAATTACTATTCCTTGAGAAGCCATTATTTGTTTGATTTTTCAATTAATTACCTTTTTTATTTAGGAAAAAAAGTCCAAGCCTTTAGGAGTAACTCTAAAAAATTAATACAGTATGCAGAAGTATTTAAGATGAAACAGGGGTTTATCCTCTGGTCTACAATGGTTTAAATTGGTTCAATTGATCAAATTTACAATTTCTGTGATCAAGAATGGTCTCAAAACTTGGGAATTTCTATGAAAATATGTCCAGGGTATACAAAAAAAAGGATTTGGGAAGCCATAGGGATTTATTTTGATCTGCAAAGGATCCTAACAGGTTCAATTAATGATTACTTCTTTTTTGTAAGTAAATGACTTGGTATTTCAGGAATACCTAGATAAAATAAGCTTTTGATTTGCAGAAAGGTTCTTTGAGGCAGCGGAAGGATTTTTTGAGGCTTCACTGGTATTTATAGGGCTTCTGACTATTTCTGCAGCATTTGTAGCAACAAATGGTTGAATTCCATCGAAATTTGGTTTAAAACAGGGTCGGCAGATGTTCTTTAGCTTAGGAATAGGTCGGAAATAGCTCTGTTTGTGCGAAATTGTAACAGAAATGATGAAATGCACATAAGGGCAATATTTATACATTTTTAACCAAGCAATGGTTAAGCATTAATGTTTGGGTTTACTTTCAAATGGAAGTTGTTTTTGCAGCTCGCAAGAATACAACCTGTGGTTTTCTCATCGACTGAAGGTGGTAGGTGGTAAATTTTCTGAGGATGCGATGCAATCAAATAGCGCCACGTAGTCAGGAGTGGGGCTCCAAAAACTACTCATTTCGCAACATCAGGGTGTGGTTAAAGACTTGGATATCGAGGATGTGATAGGAGATATGGACCATCGGATCTAATCGGTATAGATCTGACGGTTGGAAAATAGCAGGGCTTGATCGGGATTTGATAGGTGTGGGGCCTAAGACTTTAAGTTATGCGATGTGATATGTATGCATATAAGTTATGGTTTTTAAAATATATGGTCGGGGTTTAATACATAGTGGGCCCGAAATATATATTGGCGGGGCAATGTAAACCATAGGTTATAAATAAAACAAGGGTTGGGGAAATATATATATATAAAGGGTATTAATATAATACAGGATAATGTGTTTTATATGCTGGAGTTAATAAATAAAGTTAAAAGTTAATAATATACATTGAAATGTTAATAAGTGCAGGAAATTTAAAATACACTAAGGATAGTGTTAAAACTTAATATCGGGGTGGGATTTTCATAGTGGGGCCTAATATTAATATTTTAAGCTTGAAAACTTAGGATAAGTGTATTTTAGGGGTTATTATGAATGAAAAGGGAAATTAGTAAGGGGATAATTACTTTCACAGGATAAATGTGTTTTAAACTAGGGAAAGCGGTTTTGTAAGGGAAAAAAATTGAAAGGGAAAGGATAAAAATGAAGGGGAAAGGGTATTTTTACAAGGGGAATGAATTTAGATGGAAATTAGTAAGTATGAATTGATCACTTTCTGCTATCCAAGCCTTGTGAGAACTGCTTCTTCCTACCCATCATCTACCCTGACATTTTTTCTTCATTTCTTTGGGTGCATTTGAGCTTGCAAACCCTTATTCATTTTTCTTTTAACATCAAACTATCTAATTCTAACCTTATAACTTCCAAGGGCTCATAATAAATTGTTGAGCTCCTTATTATTCTCTACCTAACTATTGATCTGCCAAGATTAAACAGTTTGGCTAGATCTTTATTCTCTATCTATCAGCATGGAATTTAAAGCATGTAAGGTCAATATTAAGCAGTTTGACCTTCATGGATTGTGGCATTTTTCACAAGCTGCACACAATCTTATTTTGCAAAGTAAAGTAAAAAACAGTGGCATTTGAATTTGCATCACTCTTATGATCTATTTGTATATCTTTTTTGTTGGGGTTCATTTTTTATATTCTTTTTTGATCTTTTTCTTTCAAGTCTTTTGATTTTTCTTTTAGGACCTTTACCCTCTTTACATTTTTTTTATTTTTTAATATGGGAAAACAAATTTGCAGAAACACAAGTATGTACATATTATAAGACTAATCATACTCAATTCAAAATTATGAATCATATTATTGTAGGACCCTAACACCTCCTTCGATGGGTTCAGTCAAGCGTGTCTCAAGCATTCATCAAGGATCAGACTTGGTGAGGCAATGGGCCTAAAATCTCTCTCGACAATGGATTCCTCTTTGCCTTATTCTTCACACCAGCTATAGTAAGGACTGTTCAGCTAGCTAAAACTATGTGAGAAGGAAGTATTTATAGGAGAGGAAGAGGTGGTTTGCATGTAGAAATTTGAATAACTGATATATTATTCACCGAGATTCTCCTGATCACACACTATTTGACTTCATGCACAATACAGAATCTCTTCTACCATTGATCATTACATGTGGAAATAAAATCAATTGCATGCACACATTAAAGCCATAAAAATTCACACATATGAACACAATATGTAATGGGAAAGCTTAAAGCTGAAAAACCCCAACTATCTGTATATTATATGTCATAGAGATCATGTAACAATCATTGTGCAAAGCTCCTCACAAGATCTCAGTACAATCTCCAACTGCTACACACTAATCAAGCTAGATCTAGCAAAACACGTGCTCCAATCTCTGCCACTTGATAGCCTGTCTCTAATGCGCAATCTATGTTGAAGAATGCCTCTTGATGAGTTCGAATTACCCCAGCCTTGCTCACACAGTCTTTATAGGCATCTCTACTGAGTGTTGGATGTAAACCATGCATCACTTATAGTCACAAATGATAGTCATACTTGCCCTTTCACCTATCTCTGCACTGGTCTCCACTAAAATTGTCCATGCACTGAAGTTAACTGATCTATTATTTAGTTGATTAATGAGTTTAGAATTAGTGAATTAATTAATAATTAATTCACACCACTCTCACTAATTGTATCAATCAGTTAAACTAGATACAAATAGCTCAACTATGCTTAGATTAGTTAAACTGAACACAACTCCATTAACTTCCTCAATCAACTCCACCAAACTCTGTCACATGAGTTCTAACTAAAATATCCATGCAATAGCTCCACTTAACCCTCAAGAATAGCGTAATTCCTTCTGTCAGCTCATGTGCCACATCTGTGCACTTAACTAAAGCGCTCCAAGAGAATAAGATAATGTTTAGAGTCCAAATATTATTAAGAGCTAATAATATTCGACATATCTATTTTTAGACTGGAAATCTAAAAATAGATTCCACCTAATATGTCTAAAAATAGAAGTCCATATATTTTTCCAACCTAACCAGCCATCCACAAATATCATCCCGCAACTCATAGAATATGATCGACATGTCTAAAAATAGACATAGTCTAAAAATAGACTTTGCGACAAAAACCACCTGTGTGGCCCCCACCTAGTTTTGGTCATCACTTTCCAACTAGGATCAGGAAATATGTTTCAGGATACCTCCTTCACTATTTCTTGTTGCAATCTTCAACACTCCCTCTCAACAAGAAAGGAATTTCTTTGCATGCGACATGCAACTCCATGCATTCGCCCTGCAACCTTCACAAGCGCCATGCAACTCCATGCATCTGCTCTGCAACTCCTCTGAAAATGAATAGGCTCCAAAAAACTCAATTAGTCTGATGCATCTATCATCAAAGTCTTCGACTTCTACTGGTACCAACTACACATGTCATCAGGAACCACTGCGCTGTTGAACTCTTGCACCCATGCACTCTGCACTTGTTGTCAACTCTGATCCGCGCTCCAGTATCCGACACTGTCACTTTGATCTACCTGCATCAATCCAACTGATAATGCTACCACTGCTCTATGTGGGCACCTCGTAGCCAGGTTCAATTCATGATATCCACACCATCTCATGAATCCTGCCCAAAAATCTCCTTTTGGGATTACTCATGCATGTCGCCCCACCTTTCACCTGGTGGTATAGCTGCATGTACTCCCTCTGCCCATCTGGCACGAAATTTCTCTGCATGAGTGGTTTCTCCCACTCCATGATCCTCATCTTGTGGCTGCTCCACATCTTGAGGTTCACTCTTACCTGCATGCAAAACTAGCTCCCTCTCAAGCTTCAATTTCGTGTCTTTCTTGCACTTCCCAACAGTAGGAAGCTCCGTAGACATCCCATCTACTTCAAGTCTGTAGAGATTCTTTGCTTGAATCCCAACCTTCTTGACTTGTCCTTCCTCATCCACACTAACTCCTACACTCCAAATCTCATCCCTGCAGTGGACAAAATTTTTCAAGCATACCGGAATAGTGTCATTCTTCTCCATTTTTATTTTCCTGAGTTTATCCTCAAACTCAACCGCTTTAATGCTTTGCAATTGCTCCAATGATCAATATCGCTCTGATACCATGTATAAATTTGAATAACTGATATATTATTCATCGAGATTCTCACAGTCACACTATTTCCTTGTGCAATGCCATAATCTCTAGATATAGTCATTACATGGGAAATAGAATCATTTGTACACATTAAAAACATAAAAAATTCACATATGGAACACTGGCCATATCCTCAAGCTTAAAAATGCAGAAAACCCCCCAACTATTTGTATTATGTCATATATATCATGTATGCAATCATTGTTAAAGCCCCTCACAAGCTCTCAGTACAATCTCCAATTGCTACACACTAATCAAGCTAGATCTAGCAAAACACATGCTCCAATCTCTGCCACTTGATAGCCTGCCTCTACTGCGCAATCCCTACTGAAGAATGCCTCTTGATGAGTTCTAATTACCCCAGCCTTGCTCACACAGTCTTTATAGGCATATCTACTGAGTGTTGGATGCAAACCATGCATCACTTATAGTCACAACTGATAGTCATACTTGCCCTTTCACCTATCTCTGCACTGGTCTCCACTAAAACTGTCCATGCACTGAAGTTAACTGATGTATTCTTTATTTGATTAATGATTTATAATTTTTGAATTAATTAATAATTAATTCACACCACTCTCACGAATTGTATCAATAATTTAAACTAGATACAAATAGCTCAACTATGTTTAGATTAGTTAAACTGAACACAACTCCATTAACTTCCTCAATCATCACCAAACCTATTGTCACGTGAGTTCTATTTGATATCATGCAATGGCTCACTTAACCCTCGAGAATAGTGTAACAATTCCTTCTGTATCGACTCTGTCCTTTGTCGTTCCAATGCTTTAGTGCTCCAAGAGAATAAGATAATGTTTAGAGTCCAAATATTATTAAGAGCTAATATTATTCGACATATCTATTTTTAGACTGGCAATCTAAAAATAGATTCCGCCCAATATGTCTAAAAATAGAAGTCCATCTATTTTTCCAACTTGACCAACCATCCACAAATAGCATCCCGCAACTCATAGAACATGATCCATATGTCTAAAAATAGACATAGTCTAAAAATAGACTTTGCGACAAAAATCACCTGTGTGGCCCCCACCTAGTTTTGGTGATCACTTTCCAACTAGGATCAGGAAAGATGTTTCAGGATACCTCCTTCACTATTTCTTGTTGCAATCTTCAACATTGCAATCCCTCATAAGGTGGAAGGGAGGCCTTATCCTTTAGGGAGTTGCTCAATTATAGGAAACAAGAATCCAAAGGGAGGACTCCGACGTTATCAGTCGAAAAAACCATGATAACTCTACTCAAAGAGTGGTTAGGTATGGAAAATTCATTTCTATATTTAAAAAAAATTCCAAAAACAACTCGGTGTGGGTGCCCCACTGAGACAGAGCACCAATGGGAGTGAGGCCCAGTGTTAATTTCTCTATGGGTGCGAGGCCATAACTGCCTACCAGCTCTGACCCAAAATCATATGTTTTTGAGAGCCTGCTTCAGGAATGATCAACAAAGGAAATGTTCTTGACATGCCAAGGGATGAAATGACACTTTTTTTAAGGTATGAAAATACACAGAAGTCACTGAAATGGTCCTCCAATGTTCGGGATGGGGATTACGGGGATGGTGACAAAAAACTGTGTAACACTTCCCCGAGGGTAAGAAGGTTGCCACGGTTACAAGCCTGAACACATTTTGTGCGATGGGGGGATTGGGGGGAGGACCATAAGGTAGGGTATTAGTGGCAGCCAAGGAGAGCAGAGGGGGAGGCGATGAGGTGGAGGGGGGCGGTTGATAACATGTGGGGTAATAATGAAATGGTCGGATGGGCGATGAGGGGGAGTGGAGTCAAGGCCGTGAGGGTTGATAAAGGGTGAGGGGTGAAGGTGGAAAAAGATGGGGGAAGGGCCGAGTTATAGGGGGTTGAGGAAGTAGGAGGTGGAGGTAAATAAGGGGATGCACGAGGTAAGGTGAATGGGGTAGCAGCAGTCGAGAGTGGGAGGGTTTGTGAGAGAAAATCAAGCGAAGCAGGGGAGGGAGGGAAAAGTTCTAGAGAGGAAATAAGGTCCAAATCTGCAGTGGATAGTATGGAAGGGGAGTTGGGGGTGAGTTCAAGGAGTAGAAAGGAGTCGAGAGTAGGGAATAAATGAATGGGGGAAGATTCATATGGTGTGGACCCAGAGAAAGCAGACAAAGTAAATGGAGTAGTCAGGTGTGAAACATGCATACCAGAATAAAAACATTGAGATAAGGTCCAAATTTCCACATGTGCAAATGGGTACTCCGAATAATCCACCAATTGTTCGTTCTAGGATGGGAAAACGGAAAAAATAATACAGTGCAGGTAGTTAAGAGCAACGAGGTGATGTTGTCAGGTAGGGCACAGATTTTGACAGATTGTCAGTGGTCACGGGTCCAAAGTGAAAACGAGGGTAGCAGAACAACCGCGAGTCCGTCGAATGGGGGGCAGCTCAGTAAGGCCTTCATAAGCTGGTAACCAGTTCAAATTTGTAGAGTGGAGAGGTTATTGAATACGAGGGAGATAGTAGGGTAACCGCCATGAGAAACAGTAAGGAACCAAACCCTAGGTTCCATTGTTGTTGCTGCTCCATCCGTGAACCAAGCAGCTCTTCAAAATTCAGGTAGCACATCCTATCCTTTACTAAACTTGAATCGAAAGCCATTTTTTTTCTTTTTGTCTAAGATTAATATTAAAGACATGTCATATTTTATTGATTACCTTTTTCTTTACCTCTTTAATATAAAAATTGCTTCTTCCCTTTTTCTAATATATAAGGGTTATTATGTTAGTTGTGTACATACTTTCTGAAAATATATGAAAACCATTACTTTAAAGGTGTCACACAACATGATACATAGTTACATAAAACTTCAAAACGAAAAGATCAAAAAAATAAAATTAATACGAGAAAAAGGTCATATCCATTGAAAATAAAATGGGAAAAAAAATTGAAGGGCTAGAAATGGTTTTCTTGTCGCTTTATATTCATATATTACTCCTCTATAATATTGTATTGCAAGGGAATATGGATATATTCTACCCCTCACAAGTTGCGAGATCACAAAAACCTTTTATTTTTCGACTGGTTACCAACACATCCCTTTTCTTTTCGTCACATGAAGAATTTTTTTGGTTTAAAGGATTCATGTTCGTAATTACATGATATTTATATAATTCTTTTTTGAACTTCTTTAGTTGTCCTCTCTCTTTACCAATAGCTTAAACATGTGTTTTCGTTGTGATTCGAGCTTTGGTGGGGATGACAATTCTTAGAGAACGTAAGATGTTTGTTGGGATCATTTGTGCTATAAATACGGGTCATTCCAATGGTTTCTCCATGCACTTGTTAAGTACCGTGTGAGAAGGCCATTATAATAAATTAGGGTTTTTTGAAGAATGGATAAGTAAGGGTTATCATGTAACCTTGTGTTTGAGGAACCTTCCCCTTGCAAATGTTTAGACTTAAATGAATTCAAGGACTGCTCATTCTCCAGGGCCATCATGGTCGAATTTGTAGTGATAGTTTTGTTTCTGTCTATAACCATTGCCACTGTTGAATTTTAACAAGAAATTTTAGCACCCACGCTAGTGTGGGACCAGGAGGTCCAAGCAAAACCTACACTAGTGTGGGACCATAGGTCTTACTAGCACCTACACTAGTGTGGGCTAAATTTGGTGCATGTATATTTTATTTATCCCTTAATTAAGATGGACAATAAAATGTAATCTAATCTCAAAATAACTTGTAATAGTTAATTGAGTTTGATAAATTAATTTAACTCATGAATTTCGAGTTGAGGGTAGTTGGTGAGGCATGTAGATTAATTCTAGTTGTAATAGAGTTCGAAGTGCAGTGGTGCATTAGTTAATGCAGGATGTAATCTGTTTAACTCATTTAAGTGAGTTAAACTCAGTTGTGCTAGTTGTAATTATTAGATACACTAGTGAGAGATCAAGCGAATTAAATATTATTTAATTCAAAATCAGTGATCTCACATGCAACTGAGGATTTACTATTATTAGTTGTATGCATGTCAGTTCCAATGGAGACGCAGTTAAGATCTAGGTGAAAGGGAAGTTGACTATCAGTTGTAGGATTATTGGGTTGCATCCATGCAACCAAACACCCATTGGATTTCCCATAATACTTGTGCAGTTTAGGAAGGCCAAAATTCCTATGGAATAGGTATTGCATTCCACACAAATTGCGCAAGAAAGGCAAGCTTTCTGGAGGCAGTAAATTGGCAAAGTATTGGTCAATATTATCTGAGACAGTGTGAGAAAGTTAGCTGAGTACAAGAGGGCTCTTGTGAGAATATTTGTGTGTAATTGTTTCATGTATCCATGCTGAATATACAATAGAAGATAGTGGGGTTTTGAGCAGCAAGCTTTCCCTGGGAAATTATTTGTGTTGTGGTTTGATTAATTCTTCTTTGCTTCATGTGATTGGCAATTGTGTTTTTAATTCCGCAATTGATTTGTAGAAGTGATTCAATATTTAACTTTAGTACATTTTTAGATCAGATTGAATCCATGATATACATGCTTGTTGTATAATTTCTACAGCCACTTTCATTGGGAACACACAGAGATAATGTTCTTCATCAAGAGAGAAATATGTATTACATGGAGACATCGCAAACAAATTTTCGAGCAAAGTTAACGATATATATAACATTCTACATAGATAGAGATATTTTTTGAGGCAAACTTTACTGCACTCACTAATGTGGTTTCTAGGGCTAATTTTGTGCCTGAAACTTTCCCAGAGGTGATCCAAGCAGGAATTTCAGGAAATAGGTTCGTCGATTGAGATGTTCATGGACGAGCATCTGGAGACGCCAACATTAAAGGTATATATTTTTCCCAAAGAGGCATTTTTAGGTGCACTAAGCATCAAATACTTCAGTGAGTGAAGGGGTGGAACCCCAAGTGACCACATTCACAGTAATTTATAGTCTAGTTTTAGCGACTCAAGGAGGAAAGTCAGTTTAGAGGGTTTGTAGATCTAACGGGAAGATTTGTATGTAGTTTTCTCCCTTAATGTTAATGTCGGCTAACTTTTTTTTCTAACTAATAATCCGATGACACACAAATCTTCAATCGTCTAACATTCAGTCCAACACTGTAGAGCTCTACGTAGTGACAACTGGGAGATTTTTTTTCAACGACATTGTAGAGCTCTACACAGTGGCGGATGGGAGATTTGTTTCAATGAGAAACACCTTACGACGTAATAAAAATAAATTATATTCCTTCTATATTAAGATGAATAATGAATAGTTAATTTCTATATCAAATACAAATTTATTTATAAATAAGAAATAAATGAATTAATATTAAATATATAAATAAATAAGAAATAAATTTAATAATCTTAAATATATAATTATGCTGATAGGAATTCTATTATGAGATTGTTTGTGGTTACACTGTTGAGATTCATCATTCTCAAGCGCGAATATCAACAGTGTCTCTCGAACATAAACTTTCAAACACAAACTAATAGATGGGTTTGAGAAAGTCAAAGTGCTCATTGTCGTGGATGCCCCACTGGTTCGCTTCAGTGCAAACTTCATCTACGCCAACAAACTAGACAATTTTATTATTAATAATCAACTTTCCATTCATGTGGAAATCATTTATTATGGGCACTATAGCTTGGTTCACAATGTAATCACTTTATCAACTATTTATGAGTTTTACTGTATCAACGATTTCTAAATTTTACCCTTTTCTTGATTTGGAAATGAGTGGGTTACATTAAGCAGTGGACCATGATGTGTTTGAGATGTGTACTGGTCTAGAGAGTATCATTTTAGAATTTTGATTCAAATCAAACTCCCCATGCATTAACGTAAGTTGAGTTCATACCTGTATGGGAATAACATGTGAATTTTTCTTTCTTGGTATATGTTTATTTATCTGTTGAAAATTAGTTGGATTCTATTCACATAGACGAATGAAAAAATGGTGATAACTGAATCCAATCCTATTTGGAGCATGGAGACCATGCCTAGCCCTAGAATCATGGGTTACATGCTCCTTCTCCCCACAGGAGAAGTCATCCAGGTGGGACATGGTTGTATTTGGATTTGTTCTCTAAAATGCATTGGGCTAGTGTGAAGCCCAATGATTCCACCTTTTCCAGTGTCCTCAATATGTGTGCCAATCTATATGCTCTGGAAAGTGGTAAGAAATTACATGCTCTAATAATCAAAATTGGTTTGGAGCATGCCTTCTCGAGTATCTATGCCAAGTGAAAAAGCATTGATGATGGCCACCAAAATTTGGCAGAATGGTAGATCAAAATGCTATCTCATGGACTGCTTCAAAATTGGAGACTGAAAGATGCACACAAACTGATTCCTCATATTCCTGAATGAAATTTGATATCATGGACTGTTATCATTGCAGTATATGTCCAGGACAACAATGGAGAGGAGGCCTTATGACTATTTTACTTCATGCGACAGATTCATGACAAATCCAACCTCAGTAGATTCTTCTTATTCCTTGTTAACAAAGTAACAAAAAAAGGTGTATCTTCCTTCCCTGCATGAATTCAGTGAGTTTCTTAAATACAATTTAGAGTTATTAACCCCGGATGAACGAACAATTTCTCATTTGATACCTGAACTTATACTTGTATAAATTTTAATACAATTATGTATTGTCTGGATTCTCCTGATCTAAAAATTATATGCCAATGTTAAATAAACAATCGCTTCTACAAAAATCTTTGCGGAAATTTAAAACATGATCTCCAATTGCAAACGCATGAAGAAAGATCAATCACACATAACACAGATGTTTTTACCAGGAAAGAATAAAGCTAAAAACCCCCACTATCATATATTATGTATTTATCATGGACCATGAAACAATCTCATACAAAACTCTAACCAAGAGCTCTCATTACAATATACAATTGTTTCACACTGTCATACAAAAATTGGCAAATACATGCGCCAATTTACTGCTTCCTGGAAGCCTGCCTCCACCGCGCAATCCATGCTGGTCACAATCCCTGAATGAATGAGATCATTCCTTGCCTTGAATTCACAATTCTCATTGGCATCTCCAATGTGTGTGTGAGTCCACCCACTAATGTCACAAATGATAGTCAAACTGTCCCTTTCATCTATCTCTCAACTGAGTCTCCACTGGATCTGACATGCATGTAGTTAACAGTAGTAAATCTTCAGTTGCATGTGATATCACTCCATGTGAATTAATTTAATATTTAATTCAATGATCTCTCACTAATATATCTTTATTTACAACTAGTTACAACTAGAAAAACGGAGTTTAACTCACTTAACTGAGTTAAACTACTTTACAACTCACATAACTACACATCCAACTCTGTTACAATTCGAATCGCTCAGTTACAACTAATTCCACTTGCATCTCCCACCAACCAACCTTAGAACTCAAAATTCCTTCAGCTAACTGGTTTTCCACTTAAGTTAACTGAAATCAAGTGCTTCAAGAGAATAGATTAATATTTATTGTCCAATTATTATTAAGAGATAATAATAATCGACATGCATTCTATTTTTAAACATGTGATCTATAAATAGACTTCGCACATGCATATAAAAATATAACCTCATCTATAAACAGAATTTGCTCACCATTCTAAAAATAGGCTCCCGCTATAAATAGAATTTTCTCAACATTCTAAAAATAGACATACACCAAAAAATAGCATGCGGGCCCCACCTAGTGTAGGTGCCTAATTTTCACTAGGATCATCATCTTGTTGAATATCAACACTCCCTCTCAACAAGAAAGGGATTATCCTTCACCCAGATCCTATCTCTATGGTATTCAAATTTTCTCTTGGTGAGCGCCTTCGTCAAAATATCTACATCCTGATCTTCTGTAGGAATGTATTGAAGCAACATGATCTTCCGCTGCACACAATCTTTGATATGATGATACCGGATATCTATATGCTTAGATATATCATGAAACACATGATTAATCGATAGTTTAATGCAACTCTGATTATCATAATGAATCACTATAGGATCTAAATGAGAACCAAACAAACCAACCAGGATCTTTCTCATCCAGATAGTTTCATATGCAGCTTGACTTGTTGCCATGTATTCCACTTCTGCTGAATTGAGTGCTAAGATATTTGTTTCATGTTGTACCAAGAAAAAGTTGTAGATCTGACACTGAAGACCCCTCCTGATGTGCTCTTTCTGTCCGTTGGGCTGCCTGCCCAATCTGCTTCCATGAAGCCATGCAACTTCACCTCATCCATCTGTCTGTAGCATAAGCCATGCTCAGATGTGCCTTTGAGATATCTCAGGACATGCTTGCCTGCCTTCCAAAATATCTTGGTAGGCTTAACCATCACTTGACTAAGTTGGTCCACGGCATAGCATATGTCTGGTCTTGTATTTACTAAATACATTATTGAACCCACTAACTGTCGATAGACAGTAACATCCACTACCTCTCCAGATGTAGTGTCCTCTTTCCTCCAGTTTCCTGGAAGAGGAGTATCCATGGGTTTGCAGCCTTCCATGTGAAACTTACCAGTATCTCCCTTGCATACTTTCCTTGAGACACAAAAATTTCACCATATCGCTGCCATATCTCCAATCCAAGGAAATAATGAAGGAGGCCCATATCCTTCATCTCAAACTCCTTTACAAGGTCCTCCTTGCATGAGTGTATCAGCTGCTCATCACCAGTCAGTATTAAATCATCAACATAAAGAAAAATTATTAAAATCTTACCCTCCACCACAATTTGGTATAGGTTTGCATCTGCCTCACTCTTGGTGAAGCCAAGTCCGATGAAATAGCTCTTAATCCGAGTGTACCAAGCATAGGGTGCTTTCTTTAGCCCATACAACGCTCTTTTGAGTCTGCACACATGAGACTCGCTACTGAAGATCTAAAATCCTTCAGGCTGCTCAACGTACACTTCTTCCTCAATGATCCCATTAAGGAACGTAGTCTTCACATCCATCTGATGAATGTGCCAACCCATCTACATTGAGAGAGCAAGGATGGTCCTTATGGAAGAAAACTGTGTGACAGGTGCAAAGGTTTCTTCATAATCAATCCCCTTGACCTATGAGAAGCATTGGGCCACAAATCTGGCCTTGTATTTCTCAACACTCCCATCAGTAGCTTGCTTTACTTTGTAGATCCATCTCGAACCTACCACTGATTTATCAACTGGCCTTGGAACAATTTCCCATTCACTATTTCTGACAATGGATTCATACTCCTCCACCATTGCATCTACCCATGTGGGCTCCTACACTACTTCCTGAAAGGAAGATGACTCAGTCACAATACATTTTCTCATGAGAACCATGTATCCAGTGAATCAGTCAGGAGACTATCTCTGTCTGCGCTGTGAAGTAGGGACTCTTACATTTTGTGCCGCATCAAGCTTTAGCCTCTCAGCTTATGTGGTAAACCTTCTTCTAGTTCTAATGTTTGGCTCTGCGTGAGTGGACTCCTCCACTCCATGAACCTCCTCCTGTGGCTGATCCACATCTAGAGACTCATCTTTGGGAACCAAAATTCCTCCTCTACATGTAATTCTAGCTCCCTCTCAAGCGATAACTTCATGGCTTTCTCCTCATTGAATTTTGTATCCCGTCGCACCATAGTAATTCGACTATTTGGAAAATACACACGATAATTACGGGGTGTTTCTGTGTACCACACAAATATCCCAACTTCAGCAGTCGGCTCTAGCTTCTTCCTAGCGTTCTTGGTCACATCCACATAAACAAATGAGCCACAAATTTTCTTGTAGTGAGAAACATCTTGTTTCTTACCAGTAAAAGGTTCTTCAAGTGTACTCTATGAGGAAAACAGTTTTGCACATAAATCGTAGTGTAACATGCTTCCACCCATAAATGCATTGGTAGGCCCTAATCATGCAACACCCACGATCGTTCTGTTCTTCCTCTCTGCGGCCCCATTTTTCTGTGGGTTATGAGGTGCTATGAGTTCTCTTCAAATTCCTTCTTTGCTACAGAATTATTTTAATTCATTCGAGATGTATTCTCCACCATTATCACACCGCAGAGCCTTCACTTGCTTCCCTGACTCTTTCTCCACCAATGCCTTAAACTCACAAAACTTTGAAAATGTTTGATCCTTCTTCTGCATGAATAAGATCCAGCATTTATGAGAAAATTCATCAAAAAAAATAACATAATACCTATTTTTTTTTTGTTGAAGCAACCAATAATGGTCCACACACATCTATGTGAACTCTCTCCAGGATCACCGAAGCACGGTTCTCCTTTTCATGAAAGGTGGACTTTACATATTTTCCTATAGTACATCCCTTGCACTGATTTGACTGCGCAAGTGTACCCTTGGAGAGTCCAATAGAAATATGTTGCATAATTTTCAGGGCGTCATGGTGAAGATGGCCCAATCGCCTGTGCCATAATTCGCCCTCATCCCGGCTCACCACTTCTTCTAATTTTCCCATCATTGCAGCACAACCATCTACCTCCAACTTGTAGAGATTCTTAACTCTAATCCCTATCCTCTTGGCTTGAACCATTGTTTTATGTCGCAAGAAAGCCTTCCCATCGCTAAAAACAACATCATAGCCTATGTCCTCCAACATCACGACTGAGACAAAGTTTTTCTTCAGACCTGGAACATGCATAACATCTTTCACTTGAAATGGTTTACCTGACTCCCTCTCAAAGGTAATGGTACCAATGTCGGTCGCACTATATCGTCCATCGCCGCCCATCTCTATATGTATTTGGATATATTTCTCCTCCAAGTCACTGAAAAGCTCCTTATCTCCTTTCATGTGGAAGGAACCACCACTATCAAGATACCACACCAATCCCATTGAAACCAAGCATGAAATCAAAGAGAAATCAAGTTAAAATTGCAAGGCAAGGGTGTTATAGGTTAATTTGGTTCCCAATGACCTGGTTAACTGGGCATCATCTCCAGGACTAATGAATAAGGTCTATCATCCCCTATCATTTCATTTTTTATATGCCCTAAGACAAAGAACAAGACAAATCATTCAAGACTTTCATCTGCAAAGGTTTCCAAGATTTGAATTTTATAATATATCATATGAGATCTCATCAACGCTGCCTCTAAAGGGACTAAGTGTGTTGCATATGCAGGTATCCCCATTCAAGACTACTCTACAAAGCACTTCCCGACACTCATAGGTGCGTTGGTCACATTGGGAGTGAAATTCTCATTGTTCTAGAATCTCCACTTGGCCAGTGCCTTCTAGAAGAGTTCACATGTGTAAAACTTTGAATCCATGTGTCCATTTGACGTCTACAAGATTGGGAACATGTCTTGCCTATTATTTTAAATTCATTGATTGTAAAATTACCTTCAGCTCCTCTATAAATTGAGCACAGATCTTAGTGATTGAAAAGGAATAATTTGAGTAGAGAAATGCTGGTGGAATTTCAATTGAGGAGTTGATTTGAGTGACATATTGCTGGAGATATCTGCATTTTTATGAGGTTGGGATGTTGCTGGAGATGGTGACACTAAATCAATCACTGGGTTTTAACCTCCCCTTCTATCATTAATAAATATTACATCTTATTTTTCCCTATATGCATATGTATAAGCTTTGATTTTCTATATCATGATTTCTTATTTGATGTATATGGTTTATGCTTTATTGATTTAGCTAAATAACTTGAATAGACATCTATATTATTGCTATCTCTTAATTTTCAGTGTTCATTCTTGCAAGAAATATTTTGCATAGCCAGCTGGAATTTGAAGCTACAGCAAAAGCGACAGAAGGATATTTTGGAAGTGCTTGGACTCCAAGTAAGCTTCTTATTTCATTATGTGTGTTTGTTTACAGTTAGGAAAGATAGTCATAAATTCTTTGACCTGTTGTTCTAGATAAGCACTTTTCTAGGGAAGAATGATTTATCCATAATTCATAATTCCGCATAACAAATTGGCGACTCCACTGGGGAAATTACTCTTTATCCTAGGTGTTTTAGCCTCTGATTTTCTCTATTTATTCACCCAGTAGCTTTTACTCAGAAATATTAGGCTTTTTGAAATTGAAATTTGTATTAGAAGTGTGTTAGACATCTGTATTATTGTTATCTCTTGTTATTTAGTGTTCATTCTTGCAGGAAATATTTTGCACAGCCAGCTGGAATTTGAAGCTACAACAAAAGCGACAGAAGGAGATTTTGGAAGCGCTTGGACTCCAAGTAAGCTTCTTATTTCATTATGTGAGTCTGTTTACAGTTAGGAAAGATAGTCGTAAAGTCTTTGACCTATTGTTCTAGATAAGCACCTATCTAGGGAAGAATTATTTATCCGTAATTCATAATTATGCATAACAAAGGACCTCACCAGCTGTAGATCGAGCAACCTTCTTGTTCTTCTTTTTCTGTGGGCAGTTAGTGGTGAGATGCCCATGTTCGTGACAATGAAAACACCTCACCTTGGACAAATCTAGCTTCTTGACTTTAGACTCAGATTTTGAATGGAATTTCTTCCCCTTCCCTTTCCTTGCCTTGGCAGCCAAAGCAAAATCCTCTTCATCACCATACTTTGATGAAGAGCCATCTCTATTGTTCCGCCTGAACTCCTCCTACACTAGATCTGACCATCGTCATTCCTAATCCGACATTTTTTCCCATCCATTGATAGAGTCTTGATAACTGTGCCAACTCTTAGGAAGTCCCAAGAGAGCCAAACTCACCAAATCATCATCAGCAACCGTGATTCCCACACTCCCAATTTCATCCCAATATTGCACAAAATTTGTGAGATGCTTTGGAATATTTTCTCCCTGCTCCATCTTAATCTTTCTGATTTTATCCTTCAGCGCCAATTTCCTATGGTCGTTGCTGCTTTGGAAAAGATCCATCAAAGCCTTCCACATAGAAAATGGAGTGACTTTCCCACGAAGGCTTGAGATAATATGGTCTCGTACACCTTCCAACAGAATCCTTCTCGTCTTCGCTACTTTCTTTTACCATGCATCAAGTAATGCAACATCCGTCGAAGTGGGCTTAGGAACATCACTGTCAATGAATTCCTTCAAGCCACTATTTTCAAGCACCGTCTTCATCCTGTCCTTCCAGGAAATGTAGTTCAAGCTTCCCTCAAGTGCATACTCTAGACGCAAGCCATTGAAAGCCATTTCGATGTTTACTCAACTGTCGCACCAAGAAATTCTTGCAGCAAATTCGAATTATTTCCACCAACAAACTCAGCTACTGCTTCAAAATTGCAATATTCTTTTCTCTGATACCATGTATAAATTTTAATACAATTATGTATTTCCCGGATTCTCTTGCTAACAATTATATGCCATTGTTAAATACAGAATCGCTTCTACAAAAATCTTTGCGGAAATTTAAAACACGGTCACCAATTGCAAACACATGAAGAAAGATCAATCACACATAACACAGATGTTTTTACCAGGAAAGCATAAAGCTAAAAACCCCACTATCATATATTATGTATATATCATGGATCATGAAACAATCTCATACAAAACTCTAATCCAAGATCTCTCGGTACAATATACAATCGTCTCACACTCTCATACAAAAATTGGCAAATACATGCGCCAATTTACTACCTCTTGACAGCTTGCCTCCACTGTGCAATCCCTGCTGATCACAATCCCTAAATGAATGAGATCTTGCCTTGTCTTGACTGCACAATCCTCATTGGAATCTCCAATGTGTGTGTGGTTGTATGAGTGCACCCACTAATGTCACAACTGATGGTCAAATTGTCCCTTTCACCTATCTCTCAACTGAGTCTCCACTGGATCTGACATGCATGTAGTTAACAATAGTAAATCTTTAGTTTCATGTGAGATCACTCCATGTGAATTAATTTAATATTTAATTCATTGATCTCTCACTAATGTGTCTTTAGTTACAACTAGCAAAACTGAGTTTAACTCACTTAACTGAGTTAAACTACTTTACAACTCACATAACTACACATCCAACTCTGTTACAACTTCGAATCACTCAGTTACAACTAATTCCACTTGCATGTCCCACCAACTAACCTTAGAACTCGAAATTCCTTCAGCTAACTAGTTTTCCACTTCAATTAACTGAAATCAAGTGCTTCAAGAGAATAGATTAATATTTATTGTCCAATTATTATTAAGAGATAATAATAATCGACATGCATTCTATTTTTAGACATGCAATCTATAAATAGACTTCGCACATGCATCTAAAAATAGAACCTCATCTATAAATAGAATTTTCTCATAATTCTAAAAATATACTCTCGCTATAAATAGAATTTTCTCAACATTCTAAAAATAGACATACACCAAAAAATAGCCTGCGGGCTCCACCTAGTGTAGGTGCTTAATTTTCACTAGGATCATCATCTTGTTGAATCTCAAAACTAGCAAAACTGGAAAAACTGAGTTTAACTCACTTAACTGAGTTAAACTACTTTACAACTCACATAACTACACATCCAACTCCGTTACAACTTCGAATCACTTAGTTACAACTAATTCCACTTGCATGTCCCACCAACCAACCTTAGAACTCGAAATTCCTTCAGCTAACTGGTTTTCCACTTCAGTTAACTGAAATCAAGTGCTTCAAGAGAATAGATTAATATTTATTGTCCAATTATTATTAAGAGATAATAATAATTGACATGCATTCTATTTTTAGACGTGCGATCTATAAATAGACTTCGCACATGCATCTAAAAATAGAACCTCATCTATAAATAGAATTTTCTCACCATTCTAAAAATATACTCTCGCTATAAATAGAATTTTCTCAACACTCTAAAAATAGACATACACCTAAAAATAGCCTGCGGGCTCCACCTAGTGCAGATGCTTAATTTTCACTAGGATCATCATCTTGTTGAATCTCAACACTACTCAGGGTTTCTCTTATTGGTACAAATAAGTAGAGATTAATGGGTACAATAATAATAAAATAAACTTTAATTAGTATGAATACGATCATATAACTACTACCATTCATGCCAATTAACCATGTTGGAGCCGATGTATCAATCGAGTGGCTATGGCCTTGGATTTTTATCTACTTGTTAAACTCGGTCAATTGAATTTGAAGCTATAATTGTCTCAGATGCTGCTTAACTACTTCTTTTTCTTATAAATGATTAACAAAAGCTACTATCCAAGCAGTCCTTTATATTACTTGCCTCGAACTCCTAAATAAACAATACAAAGGGAAAATGGCTGAAGGGGTAGATTATGTTATTGAGATAAACATTAGGGGCACAAAGCCTAATCATTTAACCTATTATAGTGTAATCAGGGCATGTGCCATCATGAGGGTCCATGAAATAGGGAAATAGGTTCATGTTTCCATTATTAAGATTGGTTTTAATAAGATATTTCTGTTAGTAGTGCCCTTAAGGATCTCTATATTAAATGCATAAGATTAGAAGATGCGCATCAAGTGTTCTTGAAAATGGAAGAACAAAATGTAATCTCGAGTAATGTTATGATTACAAGGTAGAATTTTCATCCTTGGTGTTCCATCAAATGTATGAAAGAAATGTTGTCACAAGAAATATGATGATTGCAGGGTATGGTGATAATGGTAGATTTGAGGATGCACAGATTGTGTTCCAGAATATGTAGGAAAGATAGAATTTACGCTAATGGAAGAGTTGAAGATGCACCCATGTCGCCATAAAGCTAGAATTTATTTTAAGTACATATGTTTTGGATAGAATATTTACAAACCCTTTTCCATGTTTTTTGGATCTAGCTTGGGAAATTCATTTACAGACAATCCATGTTTGCTAGATCTGGAATATTTGAAAACCATTTTCCATGTCTGCTAGATGTGGCTTGGGAAATTCATTTACAGATAATATGACAAATAAAGAGACCATCATTGAGCTATAATCGAACAATGGATGTTTCTTTGAAATGCAATATTGGCACTCTTGTTGGTTGGATATCAAGAGGATATTGAAGAAACTATGGCCTTTGTATTTGGAAAAATATTTGTTGGTAGCAGTATGAAAGCTGTGAATGAGGTCATTTAATAGTTTTAAACCTGACCAGAAATGCGGCAAAGAGGAAGACAAGTATTAACACCAGCGTTAATACTAGGTTTGGAAAATCATGGTCACACTGTGGGGATTCCTGAATTTGGCCATAATGGCCTTGATGGGGAGCTTTTATTTACACGATGTGTTTAGTTAAGTGCGCATGAGAAATCAGAATAATTTAATTATTTTCTTATGGTGCACACTCATGTGGCCACAAAGCTAGAATTTATCCTAGCATGTTTGTGGGAATGCTCTTGCTAGTAGGCACATAAATTAGAAGGCATTGTTTCTTAAAACGACATGTTAGAGGAAATTTTGTTTTTAACTCTAACATATCACGAAAATATGGCACAGATTTAGCATATAAGAAACATAGGTGAATCCCACGCATAGCTCATGAGAGAATTGTGTTCCCACAAGACAATCATCACCCTACCATATGTTTGATAAAATATATTCATTGATAAGTGACTTAGCTGTAGTAATGGTTCTGAGAAAGAGTACTTTACAGTGGTTGAAAGTTACATTCTGCCTCATTTTGTACCTACTTTATAGATGTTTTAGTTAGCATGGCAATTTTACTCCTTGTAATCTTGGTTCAAACAAATCAAAGAAGTGCCCAATTTGTGTCCAATTTGTAGGATTCCCATCATGGAGCATATGAGTATTTATGATTACTAAGAATCTTGTAAATGCTCAACACTGAAATATTTTGTCTCGTTTACTTATTTTTGGTTGGATTTTTATGATGGACATAATTTAATGTAATTCAATTAGTTGTTCCATTTTAGTCATTTTAGGTGACTATATAATTTTTTATGAAGTCAACTTGAGTTATAGATTTATTCTGAATTCAATTTGTCTTAGTTTAGTATTAGTTAGTTATTTTTTATAAGGATTTTTAAAATTGTGTAATGTAATTCAGTGATTATTTCTAAATATCGTGGGGAAGAATCTAGATTGTAATGGAATGGAATGCACAACACGCTGGTAAAAATCCACAGGTTTAATTAATCACTGTAAATTGACATCTCATATTTCAATGCATTTGTAAAACTATGATATGGTGATTTGTAATGAACTTATACATGATAGATCTTGTCGTATTATTTTAAAATATGGTCAAAGATCTTTATTCCATTTTTTTGTGCTTTTTCCACGGGGGCGTCACTGACAAACCAATATTATATCACGTGTGTTCATATTGGGGTAAAGAAAATCAAAAAATCAAAAAACACTATATTGCCTCTATAACTAGAGGGGAGGGGGTTTTTTATTTATTATATAAAATATAAATATTTTGAGGTATTTTTTTTTAATTTTTCTGGCCAAGTGGGGTTAGGAAGGTCGTGGGAAGGTGGGAAGGCAAAGAGCGCGGAGGAGGAAAATGTGATTTTGAGGAGTTTTGGTTCGACTGGCGCAGGGTTCAGTGCAGAGCAAGGTGGGAAGGCAAAGAGCGCGGAGGAGCATGGGAGGAGAGGAAAATGCGATTTTGAGCTTTGGTTGGAGTTTTGGTTCGATTGGTGTAGGGTTCGAAGCAGAGAAAGGTGGGAAGGCAAAGAGCGCGAAGGAGCACGGGAGGAGAGGTAGATGCGATTTTGAGTTTTTCTTGGAGTTTTGGTTTGACTGGTCTAGGGTTCCCATCAACCATCAGGAGCAGAGCACATGAGCCATTTCACCATCAGGAGCAGACATTCATGAGCCATTTCACCATCACAGGGAGAAAGCTTCAATCTGGACTTGACGTTGGCCCTAGCTGGGAAATATCGGGTGGAGGACTGGCTTGGACTGGAGGAGCGGGGTTAGGGAGGTAAACACAATTCTGAGTTCTCAGCTGCGATTGCTTCAACTGGTATGTGAGAGTGTTAAGGAAATATCGCGCAGAGGAGAGGGTTGGTTTGTGATCCTTCAGCCAAGGTTCATCAATGATTATTTCTAAGTATCTTACCCTTTCTGTGAATAATAGAAAGATTGAAAGCTATGTGGCGTCCTTGCAAGTATAGAGTATGTGTCTCCTTTACACTTATTTTTTTCTCTCTCTGTGTAATTTGAACCTTACACATTTTACTCTACATTATGATGCCAAATAATTTTCTGCAAACTTTGTCGAGAAACCTAAATTTGTGAGTTCTTTTTACTAGGTTGAATCTAGGTTTTCTAAGATTCATTTGCATAATTTTGTACTGGCTTGGAACTTTTATGTGAGAATCCATAACATTTGAAGTAACGTTGTGCTAAATATTAGGTTTATTTGGTTCCTCTGCGAGAAATACTTCACTGCGAATTTTTATGCTTTTCTAATGATTATTATATTTATATTGTAATGATCCACCCACTATTTACGCTATATTTCTAGATGTGTGCTTAGGCTTCATGAATGAGAATTTTGATTCAAAGTGGTGAATTAGGGTTTGAACGTATATGTGTTCCACTGGAGAGTTTTCCATTTCTTTTGTAATTTTTGAATGCTCAGAAAAACTAGTAAGAAAACAAATTTTGCATTGTTATTGCTAATTTCCTGTGTTTTACTTTGTTATTAATGGAGAAAGTACTCTTGGAAAATGATGGATGAGAAGCATGGAAGGAGATTAGAAACACAAAATATTGTTTATCCTTCAAGCCCGTATCCCCAGCAATCAAGTGCTGCAGAGAGGGGTAAACTGGTTTTCTTTGAGGGAACTCGACAATTTGAGTTGGAGGATATTCTCCATGCTTCCGTTGAAATGCTTGGGAAGGGTAGCTTTGGAACTGCATATAAAGTTATGTTGGAAGATGCTAATTTTTTTGTTGTGAAGAGGTTGAAGGATGTGCATGGTCCAAGGAGAAGAGATTTCGAACAACATATGGAACTCTTAGGAAGGCTATGGAATATGAATCTAGTGAGCTTAAAGGCTTATTACTATGTAAGAGATGAGAAGTTACTTGTTTATGATTATATGGAAAATGGAAGTCTATACTCCCTTCTGAATGGTATGTTCATCATGCTTATTTTTTCATTTTTAGTTGTATTCCATCGTTGCCTCATTGATTAGTATATGTTCTTGGTATAAAAAAATGGAAGTTGGTTTTCATAATTGAAAATATTTCATGAAGATGATTGTTTGTTCTTTCACTAGAAAATGGGTCTGATGCCATTTTGAATATTGAATGTCATCACATGTTTAGTTTGTATTTTTATCTTTGGCCCTATATAAAGCCATCAAATTCAACTCCGATTTAAGTTCGGATCATAGAACTGTGCCTGGAAATTGATCCTCTTTTACCAATTTTAGATTCATTTCTCTGTTGTGTTGTTGCGAGCAATTGTGGTCCTGAGAGAACTCCTCTTTACTGGACAACTAGAATGAAGATAGCGTTGGGTGCAGCCTGTGGTTTGACCTTCATTCACCACTCATGTCAATCTCCCAAGCTAGCCCATGGGAATATCACGGGAATATCAATTCTTCCAATGTTTTTTTTGATAAGAGTGGCAATGCTTGTATCTCAAACTTTGGTCTTGTTGTGCTTATTAGTCCTGCATCTGTTGCATCAAGAGCTATGGGATACAGGGCTCCAGAACAGGTCGAGACAAGAAAGATATCTCAAAAAGTAGATGTATATAGTTTTGGAGTGCTACTCATAGAGATTCTTACTGGGAAATCCCCTATTCAGCTACACGCACCGGATGAAAGCATAGATCTTCCCAAGTGGGTACAATCTGTTGTGAGGGAAGAATGAATAGCCGGGGTATTTGATCTAGAACTCATGAGGTACAAGAACATGAGGAGGAAATGGTGGGCATGCTTCAAATCTCAATGGTCTGTGTGTCCGTGTCCCCTGAGAAACACCCAAAGATGAGTCATGTTGTGAAGATGATTTTTAATACTATGCATTTAAGACCTGAAATAGATCAAGTCAATATTCATGGTTTGTTCTTGCTCTCTGATATAAGGGATGATGACCATCTTATTTTTGGCATGAAACACAAAATCCTTTATAAATGGGTGTGAGATCAAGCAGCTTAGTGTCATATTTGTGCACATACTTAAAACCATGTTGTTGACTTCCAATGAATAGCTATTGAGGAAAGCCATAAATCATGATATCATGTCACCAAAAATACAGTTTGAATCCGATCAAATAGTGATAAGATAAATAAGAATTCTGCAAATTTACTGTGTAGTGTTGCATCCACTAGCTTTGAGTCTTTAAGAATCGATAACTTCATATCCATTTCAATAGGAGTTTTTGCAGATTTATCATCATCAATGTAAAGTATGTTTCAAATTTCAATATCTTCCTTACATACTTAGCTTGGAAAATCTAAATACATTGGAGCTATCATTTCGAAAGCTTCATGCAATAAGCTCATCTTTTATCACTTCCATCATTCTTGGAAGTTGGATTCACTGACATGATGCCATCAACATATAAGATGCAATCAATATTTCATCCTTCACTTTTCTTTTGACAATCTGACAGGTTTTCAAAACAGTGATCCTTGACTAGTCATCAATGCTTGCATACAAGGCTCTATGAGCCTGCCTCAGTCCATATGAGCTATAATGCATATAAATTTCCTCTGCAAAAATTGTATTCTAGAAGGAACTTTGGACAAACACTTAATAAATCTCACACCTATTCCGAACTAATTTTATTCATCTAACAAGTGCAAATTTTCTTCAAAGTATACACAGGCTCCCAAGTCTGATATATCTGTATCTCGGTATAATCCTATGGAATTTATTTCTGCAACTCTTGCTTTATGTTCGCTTCTTAAAATGAGTTAGACTCGTGTGATTCAATACTCAAAAGCAACACTTAATAGATATACAGTTGACTGTTGTAGGCTAATTGACTTCCAGACTTCTTCACTAGTTGTAGGTAGTTCTTGGAACTTTGAATCCATCATCATTCTTTATGTAGATATGACTTTGGAATTTTCTTGAACTTTGGTCTGATTTGTTACTGTTTGTCTTGTTGGCACTAGCTTCCTCGGCATCACCTAATGTTTGTTTGGTCATATTTTCATGTTTTATATTGCTTT
This sequence comes from Pinus albicaulis, assembly GCA_034641835.2. Taxonomy (NCBI): domain Eukaryota; kingdom Viridiplantae; phylum Streptophyta; class Pinopsida; order Pinales; family Pinaceae; genus Pinus; species Pinus albicaulis. The sequence continues at coordinate 71,754,460 of MU968359.1, forward strand.
CCTTTACTTCTGCGACCTTTCTTACATTATCTTTTAATACAAGCCATGGTACAACAATATAGTCTGATACTTCTTGTAGATTATATTTAATGTTTATCAAAGAATTATTTTTACTTCCTCATTCAAATAGCCTATACACCTTGGACTCTTCACTGTGCCCTACAAAAATGTGTATTTTTTTTTTGTCTTCTAGATTTTTCCTAATTTTATTTTTCCACGAGCATACAACCACATAATAACAAAGACTTCGAGACAATTTGCTTGTGATTTCCTTCCACTCCATGTGCCCTTTGGTGTAATGAGAGACTCCTGGGAGGAAATTTTTCCTAGAGGTTTTTCCCCTTTTTAGATGATGTATGGGAAGTGGGTAAATTGAGAAGAACACAGCTAATAGATCACTCCAACTCCAAAATTATTGTGAGTTCCAAGGATGACAAAGCACTACACAATAGCATTGTTAATTCTGGAAATTGCAGAAACACCCACAATTTCAATGGGGGATGTGATGGAATATGAATGCAAAAATATGGTTGAATGAGAGAATGTAGAAAAAGAGGTTCACCTTATTCTTAGATTATGTATGAGGAGAGGGTATTAAGATGATGGAGGAATTGGGTCTACTTCGGCTAGCCGAACACTCTAATTCCAACATTATTGTGAGTTGCAGAGATCACAACAAATTGTTAAATATTAGAAACTCCAACTCCAAAGTTATTGTGAGTTCAGGGACCACACCCACTGTTAAATATGGTAGTTGCAGAGACACAACCAATAACAATGGGGTATTTGATAGAATAAGAAGGGAGAATTATGGTTGAATGAGAGAATATGGAGATATAGATTTTCCTAGTACTTAGATGTATGAGGAGAGACTGGTAATGGAGAAATTGGGTTTACTGCAGCTAGCAGCTCCAACTCCAAAGTCGTTGAGTGTTCATTGTTCCAGGGATCATGTAAGACTATGAAATATGAGAGCCGCAGATAACACTGGGAAATTTTATGGAATGTTATAATTAGCAGAGGTTCGCTAATCATGTTTTTCCATATAACATTGGAAATTTGTCTGTAAATAAATGAGAAATAAGTCAAGCTTGTGGTCGATAAGCGTGAAGGGATTATGCTTACACTCGAAGTTTCAGGCAGGACCATGTCAGAGACTACTGATCCACAAGTGTGGGAAATTGAAGTTTGGAGGTTGTGCGATCCCTCAACAATGGCCACAAATCATTTTCATCTGTATGTTTTGCCCAGATTTAAGCTTCCCATGGCTACTGCAACATTGTTCTGCAATTGTCTTTTCTATAGGTAGCTGCTTCCTTTGTTTTCAATGAAATTGTTTATTCCAAATTTGGTGTGATCTAGTTGTGTATAGTAGAAGGGTTGACTGCAAGGAAGAACAGCTACAAGAAGATGATCCAGGAGGCTACAACCCAATCAATATTGCTAGCATTTACTTGGACCTTTTGGTCTGAGGCTAAGAGGTCTGCCCATAGAAAGCTATCTGCATCTCTTGTAAATCTACTAAGCTTCAAAATCCTACTTTTTAATAGGTTTAGCATCAGAGAATTATCCTATGGTTTTAATAAGCTGAGATCCATGCCTTTTAAGACAGTCAAATTTGAATTTTGATATTAACACTTTAAATATCAAATATAATTTTTTTATTTCTTTGAAAATAAAATTGAAATCTGTCATTTATCTTAGCCTTAAGTTTTATGAAGATTTGCAATATATCTCGTAGCATCTGAACTCTTCTGTATTTGCAACATTTGCAAATTTATTATTATAGCAGTTTGGTAATGGGATGCTAAAAAGTGTCTTCCATATATGATTGGGGCATCCTGACACATCTAAAGAAATTATACCTAGAGATAGATGGGGAAATAAAAACACTTGATTTGAAAATCACGATTATATATAACTGATGTAAACATTTTTGAATCCTCACACATTCAAAATCTCAACCAATATGACTATATGTCTAATCCTGGAAAGTCTACCCCACGATAATGCTAGCCTGTTAAAGTTGAAAAGACGTGGCATACAATGCTCCCTCCTCTTTAAAATTGAGTGCAATATTTTGAAATTTTTTAATTGTGCATTAGATATGTTTGAATGTCCTTTGTTAAAGAATTTTACAATGGGATTCAGCAAGATGTCGGCATTTTCTTTGTTGGAGATACTTTCATTAGTTTGGATGGATGAGGTACAGTCTAGTTGCTCGTAGTAGAGAAGGGTGCAATCCCTTTACTTGAAAATGAAAGCATATAGCTGTTCAATGGTATTAGACAAATTTAAAAGGGTCAAGATAGCAAAGGAAAGGCTACAAGCTGAAACAATGTACTACTACAGACGCCAAAGAATCTATAAAAGGTACTTTGGTTGGCTCTTTCGTGAATTTTGGTGTAAGGAATTTTCTTTTTTTCCTGCGAATTTTCTTTTTATGTAAAACAGTAAAATACCATGATTTTTATTGATGTTCTGTATAGCAAACCATTGCTCTGAAAATTTCAATATGTTATTCAAGGTACTTAATACTTCATTCTTTGTAGACTATTGTTTTCAATTTCACTTTGGTAAGATTTAGTAGCAAAATCAGTTCAAGAATCATTGTGATAATAGAGATTGAGAAAAAATACATGTTTTTTCAACTGTAGTATTATTGCCGCATATTGTTGTCATGATTTTTTTTTCCTTTTCATTTTAATTCTACTCTGTCACTGCTACAGGACGTGACATTTACCGCAATTTTTATTTTACCAATATTTCACCAACTATTTATTCTGCAGAAATCCTATGAAAAGAAAAAGTTTAAAACATATCTCGTAGACAGAATGCAAATACCTAAAATTGCTATTCTTTTTCATTTTTTCTCTTGGAAATACTCACAAGAAAACTCTTCGGCACTTCCATTGTTCCAATGATGGTACCCACTGTACCCACTATGAAGTGAAGTATAGACTTAGTGTGCCTAAACCATGGGAATTGAAGTGGGTTTTGCACAACATGCTGGAATACTGGCAAAAACCTGGCAACAGTGACACCAATCAATTGAACTCACTTTTGAGGCTAAAATCTGTTATTAAGCAACTATGAGTTCTCTACATAAATAAATTATCAAAAATAAATAATTAATGATTTCATAGTTCAATTGGAATTTGATACTATTGTATGCAGATATCTCTTTTCTACAGGATATATGGTGTCCAGCTCTGCAAATTAAGATTTAAGAACACCATATCCAATCGTTTGACCACTAGTCCATCTTTCAGTACTATGTTTATCGGTGCTCTACAGTGACTCGTGAGTAAAGAGAGAATTTTATTCAGCTCGCTAACCTGAGCTTTTGGAACTAGAAAAAGCAAGAAAAATGATGTTCAGATGACCTCAAACAATTCACCAAGCCCCTGCTAAAAATCAAAATGTGAAATTTTGTCATATATGCAAGAAATCATTTAGTATAGTCAATATAGTTTTAGCATTTTGCTTCATTGCATTGACTTTATAGACAAAATGTAAACTATGCCATAATGGTATCTGTTTATTTAAAACTATTTATTTCAAAAATGGATAGAATTGATTAAAAATACAAGACTATGCAAGTCACAATTGTAAGTTACTTGCTTAATTTTCAACTGGGGAAGGGAAAACTGACTGCCTCAGTAAGTCTAATAAAACAAGGATAAAAATCATAGAAGTTTGTTTCATCCACCTCTACAAACCAATTTAATTTAAAAGGATAAATTAAAGATCTTTACTTTTGGGGAGGTCAGCCTTAGCTTCTGCCTTTTGTAGTGGTCATGTTGTTCCTTTGCATGATGATGCAGGGGCATTAGGCACAATGAATCATTTTGTATTTTCATGAGACATAGGGGTCTCATAATTCTAAATTCTCTTGTAATTATTAGTAATTGTGAATAAAAAGTGAGAATTGTAAATGTTCTCTATCAGTAGAGAACATGAGTAGTTAGGAATGTGAAGAGAATAGGATCAGTTAGTTGATTTTGGGATTAAGTTTAAAATTAGGAAATCGAAGAGTTTGATGAGATGTTTGAGGACCTGAATCGATTCAGGTCATCTTTGGGCATAAAATGTAAGTAGCTATAGTATAGAGGGGGTTGTTCAGACAGAAGGGAAAAAAAAGACCCTCGAATTGAAGATATGGCCTAATATGATGCTGTAAGTAAATTCTTTCGAAATAAATTCTAGTTGTGTATATGTAGATGAAGAATCTGGTTGTAAACCCTGTGTGAAACTTGATGCATTCTTGGTCGAAATATATAAGGAATGTCTGAATTCCTGAGGGAGAATGTATAAGGCACATTTGTTGAAGTTCTTTGATTGATGTCGAGTTATTAGAACTACAAATTGCTGGTTGTAATAGAAAGGATTTTGTTGTACTTGATTCATTCGTATGTGTTGATAAAGGGTTGCCCCAAATTTCTGTGGGAATTATATAAGTGTCCTTGATTGAATTATGGGTAGAGAATAGCCAGTCTTTTTTGTTAATACAGGGACTGAGTTCTGAGTGTATATTTCATTTCGGAATTATCCAGATATGAGCGGCCCTAAGGTTGTATGGACAATGTGTGGATTCATCATTTATTTAGTAATTCAATGTGAGAAGAATACTACTGTGATAATGTATGCCTACCAGGCAATCTGTGAATGATAGAGGTCGTAGGGAACCTGTGGAGAGATCGGGGATGAAGGCGAGCCAGGGCAAAGGACTATGTGAAGGGGTTATGAATTCCCTGAAAAAAAAAACAAGCACAAGTGAGGCAGAGTTGTATAGATAAGAACGTAGAAGAAAACAACGTTTAAGAATTAGAATGGAACCCTGCATGGAAGAGCGGAACCTCGACGAACAGTGGCAGTGGTTTGAAGGCCGAAACCGGTAGTGTCGCGCAAAGGTGAAGGTGGTAAGTTGTTTTCGTAAAAATAACGCGATATCACTTGATGTAGGGCACATGTCCTTGAGCGGTGTTGGAATACCGCAAATTTCGCGTAAATTCTGAGCACTAAAGCTCGGAAAGAAAAAAAAATGCAACATGCAGTCACCATCGTTGGATCTTGAATGTTGAAGCGATGATCTGCCCGCCGTCGGATGAGCGAGGTGAATTAATAGTGTAGTGGGCCCGATGGGTTCAATGAGAATTAGGCACGGGGATTTCATTTAAATTATGTTTAAGTTGAACTTAATAAGGTCGATATGCATATGTATGGGCGAAGTAACTAGGCGTTGTTGACATTGGGCGTCGAGAAGTTAATAGGTTCATCATGTTATGTTGAAACGTTGATTCAATTATTATATGCATTCCATGGCTGGGGTGTGATCCTTGTAAGAACACAGCGTAAGCGTGGGGCCCGAAGACTCTTATACATGGTTACCCTTTGGCTTAAAAATCTAGCGCAAGGTCTTATATGTTGTTTTAAACCTTGGTTGAAGAACAATACATATGTTGACGCATTTGTTTACAGAAATGCCATAAGCAAGGCTAAAGTATGAGATTGGTGGCTAGGCTTTTGGTTGTTGATGTCGAAATATTAAAAGACATATAAGTGTGGCTTGGTGAAAAAAAATCGAATGTTGATCTGCGCTCTCATAAGGGGTGAAGTCTAAGTCAAACTTTGGGGCTAGACTGAAATTTGAGTATTTATTTATTCGATCATAGAGCGGGTTATTCCACTGGTCTTATAACCATGGTAGAAGGAGAAAGCTTCCGCAGGAGAGATGGGGAGTTTGAATATCATTAGAACTTTGCTCTAATATCTCAAATCTCCGATTTGAGATATAGAAAATCCAACAAGGAATTAAGGAATTAGCCAGATTTAAAATTATTCGGCTAAAAGAAGAAGTGAGTTATTGTTATAGACACAGAGCGTGAAATTGTGAGGCCAGCAAGGGAGCCCGCTATCACATGACACCATATGGTTTTTGTAAAGGGAGGGTTTTTTTGATTTGTTAATTATGGTTTTTATGTCCATGTTTCTACCTTAATAGTAGTCCGGCTTTCTAGTTTCAGGTTTTTTTGGATATAGGGTGTTATGGTTTTTGGAATTGGGTCCATGAAATTAAGTTTTTTGTTTAGTATGTTCCTGTATCTGGGGCTTAGGGTAAATAATTGAGATTGTTTTTGCTGAAATGAAACTGATGGGAGGTGTCGCTTGAATAATTGTTTTGTACACTTTAATTTCTTGATGTACATTTGGATTACGTGGTTCATGGTATGTAACTGAGATTGGTGTTGTTGAGATGGAATTGATAGCAGATGTCTCTTGAATACTTGTATTGTACAGTGTAATTCCTCGATGTACATTGGCCTTAAATATAGAAAAGAAAGTATAGGCACTAAGTGCTCACTCATAGATGAGGATCTAAATTGGTGAGAGTTAGTCCTGGCTATTTAGTATTGTTTTTATATTACAGTACCATTTCCTATTAACGAATGACAAAAGACAAGATAAGACTAGTTTTATTAATGGCAGTGGGCGACAAAAAGATAGGTCAATGGGGCTCAAAATTACACCAGTTACAACATACTATGGGAGTGCCCATTACTTGTCATTAGGGATAGATGTAAAAAGTAGAGGGAGAAGAAGCATCCACATCTGTATCAATCACTCTGGAGCTACCGATGTGCTGCTTGATAATGTCAGCTGGGGAGTGCCAATCTATAGTCTACATATTTAAATTAGTACTGGAAAGGGGTTTGGAAAATCTCAGTCCTTGAGTAGGGTTTGATTCCCAACTTGAATCATAATCTAGAATGAGATTCTTGATTTTGCCCACAATGAAACTATCTAAATTAGCTAATTTGTAAGTCTACTTCAATTGTTACCAACCTATATCCTTTCTGAGCTGGATGATAGGTATCACGCGTTGTTTCCAAATACAAATATTTTTTATTATCTTATTTTTGAGCCCCGAGGATTGGCTTGATTGGCCTTGGAGTCAGACATTGAACTTCTCAAAAGTGGGATGTCACGAGTTCAACTCCTGTGATTCCTTTGAAGTGGTATGTCACGAGTTCAACTCCTGTGATTCCTTTGGGGTTATGCACTGTAATCAATACTAATGGTCTACCTGGTTTACCATTTATGAATACTTGGAAAGTGACATGTATTTTTTATGTATTGTTTTTCTATTGCTATTTAATCAAAAATTAAAATTAGACATGATTAAATTGGGTAGGATATAAATATAAAGGGGTATAAAAAATGTTAACGAAAAAATGGATACCTACAATATCTAGTGAAAGTAGGGGGTTTTTAAATTGGGAAAATGCAATGGGTTAGTATTGGTAGGGGGTTAAATAAAGTGATTTTTAGAGGTATTTTCCAATATGTAGTCAAACTAAGGGTATTTTTTAGTATGCCACGAATGCACGTGCTATGCCATAGGTTAATTGAGTGACGCCCCTGTGGCTTTTTCTGGCTCACACTATCTTATTTCCTTAAACTCAATGTAATACCTATTACTTCATTTCAACATTAGTGATAATATAATTCATGCAACATTAGTGCTTGTAATATAATCATATATTCTTTCATGGTATCCTTCGCATGACAACATTATATTTTCCACAGGGAATAAAATATTCGTTATCAAGACCTGAAATAGCATTAATCACATTAATTAGTTCTTGTCCTGGAAAATGAGTGAATATTTACACCTTAAGACACACTAGTTCGCTAGTGATTTCGCAAGGTAGGACTTCTAATAATAGAAGAGACAGGTTTACTCTACTTTATTGTGCCACTGCCCCAGCTATTCCCATTCCTATTTTGTGCTATAGCTGCTCCAGTTTCGAATACAGTGAGAATAACACTACTATATTTGGCACAAATCAACAGGAAAAATCTTTTCTCAAAAACACTTGGCAGATGGGAAATCTTGAGGATCACACCATTACCAACAACATGAACAATAATGTTTCCAATATCTTTTTATTTGCATCATTTTCATGTCAACACTTCTATCAGCATTTCTTTGCACCCTTTTGGTGCAAATGCTAGTATATAATTTTGTTCACTTAGTTTTGAATTAAGGGAAAATAAGTATAATATTAAGCATGGAAAATTTTAAGGGCTAATATTCTCACGTGGGCTAATTTTCCAATATTTTTCCAAAATAAAGATTCACCAATTTCCATTTTTTATAAAAATGATTTGCCCAAATTTTAAAATATAAAATTATTTTACGTTAAAAATTGCCATATAGAAACTATATATAAAATCATTACAAATTTGAATAATTTTACAAATACATCAATAAAAATTGTATAGTTTGCATATTAAGGACTAGTGATATTTGCCAATGTTTTTAAACTTCAAGATAATTTTCCATACTTAAAATTTTCCCTAATATTAAGTACCTTTCTGATATATAATTAACATAATAAATTATTAAAACTTCTTAGAATAAAATCATTTTATGATTAATTAAATTAGATTGTCAATGTCAATACCTATTGGTACCAAGCAAAATTTTAAACACTTATTAATACATCTTACGAGTGAGAAAAATGCTAGAGTGAAAAATGTCATAATCACCTTTCTTACTACCTAACACTTATAACTACAAGCACCTTTCTCATTTCTTCTTACCTAAAAAGGGAAACTTTAAATTCAATATTTTTAAATAAATTACTTCATCTTCTTAAATGTCTTACCACTAATCCCGGATGCGGGTGTTCAAGTGGAGGATTAACGCGATGGGACAGAGGTGCGACGAGGCTAGCCGACACCTACCCGTCTAGTACGTGAAGTTAAATTTCCCTCTGTGCGATGGACTGCAGCATTTACACACCACTGAAACCAAAGCCATAGGTTCAGAAATTTCCATTTTTCACTCGATGTCCACCGAGATAGCTCCTGCCCTCGCATGCTTTTGCACGATTCACATCAAGGCTCCAGTTATTAGAGATGATCCTCTGAGGGTGAGAGGGCAGCTTAAAGCGCGGGATGGTGATGAGCCTTCGGGGGTTTTGTTTCTCTTGGGCTATGTTAATTGTTACCTGGTCTATGCTTTTACTCTGCTCTGCGTTGGCTACTTCTGTCGTTTTCATCAGTGTTGGGAGAGGGTCTTTCCATTGGATTTGCGCCCTTTGCAGCATGTATCTCTACCTCCTCATATCCCTTGTTGTTTATATCGGGTCACAGGTCTCTTCTCGAAGTCAATTTCCCCCGCCACTGTTGCTCACTGGACTCATTCATTCCCCACAATGCCTCGGCTACGACACCGAATGCGGAGCCGCACAGGAGGCTTCAGAAGTCGTCCCTCTAATGAGCATTCTAGTCCCTCCTCAGTAACACCCTCTCACTCCAGTGGCATGGGAACTGGCCATTACCCCCACACTCGCAGTGGGAGGGGGCATCTTCCGGACCCTCGCCATTGTTGGAGCTCCCCTGATCCTCGTCCTTCGGCCTCCTCTATTCCCACTACGGGCTCTGCGCGATTCATTTTCAACAGCTCCCTGACCCGCCCTAGGATCACTGCTATTTTTTCGGTGGTTTTTCTTGAGGAAAGCCTGTAGGGGGAGTCAAGTTTGCAGTCCACAGGTCCTGGAGCGGAGGCTGCTCAGAACATGAATATCCAGCTAGGAAGGGGCAGAGAATCGATGCAGACTCCGGTGGTTCCTACTAGCAATGTTCTTGATGTGGTTATGGTTCCAGCTGATCCTGTTCCCTCAGCTTCTGAATAAGCGCTTTCCAGAGATATGCTCGCCTCAGGTTGGTGCCGGATCATTGAGGAACCTCCAGAAGATTCGCTAGCTTGCTGTAAGGTCGTTTTCTTTTCCTGCGGCCCATACTATTGGGTTTATTTTAGTGCTGAAGGTTATGGGGTTTTTTTGGCATCTTTTTGCATCTTTTTGGCTCAAAGAAAACACTGAAAAATCTCATCATGCTCCCCTGCGTGGGTTACGGCGTTCTTTTCAGACTGATCACCCTGATAATGGGCAGTCTCTATCTCTGTTTTTCCTTGAAAATCATGCCTCCAAGGCAGTAGTTTTTGACTCCGGTCGCAATGTAATATTATTCCTTTGTTAATAGATCAATTTTACTTAGAAAAAAAAAAAAGTTCTTACCACTAAAAAAAATATTAGAACAATTATCAATACATCAACGAAATCTTAGAACACCCGAGATAAAACAAGATAGTAAGTAAATAAAAATAAGTTATATTTTTTACATATAAATTTGTATAATGGATATTTAATTTCTATATAAAATAAAAATTTATTTATAAATAAAAAAATAAATGTATTAATATTAAATATATAAATAAATAAGAAATAAATTTAATAATATTAAATATATAATATATAATTTTGTTCACTTAGTTTTGAATTAATGGAAAATGAGTATAATATTAAGTATTTTTTTGAAAAAAATTATTAATTCTATATATATATATATATATATATATATATATATATATAACAAATTAATTTATTAAAATTTCTTAGAATAAAATAATTATGATTTTTTTAAATTACACTATTAATGTCAATACCTAGTGGAATCAAGCAAAATTTTAAGACACTTATCAATAAATCTTACAGGTGAGAAAAATCCAAAATCCTAGAGTGAAAAATGTCATAATTACCTTTCTTACTACCTCACACTTCTAACTACAAGCACCTTTCTCATTTCCAGGTACTTAAAAAGGGAAACTTCAAATTCAATATTTTAAAATAAATTATTTCGAGTCTTCTTAAACATCTTACCACTAAAAGAAATATTAAAAAAATTATCAATACATCAACGAAATCTTAGAACACCCCAAATAAGATAGTAAGTGAATAAAAATAAGTTATATTCTTTCTATATTAAGATGTATAATGAACATTTAATTTCTATATGAAATAAAAATGTATTTATAAATAAGAAATAAATGTATTAATTTAATAAAAAATCTTCCGGAAAATCACATAATCAATTGAGAAACCACGAGTTTTGAACTACTTAGTGTAGTTCATCATTAAGAAAATGGTGATTTTGCTGATTTAGATCCATCAACATATATAATTTAGATATGCAACGGCCAGGTCAAAGCTTCAACTATAAATTAATGAAAGTGAACGTTAAGAAATTAAAAATATTATAAGATATAGTTAATATAGTTATAAATAATAAATGAAATGAAATATATATATATATCTATATATATACATATATATATATAATCAATTGAGAAATATATATAATTGGAGGAGACGAAAATGGCGATCAGCGGAGAAACTAGGGCTCACTGGTTCGGCTTCTTGGACTATGCAACAGCAGGCCTTCATGGCTATGCATCTGAAGAGAACTCGAAAGTTTTTTCTTCGGCTATCGACCCGGCACCTGTGTCGGATTGGTGCTCTGCCTAGATCTGGGGTCACCCTGCTCCGGCGGCAGCCGCTTCCTTTCCCACCGTCGCCTCTATCGGCCACAGGCCCTGCACCATAGAGGCAGCCCTCTCCCAATCTTTTCTTGCATGCCTGAGATGCCCCGACTGCCGGGATACTACTCGCGGCAGATTTGTGGTGATGAGAAGTTCTGGTTGGGTGTCGGTATAGCCGATTTGGCACCCATTTCCTCTGTGGGGGTTCACGCGGGCATCAGGGTATTATGTCAGCAGAACTCTCATCAAGCTAGGTGGAGATGGTCTGCCTATCGGCACTTATCTTACAGGTCGTGGAAGCTACTATCGACCTATAGCATGGGTGATGTAGGCCTATCCTTTACAGATGTCTTGGGGCTTCCTTCAGTGCTCCATCAGCCTGCTCAAATCCGATGCTAAAGCCCGGCCATGAGCAGCATGCAACTAGATACCACTAGGCTTCTCTCGACATCGTTGGTTACCCTGTTTGCAGGTGGACCCAACAGAAACTCTGCAGACTGACCAACCATCGACTCTATAGGGTGAACATACCGGGGTAACTGGCGTCATAGACCAAGTAACTAATAATCGTTTTCAAATTTTTATTAAAACACCTATTGGAGAAAATTTGATATTATGGTCAGATGATGTTGAGCTGGTATCTATGCTTAAAATGCATAATACACAAGCACAAGGGTACCCTTTATCATCATAGGTACTGATATATAAAGGAATAATCCTTCAAAACCACAAGTCCATGAAGGAGCGCTCTATATTCTCAGGGGCTTCCATTATCCTCAACCTCTGATTGCGAGGGGGAAGTATAGAGGACCAAGGTAAATCAAAATCCCTTGGGGGAACTGGGGGAGGTAGTACCTCTAATCAGGACCACAATTCAAGACCCTCCTTCAAGAACATTCTTCAGGGGAACAAAACACCATCTGCACCTCCAGAAATAGAGAGCAATGCCTCCAAGCCCTACATTGTAGAGACGCTAAATCATACACCCGAATAGGCCATTGATCTACCTGAAATCGATGAACATCGAAACACATATCAGGCACAAGCACTTATATGCCACTTCAATAACTTCTGGCCCAAACCAATGGACCTCTTTCAATGGATATTTAAGAACTGGAATGTGGAGTGCGAAATACATCTTTATTCAAAAGGCTTCTTTATAGTTAAATTCCAGCATTCAGAAATCAGAGACCGCATCCTCCAAGAGGGTCCATGGTTTTGGGGATCTACTAGACTTTACATCACCCCTTGGTTCCTGGATTTTGATGCCAACACTATGGTTGTCTCCAGAATGCCAATTTGGATAAGGTTATATAAACTCCCCCTCCATTTCTGGGGTGACAACGTCCTACAAGGAATTGGGAACGTGCTTGGAAGATACATTAAAATAGATACACAGAAGCTGGAGGAAATAATATTCACCTTCGCCCATATCTGTGTTGAGGTAGACCTCGGAAAAGTATTACCGAAAAGAATACAACTGGAAAAAAAACAACAAAAATGGCTACAACATATAGACTATGAAAACACAGCATTCAGATGTAGAATTTGCAGATAGACTGGTCATTTACAAAATACCTGTCCTGAAGCAAAGAGAGATAACCAAAGAAAGAAGAGGTCCAGAAAAGCACCCAAAGGATGGAAATACCCCCCATGTGACCCCGAAGAGGAGATAGACGAAGAAGAAGTTGCACCCACTATGGAGGGGAACACACAGTCAACAATGGTCCCGGAAGCACAAGATAAAGACACACCGGATCCTTTTGATATTCAAACACAACAGGACCCACCCACACAGGAACTAGTTGTACATGACGTGGTGGGAACAAAAGGCACCACTCATCAGAAACCTCAGACTTGGACAAGGAAGTAGGAGCAACTACAGTTGAAAATCAGCTTGCACTTGTCACCCCCACGTCATCACAAGGTGGATGGCGGAAGGTGGAAAAAAAGAAAGGGAGAAAAACATAGTTTTTCTCCCCATTTATATTAGTTTTTACTTGCTTTTTTTTATGAACACCAGTCTTGGCTCGTTGTTTAAGCTTATTACCTGCTGATGCAACATGTAATTTTGTTTCTTTTAATAAAATTACGATTTTTCCTAGGGCAAAAAAAAATTGAGAAATATATATAATCATATAATCAATTGAGAATAATAAATGAAATGAGATTTGAGTATGACAGTGCTCAGCATAAATGACGAATGCTAGGGTTACTACTCTTCCTCCTTTTGTCGCTGTCGCGTCACAGCTTGGCCCCAAGGGCCATGGCAGCTTGAGACCTCTCCTGCCTTAGTCGCTCCATAAATCTCACCATGAGGATATCAGTCTTGGTGTTAGGGCCAAGATGGTTGGAGTCTGGCCCTCAAGAAGTCCCTCCCTCTCGATCGCAGACCTGGATGAGGCCCTCCACATTATGAAAGCTGACGGTTCCCCCGATCCTGAATTTCTTGACGGCCATGGTACTTTCGAGCCATTGCTACCCCTTGGGCCACACCTCAATAGAAAAATTTATGGGGTTCGGCTACAGATTGAAGCTGCTCATACCAAAGGCTGCTCAGCACCCCTGTTTGCTGCTAAGGTTGAGGATATCCACGGCATAAAGGACGACAGTGATCCGGCTAGATGGATCTGCGCAACTCCCATCCCTAATGCAACACTGGAGGATTGCAGCGCACTACTCGACAGGAAGGCTAACCACACTACGGCAGCCATGAAATGAAATAAGCCCTCAATTTTCGATTCTCTGGCCTATCGAATGAGATTTGGCAATAAGGGTTCTCTAGATCTATCTCCCCTCTCTTTCCATATACAAATCGCTCTTTTATCTGGCAAAACTCTGCTACTATGGGTTCACTCCATGGATCCGGTGAGATCTCTCTCACATGCCCTTGAACTCAAGTTGATGATACCCTCCGCCTCTCAGCGACTTCTCTATGGAGGTAAATAATTGAATGAATCTCTCCTGCTTTCATTCTACAATATTGATAAATATTCCTTGGTGGTTTTAACCCTCCGTCTGCGAGGAGGGGCAACTGGACAACCATCCTCTACCCATGCCTTCTCTTACAAATATTTTTTCTATGCACAACCATCTAAGAGAGCCGCTCAACCTGTGGAAGCCCCCAGGCCTTTCCTGGTGGATAAATCAGAGGTTGTGCCCTCAATATAAATCTCCCACCCATAACTTGAAAAACAACATCAAATGTATGCATAATATACCATTATTTGTTTCTTCAACAGATTATGGCCACGCGCAGCAGTTCTATATCAATGGATTCACTCCACATGGACTAAAAACAGCAAGGTTATCTTCTGCTCGAAGGGTTTCTTCATTGTTCTATTTGCTTTCAATGAGGACTATCAAAAATCCCTAACAGGGGGTCCATGGTTTTGGGGAAAAGCAGGGCTATTTCTCACCCCCTGGTTCCCGAATTTTGACCCTTCTTCGGAAGTCATCACCAAACTGCCAATTTGGGTCAGGCTTCTCAATTTGCCTGCTCATCTATGGCACTCCTCTGTCTTCCAAGCAATTGGAAACTTTCTAGGTCACTTTCCGGTAACGGATCCCTCTAGGGGAGAGAAAGGCATATACACCTACGAAAGAATTTGTGTAGAAATTGATTTAAGTAAAGGTTTTATGGATCATATCAATCTTAAAGTGGGTAGCTTCCTTTGGACTCAGAATTTGGATTACGAGAACACTGCGTTCTGATGTCATCACTGCCACCAAATGGGGCACCTTCAGAATTCCTACACTATATTCCATGCCCAATAGAAAAGTGGCAATCGCAAACCAAAATCTAAAAGCTGGAAGCCCTATGATCCGCCTCCCATGGATGACATTGAGACCCCCATCTCAGATGAGGAGGATAATGAAGTGGATGAATAGGCACCAATATCGGAGAAGGAGATGACCTCGGTAGACCCTAGAGGGCCCAATGCTATCTCGAATCCTCAGAAACAATCTCATGAATCCACCTCCTCTGACTCAGATAAGGAGACTCCTCCAGTGGCTAATGAAGATCTCCAGCTAGCTCTTACTTACTTTCCGAATAATTTTTGGTTTAAAGTTACAAAAAAAAGGGAAAGAAATGTCATATGGAGGAATCTACCCTTTCTAGGTAGATTCTAGTGATTGTCTCTCTTGGTCCCCTTGTCTCACTTCTTGACATTCTTTGTTCTCTCTTGGTTATGTTATGGGACCGAGGTTGATAACTGACCATTTATGGTTCCCTGCTTCTTTGTCTCTCTTGCTTGTAACACCATTTTGTACTATATGCTTTTAATAGAATCAATCTTATTCATAAAAGAAAGAAAAAATGAAATAAAATATATATATATATATATATATGTATGTATGTATGTATGTATGTATGTATGTATGTATGTATGTATGTATGTATGTATGTATGTATGTATATATATATATATATATATATATATATATATATATATATATATATATATATATATATATAATCAATTGAGAAATATATAGTAATTATATATAACGAATATAGTTCGTATATGTTTAGGTCCAGTTAGGTGTAGTTCATCATCGAGAATGGTTATTGAAGAATTCCAGATCCATCGATAAGATAGTATATATATATATATATATATATATATATATATATATATATATATATATATAAAATTCAGATATGCAATGGTCAGGTCAAAACTTCAACTAGAAATTAATGAAATTGAACATTAAGAAATTAAAATATTATACGATATAGTCAATATAGTTAGAAATAATAAATGAAATGAAAAAAAAAAAGTATATATATATATATTAAAATTAGTAAAATCAGCAAGGTCAAAACTTCAACTAGAAATTAATGAAATTGAACGTTAAGAAATTAAAATATTATAAGATATAGTCAATATAGTTAGAAATAATAAATGAAATGAAACGAAATATATATATATCTAGTAAAACCATAACAAACGAGAAAAATCAAAATTAATTAACTAATTATAAAAAAGAATAAAAGTTTAAAAAAAAAAACACACACTAAAAAAATATAATAATATATAAATAAAAAAGTTAATGTAAATGAATATTAAGAAGATTTGGTGGGAGAATGAGCCATCATCCGTCCTGGAAATTAGAACATCAAGAAAATGAAGGCAAACATCAATTTTAGTTTCCATAGTGAACTTAATAGAGGGAGACTGATCATTTAGGTGCGTTAAGGCCTGAAGGCTTTTTTAAATGCTAATAAAGGTCCTAAGAAAAAAGAATATCTTGGTGAACTAATTGGTTTTGTTCAATTACCTTTTATACAGGGTACTACTCACAAAATTTCTCGGATTTTAAGGAAGCATATGATTTCTTCCACTTTTCGACATTTAAACACCATTCGTAGTTCCCTAAAATTGGTTAAAGATCCATTGGACCCCAAAAGCATGAAAGATGTCTATATGATCCCATGTTCTTGTGGGATTCCTTACATTGGGGAAACAGGCCATGATCCCATGTTCTTGTGGGATTCCTTACATTGGAGAAACCGGCCATGATCCCATGTTCTTGTGGGATTCCTTACATTGGAGAAACCAGTCGTTCTATAAATAAGATTCAAGAACACGTTGTTGATATTAGGCATTTTAGGATGTAGACCTATGCTCTGGATGAGCATGCTGGAAGACTAAGCACCATATTTGTTTGGATGAGTCGAAGGTCATTGCTAGGGTTGAGCATTTTCATCACCGCAAATTTAGGGAAGTTGTTGAGATTAAGAAAATATCTAATACTTTGAATAGGGATGGCGTTTGGAAGATTAGCATTTGTTGGATTTCATCCCTATTCTCTTAGATGGGTTCCTTTCCCTGTCCCTTGATTTTATTCTCTTTTTCCTTTTTTTTTGTGATTCAATGGTCTTTTTCCTTGGTTTTTTATATAGATTTGTACATGATTTTTTAGTTTTGGTTGATTTTTTACTTTTATTTTTAATTTTATTTTTTTCCATTGTTTGGTTTGCTTATGTTGACCCTTGGTTTAATTATTATTACTTTAGTTGTTTTTTGTTACCCCTTTTTATATTAAATTTCTTTCTTGATATTATTGTTCTAGTAAAAAAAAAATCCTTAACAACATTGATTATTTTTATATATTATTTTTTTGACTTGGTTTATTGTTTACTTCTATTCTTTTTTTTATAATTGGTTAAGTAGTTATGATTTTTCTCTATATTTTTACTAATTAAAAATAATAATAATAATAATAATATTTCATTTTAATTATTATTTCCAACTAGATTCACTATTACTTATAATAATTTAATTTCTTAATATTTATTTACATTTATTTTTTATTTATATATTATTATTTTTTATTGTATTTTTTTGTTAACTTTAATTCTTTTTTATAATTGGTTAATTAATATTGATTTTTCTCGTTTATATGTGTACGTACACGCTAGTGTATATATATATATATATATATATATATATATATATATATATATATATATATATATATATATATATATATATATATATATATAATTTCATTTATTATTTTTAACTATATTGGCTATATCTTATAATATTTTAATTTCTTAACGTTCAATTTCATTAATTTCTAGTTGAAGTTTTGACCTCACGGTTGTATATCTGAATTAGTTATATATATTGATGGATCTAGATCAGCACAATCACCATTCTCTTGATGATGAACTACACCAAGTAGTTTGCTTCGTTTCTCAATTGATTATGTGATTTTCACTAAGATTTCTAATTAAATTAGATATAGATCACATAAGTTTACACTCTCAAATGTATTAATATTAAATATCTAAATAAATAAGAAATAAATTTAATAATATTAAATATATAATATATAATTTTGTTTACTTAGTTTTGAATTAATGGAAAATGAGTATAATATTAAGTACAAAAAATTATTAGTTCTTACTAATATATATATATATATATATATAATAAATTATTAAAACTTCTTAAAATAAATTCATTATATGATTAATTAAATTACACTGTGAATGTCAATACCTATTAGCACCAAGTAAAATTTTAAAACACTTATCAATACATCTTAAGGGTGAGTGAAAAATGCAATAATCACCTTTCTTACTAAGTCACACTTTTAACTATAAGCACCTTTCTCATTTCCTCGTACCTAAAAAGCGAAAATTAAAATTCAATATTTTTAAATAAATTACTTCCTCTTCCTAAACATCTTACCATTAAAAAAATATTAAAAAAACTATCAATACATCAAAGAAATTGAAAACACCAAGATAGTAAGTAAATAAGCCATAATCACCTTTCTTTTTTCCTCACCCAAAAATACTCCATTCCATGTTTAGCTAGTGAAAAAGCATATAAACGATGCACCTGATGCACCTAGAAAAAAAGATTGCTTCAGATTAAAACATTCTTACCCCAAAAAAAATTATATGATCATGCATTACTTTACTAACACATGCTCACATGCTCGATCTCCCTCTTGATTAAGATCTTCGCAACAGATCCATTGGCATTATTCATACTGCTTCACAAGATTAAATGATGCACTTGATGCTCCTAGAAAAGAAGACTGCTTCAGATTAAAACATTCTTTCAACCTTACCCCAAAAAAATTCATATTATCATACATTACTTTACTAACACATGCTCAATCTCCCTCTTGCTTAAGCTCTTCGCAACAGAGCTAGTGGCATTATTCATACTCCTTTACAATATTTTTGTATAATAAAAGACACAAAAGACATTTCCAATCTTTCAAGAACGTTAGCATTGTTTTTTTCATTCAAGTGCACACCAAAACAAATTTTAAATGCCAGATTAGCAAACTATGGATAGTTTCATATTACGAATGCCAACTGCCAATGTTGGTCTCTGTAGTGCAGTGAGAGAAATATTACAAATATGTTGCATTAAATGACATCAAAATAAATTACAAATCCTCTCTTGGTATGTGATCTCAGTGGAAGTTGATTGCAGCTTGATAAGTTCCTCCAAAACTCTAAGTAGCAGGAGCGACATTGTAAGCCATGACGGTTTCTCTAGTACCATAAGAGGTGGCTCTGAAGGATAAGGATTGGCCTTGTAGGCGAGTGAAAACCTAGTAAGATGCTACCCAGTTGTTGGTCATGCTCAACCACCCAGTATAACTACCTTTCACAACCATGGTACTCACATCTACTGCACCTCCAACATTCATCACGTACACCAGCAGCCACCATGATTTCCCTTGGAATTGGAATTTTATACCCCCACTACTTGTGCATGAAACCCTACAATCACTAGCCATAGTATCATGAAAATTAACATTCATTCAATAAGAAAAAATAATAGGAAAATGAAATGGCTATGGAATTGCTCCAACCTTCGATACATGACAGGGACAATGTCAGTGTGCTAGTCAGCTATGTTCATGAAGGCGGGCTTGTCCATGTCAAAGTGTTGGCAAGGAGTATTGCACCATCCACCATTGTTGGAATCTTCAGACCAGTTGGGAGGACACAAGTTTGTAGCAGTGATGGTGGTGACGGCCCACGGGAGAGCCCGGAAAACACCATTTTGACTGAATGCACCTTATCTGGAAACATTGTCCGCACCCATATCCTCCATTGTACAACAATGTTCTCAAATTAGTTGTCTGAGTGTTGTAGCCATTGTTGAACATATTCCCATACCTATAAGAACCACCCGCATTTTTATAGATGTTCCGTGGACGAGCCTCTGGAGATGCCAACACTAAGGCTAACTGTTTTTCTAACTATTAATATGATGACACACAAATTATTTTTTATAACTACTAACCTGATGGCACACAAATCTTCAATCGTCTAACATCAATTCCGACGTTGCAGAATTGTACACAATGGCAGCTGGGGGAGTTGTTTTCAAAGAAGAATGTCTTACGACGTAAATATTACTTTCACTAAGTTATAAGAATATAAAATTATATGAAAATGGGAAGTGAGTTGTGGCCATTTATTTACAAGAGTGAGGTTTTGGTAACTTAATTTTAGAGTTTTTTTATTTTGAAAGTATTAGAGTATTTTTTATTTTTAAAAGTATTATTAGGGTAGGTGTTTTTTTTTTTTTGAACAACGAAGTACGAAAATAAAGCTATTGTTTAATTCATAAGATTGATTTGAATATTTAGGATCCTTTGCATTTGGAAATATTTGAAAAATAAATTTAAATAAAATGTTTATATATAGAATTTATTTATTATAATTTTAATAATTATAATTTATTAAAATTACAATTATAAATCTAAAAGATTATAATTATAATTTATTTGTGTATATTTAAAAATATATATAGTTATATTTGGAAAAAAATTTATTTTACAATAAAATATGATCAAATTATATCATAATAAAATATTTATAAATAAGTTCTATGATCAAATTATATTATAATAAAATACTTCTAAATAATTTTATGTTGAAATTCAACAAGAAAATGCACCCACACATTAGTGAGGAAATTCAGTGAGGGATTCCACTTACAGATTAGTGAGGAATGTGTGTGTCGAATTTATTTTCCTCTTAAATAAGTTGGATAATAGATTGTAATTTCATCTCATAACAACTTGTATTAGTTAACTAAGCCATGATGACTGAGTTAGCTCAAGAAATTCGAGTTGAGGGTCTAAGATGAGGCATGTAGAGTGATTCTAATATTTTGGGGTCTAGTTGCAGTTAATGCACTAGTGGGGTGCAGGTGTAATCAGTTAACTCAATTAATTATGTTAAAATCAATTTAAATAGTTATAACTGAGTGATGAATTAGTGAGATTTCCAATGAATTAAATTAGATTTAATTCACAAGTAGTGATCAATCAGATAACTGATAATTCACTATTAATATTTGCATGCATGTCAATTCTGAGGATGATCTAGGTGAGACAGAGGTTAATGGGAACATAACTATCAATTGTATTATTAGAGACTTTCCCATGTGCAATTATAAATCCATGAGGAAGCCATGTTGGATTGCACAATCAAGGAAGGGAATTATTCCTATTTAATAGGGGCCTAATTCACTAGGAATTGCGTGATCAAGGCATGCTGAAGGGAGGTTGAGAATTGGCTGTGTTTGTCCAATTTTGCCTAGATCAGTGTGAGAAAATTGGTAGAGTGTGGGAGATTCTTGTGAACAAGAAAGCATTGTATTGTTTCATGATTCCTTGACTTTATACAATATATGATAGCGGGGTTTTGAGCAGTTTCTTTCCCCAAGAATATCTTGCATTGTGTGATTGATTTACTTCTTTCTCTTACTTGCATGTGAATGAGCGATCGTGTTTTGTATTCTGCAAATATTGTAGAAGGATTCAGTATCTTGTTTTAGTACATCACAAGATCGGATTGAATCCCATTGGTATAATTTCTACATGGTACCAGAGCGCCAAGAATCACAATAGAAGAGAAGAAATTGAGTTTGTGTTGAACAAGGTTCAAATTTCCAGATTCATTCTTTGGTACCTAGCAGCTAACCAGGATGTCTTTCAATGGCTTGAGACTCAAATATGCACTCGAGGGAAATTTGAATTATATTGCATGGAAGGACAAGATGGAGGTAGTATTGGAGGATAGCGGACTAAAGGGATTGATTGACTCTGATATTCCTGAGCCCGCTCCAACAAATGTTGTGCAACATGAAGCATAGAAAAAGAATGTTGCAAAGGAGAGGAGGATCCTATTAGAGGGAGTTCGAGATCATATTGTCTCGAGTCTCCATGGAAAGGCAACTCCATATGCTTTGTGGAAGGCCTTGATATATCTGTTTCAAAGCAACAGTGACCACAGGAAATTGGCACTCAAGGATAAGCTCACAAAAATCAAAATGGAGAAGGGCGACACAATCAAAAAATACTTGACCAAGTTCACTCAATGTCGAGATTAACTTGGAAGTGTTGGGGTTACTGTGGATGATGATGAATTGTTGAGCATAGAACTTCTAGGTCTTCCCAAGAGCTGGCATAGTTACCAGAATTATGTGAATGGGAGGGATCAGTTACCAAAGTGAGAGCAACTATGGTCAGATTTGGTACAAGAAGAGTTTTGGAAGACTACCAGGGATGGATCCTCATCCAAGATTGACGATGAGGAAAATTTTTCCTTAGCTGGTAAGGCAAAGAAAGGGAAAGGGAAGAAGTCCCAACCCAAATTTGAGACTGGAAAAGAAGGCAAGAAATGAGACATGTCAAAGGTGAAATGTTTCAACTGTCATGATCATGGACACTATGCCATAAATTGTCCACAAAAGAAGAAGAACAACCAGAAGGCTCTGGGAGCTGTAGCAGGTGAAGCTTTGGCCTCACATTTTGAGTTGGACTTCTCTCTCATTGCATGCATGGTGTAAACTCTGATGGGATCTATGTGGTACTTGGATAGTGGATCATCTTTCCACATGACTGGCAACAAATAACTCTTTAGTAGCTTGGAGGAGAAGGATCTTCAGATGCACATCAAGATGGGTGATGATGGGAGGTATAGCGCTACCAGGATTGGTATAGTTACTTTCCAGAGAGAGTCAGGTAACCCCTCATACTAAAATATGTCATGCATGTACTAGGTTTGAAGAAGAATTTGGTTTCGGTTTCTATGTTGGAGGATCGTGGATATGATGTGGTTTTCAGTGAAGGAAAGGTGTTCCTTTTTCACAAAGCCACAAGAGAGGTAAAGAATATTGGGGTTCATGTGAAGAACCTTTACAAACTTGATGTAGATGCCTGCGCAACATTGAGCAGTAGCAGATAAGGTGGTGAGCTGGGATGCTGGTAAGTTATGGCACATGAGGTTGGGTCATCTACACCAAAGTGCTTTGAGGATCATGCAATAGATTTCTACAGGGCTTCCAAAGGGTATACTTGTGTAAAGAGACACATGCAATGGTTGTACTGTGGGGAAGTATACAAAGGCCACCTTTCACGATAAGGAAAGTTGAGTAGAGACAATCCTTGAGAGATTTCACTCAGACGTGTGTGGACCATTCTCAACAGCTTCCACAACAAATAACATGTATTATGTGATTTTTGTTGATGATTTTTCTAGAAATTGTTGGATTTTCTTCAAGCAGAAGAAAGATCATACGTTCTCCAAGTTTTGTGAGTTCAAAGCACTAGTAGAGAAAGATACAGGGAAGAAGGTGAAGGCTCTGAGGAGCAACAATGGTGGTGAGTATATCTATAATGAATTCAAGAAATTATGTACCAAAGAAGGAATTCGAAGAGAATTTATTGAACCTCATAACCCACAACAGAATGGGGTTGTAGAAAGAAAGAACAAAACAACTATGAGAGCAACATGAGCTATGTTACATGATCAGGGTCTACCATTGCATCTGTGGACAGAGGCATGCAACACAACAATATTTGTACAGAACTGTAATCCTCATTGGATACTTGATGTGAGTGCACCAGAGGAGGCTTCTTCAGGTAAGAAACCAGATGTTTCATATTTTAAAAATTTTGGCTCATTTGTATATTTCCATGTGACCAAAGATTCCAGGAAGAATCTAGAACCAACAACATAGGCTGAGATATTTTTTGGGTACATAGACACTCCCCACAACTATCAGGTGTATTTTCCAACACATAGGATGATAATTGTCAAAAGAGATGTGAAATTCGATGAGGAGAAGGCCATGCGATTGTACCTTGAGAGGGAGCTTTCACTTGCATGCAGTAGAGGAACTCTTGGTTCCAAATGATGAACCTCACGATGTGGAGCAACCACAAGTAGAGGAACAGAGAGTGGTAGAAACCACTCATGAAAATCCATCCACCAGAAGTGGTAGGAAGCACACCAAAGAGGCCAACAGATTGATGGTAGATGCGACAGAGAATGTAGGTGTACCTACATCACAGCGCAAGAAGATAAGGTCCCTAGACAGGTATACTAGATACATGGCTCTTATGAGTGAATGTATTGTGACAGAACCATCCTCTTTCGAGGAAGCAGTGCAGCAACCGATATGGGTTGATGCCATGGTTGAGGAGTATGACTCCATTATCAGAAACAATGCATGGGAAGTGGTCCCAAGACTAGTGGGGAAGTCAGTGATTGGATCCGGGTGGATTTATAAGGTGAAGCAAGTAGCAGATGGGAGTGTGGAGAAACACAAGGCTAGATTTGTGACCAAAGGGTTCTCACAGGTAGAGGGGATTGACTATGAGGAGAATTTTGCACCAGTTGCAAGGTACTCATTGATTAGATCCATCTTTTCACTCTCAGCGCAGATGGGATGGCAGATACATCAGATGGATGTAAATACAATCATTCTCAATGGAGTTATTGAGGAAGACGTGTACATTGAGTAGCCACAAAGTTTTGAGACCTTAAAGAGGGAGTTGCATGTGTGTAGACTCAAGAGAGCATAGTATGGGCTGAAGCAAGCACCTCGTGCTTGGTACACCAAGATCGACATTTATTTCACCGGGTTGAGCTTGACAAAGAGTGAAGCGGATACGAGCCTATATCATATTGTGGTTGATGGTAAGCTTTTGATTATTGTATATTATGTAGGTGTTCTAATACTGACAGGTGATGAGCAATGTTGGGTTGTATTAATCATTGTCAAATGACTAAAAAATACACATTAATTATCAATCCAAGGGCGTCTTTTTATTCCAATGACAGTTGCACTGTCTGTGCCGATACACCAACCAGAAGCAATTCCAAAGAAAATAAATTGTTGCTGAAGTAAATGCTGGAAGAAAATTACTCATGCAGAAATAAAAGGATCTACAAGACTGGAATCACACTTCAATTAATCTATTCTAGTGCACCGCACAACAAGTATCCAGCTGGCGTCTCTAATATCATATGTGTAACAACATACAAAGTATTGAAATTGAAGTGGATATATTCACAGCTGAACAGCTGCAAAAACACTCTATTGATACATAAAATGAAATACAAATACATACACACAACTACTTTAACCACTGCAATCCCTACTAAGAAGGAAGGCCCTTCCTCCCTAAGAGGGTATAGGTAGAGGAAGAACTTAATGAAAACTAAATTGAATAACACATGTAACAGCAATAACATGGTAATCTGTATTAATCTGAACACAATTACAGAGCCAAAATAACGTTGTTCTTTGCTAACATTTCGACCTCTAGGGCTGAGAACTATATAGTGGTTGCATCTCAGAAAATCAAGGGATAGATCAGTCATGAGAATATTATGATTCTCATGCTGATCGAAATATAACTCATATAGTTATAACCATTTCCTAATAAAGTTCTGACTAAAAAATTATAGTTTACAATCAAAACTGCCCTTAGGTTGTTATCCAAAAATACAATGCTAAACAACTTCTATGGCTATTGTAACAGAACCACGGCTATAATGTAACAACTAAAGGACAGGTTAGCAACAGGTGTTGACAAGATCCAGTCAATGATACAACTGTATCAGTAGTTGCCAGCAGGTCTGTAACAGCAGATTGTAACAACAGTTTGACGGTGGGTCTGTAACAGCAAGGTGTAACAGCATCGCTTCGCTATAACAACACCCCCTTAACTACTCCTGTGGACCTCATGCTTGTTATCTTTGGTGCTATAAATGGTGTCTGGAAAGTCAACACAAAGACCATATATCTTCTCCAAACATTCATCCTCAATTAGTCATAAAAAGGCATGATATATCGTAATAACTGATGAATTGGAAGAGTAATAAAAATAAGGTGAAACAACACAAGTTAGGATATAAAGTTAAGAAAAAAAGGCAAAGATACTCTCATTGGTTATAGTTATGAGGAAAAATAGGGAAAAAAAGTGTAGGAAAAGTGTACAAAATTGCACCCAACATCTCCCCCCAACTGAAATACTTGCATGTCCACATACAAACTCATCTCTCATGGGAATATCTTCGGTGCAGGTCGGTGAGATCATACGCACCAGCTATATCTTTGTCTGCAGACCTGTACCCCTGATTGGCCATCAACCACCATGCCCAAGACTCTGACTCATACTTACTCAATTCATAATTACTCTGATAATCCTCAATTGGCAGCCAGATCAAAGGAAACTTGGATCTCAATCCCAGCCATAAAGAACCAAGGGATTGTACGATCTGTGCATAAGCTGGTACATGTGTAACAACCACCATGAAATTCTAGAATGAGAATGGGTCCCCCTTCAGTAGCTCAGCACTGCTGGCTTCCATGCGTTTCAAGCACCATCTCAAGGCTCGGCTCTTCATCATTGAGAAATTATTGAGGCAAAAGTTCACAATTATTCTTCTATAAGTGGCATCCAGTTCTTTAATCCTAGGGATACTCAACATTCTCCTGAATTCTCGCCTTAACTCGACAGCCCATCCTAGTTCTGCCTGAACCCACAATGTCATTTTCTCCTCATTAGCCTCCATAGATTTGATGGCCAAATTCCATTCAATCTAATTCTTCGTGAAGGACACAAAAGCTCTCAACTGGAGACCTCTCATATAGGAGAATATTGTCACAACCATCTGCATACTCACATGTTCACAAATAATATTGTGTAAGAATAACTCACACAGCAAGCTTTTCTCATCGAAATCAGAGGCACGGAAAACATCTAGAAATGTGTGAGTGGAAGAATATAAATAAGGCATTTCCTTCATAACAGTTTTCATCTGGAACAGGAAGTAACATTCCCATAAAAAGATAGGATAGGATGGAGAAGGCTTCCTACAACCTATCAAGTTGAGGGCAAGGTCATGAATTTTTTTCTTATCTATGGTGAGATCCTGAATCTGATGTTGTAACAGCAACAATTGTTCCTCCTATTTCTTCAGAGCTTCCTTCTTCTTATAATTCTTCGATCCTTTCTTCAATTTTTATTTCATCCATCTTTAATGTAAAGTGTCTATTTCTTTATGATGTTCCTTTAGCGAAATTTTCCCCTCCCGAAGGGAGATTGCTTCCTATTTCCACTTTTGTAATTCGGAAATTAACAAGATTTTCTCAAAACTCAATCCCAAGATGGGATCTAATGTTCTTTTGCACTCAATATGCACATCAATATTGGGTGTAACAGCCTCCGCTACATGGGGTTGTTCCACCCTTTCTACTGGTTCTTGTGTAACAATAGCTTCTTTGGTGGGTTCTTGTGTGTCAACCCCTTTGTTTCCACCTAGAGTAGCCTCTGTTTCCATTGTTGTTTCTTCTACAATAGGAGTGGCCTCCATAGGTTCTTGTGGGTCGGCTTCTAGGTCAATTATTACAGGAGGCTCTGCTTTAAATGTTGGTTCTTGTGTAACGACCTCCTATTGTTCTGTTTCTATTTCCATTAGGCTAATATTTTCTCTACAGACCTTATATCTCGTTGTTGTTAAGTCTTGAAAACATGTCATGCATATAGACACTAGGATTTCCTCCCCCTCGGATAATTTCCGCTTTAGTTCTTCATTTTCCTTTCTTAGATTTTCGAGTTCTAAAAACAGGACATGATTTTCGTCCTTACCTGATGAGGAGGGTTGCCTTTATTCTTCTAAAACTTCTGCTTTCATCTGCTTTCCAGCCATAGGAAAAGGTTCTACAAGTATGCTAATTTTCACTCTTTTTTTTGGCCTTCTATCTCCAATTGGTTCATCAGTAGGCTCTTTCCCAATTTTAACTCCAGCAGGCCGAGTCTGGGTTTCCACTTTTGCCTGACTTCCTCCTGAAGTCATGGTTTATTTCCCCTAGCTTATCCTCAGCCTCTTTCACTTGAATTCTTCCCAAGTTTTTCCTTCCTGGCCTAGGGCATCCAACATGATTAACTTGATGAGTCTGTGATTAGTCACACATGCCTTCGGGTGTGTTGTTTTTTTTACCGCTGCCACCATATGTTTGATGTTCCCTAACAAATAGAATGGAAGATTAATATTTTTCTAGTGCCAAAAGGTGATTAAGCAGAGGAAAGTGATAGTTGAACACTATCATGGATCTTCCCTCACAAGTGATATATTTAATTAAACCTAGGGCAACATCTTCCCAAGGATGAGGAAGTGACAACCTGTCTATTCCTCTCCCTTTCCTCTCCAGTTTTTCTTCTCCTACAAGGAAGTCTTATTTCAAGGAGGGGTCATTGATTTTTATGTTAAACCACCTCCACCCTTCTACTGGAAATGAAGTTACCCAGGCAATTACCTCTTCAGTCACCTCCACTTGCATGCCCCTTACTCGAGTTTGATTATTGTTCAAATTCTGAGAAAATTCAGTTGCCACCGCCTCATCTGAGCCTTCAAGCTTCTGGAAATACTCAATCCATTTGGCATCTCTGAATATATGGTAGGCTTCTGGACAATTCTGCAAGGCTTCCATAGAATCTAGCTCATGCTTGATCGTTGTTCCACCCATATTTTTTGTTTGTTTCTAAATTAGCTTCTTTTTGCTCAGCCCCACTATAATATCACTGCATTTCTAAATTCGGTTCTTGTTGTTCAACCCCACTGTAATATCACTGTGCTTCTGAATTCGCTGCTTCTCAGCATCTCTGCTTATCCCAATCGACGAGTTTACAATGAGGATGTAAGGTTTCAGTCGAGGAGGTTGATGGGATGTGATCAAATTGTACCTCACACTGATATTCATAAATGCCTCGTTATGGAAAGTAATGGGATCTAGTACGCACGCTCTTTTCCAATTGGATTTTTTCATCATTGTCAATTCTGTTATTAATTAGGTGCATGCGGATTTGATAGATGTTTATGAATACAACTTTTTGTAATGATTTCAAGACATATCCCCTCCCCCACCTTAATGGTGATGGCCACCCACGGCTTTCACTGGAGTATCATTACTTTTTCCAATTAATCACCAAATCATAAATGATAACATTTACCTTTTGAATGACATACCTGAGGTGACGTGGAGGAATATTTCAAATTGGCGGCATTCTTCTTGTAGCGCTAATGTTGTTGCATTTGGCTGGCACAATTATTGCTATTATGGAATAAAATATAAGAAACAATGTTCGTGGCGGTCGGTTGTTACATGTGTAACAGCCAAGACTGCCCTTAGATAATTCTTCAAAAAAAACATAATAATCAGGAGAAATTGGTACAGAAAAGAAAATTACATGAATACCATCATCATATAAAATAGATCATAAAGGGAAGATGATGTTTCATGAAGAAAAACATGGGTGTAACAGCCTCCACAGGAGTGGTTTTCAGCTGTTACCAACTGTCTGACTATGCGCCAGAAAGGGTTTTCACAATTAGATTTATTATTTTTCTTTTTCTTTTTCTTTTTATTGTGTTTTATATATATATATATATATATATATATATATATATATATATATATATATATATATATATATATATATATATATATATATATATATATATATAATAAAAAATAGCTACCACAAAGGTGGTTTTCAACTGCTGCACTTATTAGAATTTCAATTTTGAGGCTGCACAGTAGAATGTTCCCCTGTTGTCGTAACATGAAGATCAGAGTCCACGACAATGTTGACAAATGATTCCTTCAAAGCAGGTTGATGATATAACCTTAGACGATTCCCATTAACCAGTAACGGTGTCTGTTACACAGCATTTTGTCACTGTCCCTGCAATCCCCCATCCTGCACATTGGAGGGCCTTTCCTGTGACCTGTGAGCAGTGACATAACCTAAAACCACTTTCATGGCATCCCCCTTTATAAGGACCATCATTCCTCTGAAGAAATTTTCCACTGAAAAACACTAAAAATAGATATTTTAGCCTTAGCGTGACTAGCCAATTCAGCCCTCGCGCCAATGGGAAAAATCCACCATAGAGGGCGCACCAACTGGCGCTCTGTCTCAGTGTCTCATTCACGCCAAGCTTAATAAGGACTGTTTTTTAAAAATAAATGGCGGAAGTTTTATTCCAACAAACTCCTGAACGAGTCTCTAAAATGATTTGGGAGGTTTGGCTCTGGATCTCCATGTATGGGAGGTGGTTTTCCACCTATCATGGAAGCTTCCTTGAGGATAGGGCCAATCCCATAAGTGTAGGGATCCCAACTCCCCTTCCACCATCTATATAAGCTTGCCTTTTTCCCTTAGAAAGCTAGTGGTGGTAGTACTAGATTACACAAGAGAAGAAGAGCTGAACTTGTAGCAAGGAGACTATAGCCAGACAACTTTTGAGAGCCAAGCCAAAGAGAGATAACTTCATCCCATTTCCGACAAGCTTTGTTGAGACGTGCTCCGCTGTCAGCCTCGCCGAAGGAAGATCAAGTGTCAAAGATTTGGGTTGTATCTTTCCTTTTTTATTTTAATGATAAGTGACTTTGATTATGGTTCTATTCATGTGTCTATTTCTTTGATGCAATGAATTACATCCTCTATGACTGATGTATGGTTATAAGATCTAGATTTTACGTTTTGTATCATTGTCTTCTTCGCATGTGTGCAGGTGTTTGGACGTGTCGAGAGGAAGAATCATGATCTGCCAAAGTGAAGGACGAGAAGCGTCATCCTTTCTTCAATGACCACTATGTAGGACCTGAGGTAGAAAATTCATTATGTTTTTGTCATTTTGTAACTAGAGACCTGCATCAATGCATGACCTGATTGTTGCTAGACCCGATCTGGGCTAGTAGGGATCGCCTCTGTCCGCAGAGGGCATTTACCTCTCCAAAAAACTGTTGACTCCACTGGGGAGGGTCAGTTGGAGTTAGTCTTTCTTCTTTTGGTTGTTTTTGGCTTTTGATTGATTTTTTTTCTCTTCTGGTTCACCCCCTTGGTCTTAGACACCTGTTCAGCCCCAGAGGATCAGATCTGACCTCTTCTTTTTCGAAATTTTCATATTTTCATGGTTGGCTTGATTGGCACAGTTTCCACCCTAAAATTCGCGCCCATTAGTGCAATTTTCTAGTTCATCACCCGCGCCATCCCATGTCTAGCACGGATTACAGCCAGACAGTCGTACCATTTCGTGTAGGTGCTAGGGTTTTCCCTTGTTCGAGAGTTTTTTTGGTCAATACTTTTGCTTCTGGGTTATTTTTAGATTTTTCTTGAAGTGATGAGTCTGGTATTGGTTGGGATAAATTCTTTGTTTTTTCATTTTCAGGCATTGGCGCTTGTTTTCAGTTAGCAACCCGCGCCAATTGGCCATTGGCGCTAGTTTCACCCACAAAAGTCATGCCAATTTCAGGGTGTGTGAAAATTGAGATTTTCTTCCCTAAATCCTTCACCAATATGTCTTTCCCTTCCGATCCTTTCTCTATATGAGCATAGATTACATTTCTCATTGTTCAGCTGGAATTTCTTATTTCCATGATTGCTTGATGTAAAAGGGAATGAATGCCTTGTTTTGAACTCATGCTTTGGAAGTCCTTTTTGTGCTTGACCTCATATGTCTTGTAGCCTTTTGAGGAATTTCGTTACAAAGTGTTTAAAACAACGATTGCATTCTTAGTGTGGTTTTGCATCCTTTTTGCATTCATCCTTTCATTAAGGAAATTTTCGTTCATTTAGTTTTCGTCTCATAGTATGCTTTTCGTTAAAATGCATTAGATCACATTGCATTGAAAAGAATTTTTTGAGATTTGTCATTAAACTTAGATCACATTATTTAATTATTGAAAGCTAAAAATCGCATCGATTGCATTCTCTTTCATTAAAAGCATGCATTAAGTAGATTCTCATTTCATCAAAAAATGCATTGAATGCATTCTTATCATTTGAAAAGAAAAAGGAAATTGTGCATAGATTACAATTGCATAGTTTTCAAAAAAGATGATTTTGCATAGATTACATTGCATTATTCGCATTGTTGAATGTTCGAGATTACTTTTGGATAATGAAATTCATCTAGTTTGGAAAAATTTTCGTTTTCAGTATTGTTGTTTGTTGCATCATTGTTTGAAGCTCTTCGCTTAACTAGATAGCATTCATCGAATTGAAAGATTTATTTTCTCATATAGTTGCATATAGGAGATTGTCATATGACATGCTGTAGGGCCTAAAATTGAAACATAAATTGAAGATCAACTCTAAAATTTATTCAATTAACCTAAGGCAACATTGAAACATTAACGGAATATCTAGAGGTCTAGGCTAGTGACGTGTTTCGGTGTCGTTAAACCTAGTAGCTGTCGTTCGCCATCTAGCTTTAGACAGCACTAGTACGGACTTGTGCTCCCCGTGCCGTCATGTATATAAAGGGAGACCCCATTAGGTTGCTATCCTTTATCCGTAGGAAGCCGAGTTTGCCGCCTTTTACCCATGATACACTAGACACAGCATTCGGGGAGATTACTTGCACGTACTTCAAGTCCTTGGTTGATTTATCTTTCATTTTTTTAACCAAGGTGTATATTGTAATTCACGGATATCTGGTACACCCATTTTCCTAGACTACCTGAGCAGTCATTTTCGATCTTTACTGACTCCAAAAATTTGAAAATACCATCAAGCGCTTGTACTTTCACGCTTGTTTCCAAACTGAAAGAGATAGAGTCATCTTTTACTCATTTCTTGACTCTTAAAATACGAAACGATAGAGTTTTGTTTCAATGCTTTAAAAAATTAACTACCCACGAAATATTCCTGGTTAAAGTTGGTTTCCTTAGGGTGTTGTTTTGGTCATTTCCAATGGCAACTTTTCCAGAGTTCACCACCCAAGGAATCCCCTCCGACGGGAATCCTAGTCCTTTTCCTTCTTTTAGAAATGTTGGTGCTCCTTATATGGAAATGTTGTCCCTTCCTGGGTTAACTATTGGGTTTCCTGTTTGGTTGTTTTCAACCTCTGTGGTCCCGAATGTCTCGGATACTGGTCAATCAATTCCTCCACCTGAACAACATCATGTTGATTCCAAGGTGGACCTCTCCCCTTCTTTGCCTGTTTCTGCGTCCTCCTCTTCTACTTCGCTTGGTGAAAGTCTAGATTCGAGTAACCAGGTGGCTAAGAAGAAGAAGAATAAGACAAAGAAGAAGAATTCCGATAAGAGAGAGGCTAAGGCTGCAGATACTGCTTCTAAAACATATCATCTTGATAAACCTTCCAACCCTCCACGGAAAGTTAAGTTCCCTTGCATGTTGTGCCAGGGAAACCATCTTCTTCGAGATTGCCTTGGAATTCCCAAGGTGCTCGAAGTATGGTCCAGTAGTCGCTCGTCGTTGCCTTTGGCTTCTAGGAGTCAGGTTGGGGGCACATCTTCAACTAGTGTTGGTAAAACTCTTAAGTTTTAGGGTAAGCTCACCAATCCCTGTAAGTTGTGTGAATGGTATCATCCCATTCACCTTTGTCCATTTATGGATAAAGCCAAATTCTTTTTGCACAACTCGAATGTTTCTGCACCTTGCCTTCCGCCTAGTTACCAGAAACTTTCTTTGAGTCCTCCGCTAGTTGATTCCACGATTGGTTAAGAGTCACCCTCGGTCGATTCCGCTCCCTCGAAAATTAAAATTCAGGAATCCATTCCCGACCAACCATTGGTCGTGGGATCGGTTGAGCTGGCTCCATCTACGGTGCACCAGGTCTTTTACGTCAAGAGTGGAGCTCACATCTCTCAGGTTCTTCTTTTTTCTTCAGATTCCTCGGACTTGGAGAAAGATTCTCCTGTCCCTATACCTCAAGAAGCTACTCCTTCGCCTCCCATCATGGAGGTCCTAGAGGATACCCTTCCCACCTTTGAGATGGAGTTCGTGGAGGATGCTCCTTCTTCTTTCGTAACACCATGGGAAGACCATCTCGATTTGATGGTAGCCCCTTCGAGTAGTTTGGTCGCTTCCTTTGATTGGAGTCGATTTTCCGGATACCGCCTTCCGTCTTATGTGCCTTTTGAGATAATGGTACAGGCCTTTGATTTGGTCGTACCCAGCACCATTATAGATGAAGGTGCATCTTTTAGTATTTTATCCTCAACTACTTGGTAAGATTTCGGTTCGCCGCTGCTTGTGCCTGTTACGCAGAATCTGTTGACCTTTAACAGAGGAACCAGTTAACCATTAGGGATCCTTTCGAAGTTTCTTGTTACTTTGGGAGGGAAAACCGTCCATATGGACGTGATGGTTGTTCCTGGCCCCTTAGACTTTAATTTACTCTTGGGATATGATTATAAT
Source organism: Pinus albicaulis (assembly GCA_034641835.2). Classification (NCBI taxonomy): domain Eukaryota; kingdom Viridiplantae; phylum Streptophyta; class Pinopsida; order Pinales; family Pinaceae; genus Pinus; species Pinus albicaulis. Next base: position 71,788,883 of record MU968359.1, read on the forward strand.
TATGCCATGGGAGCGCTTGTCTCCTCTCTCTTTCGTGTGATGTGTTTTCCGCACCAAGTTCGGATCGTGACCATCGATCAGCTTGCATTCTTTGGTCCGAATATGCCAGCCAGTCCACCATCATCCCTGCCAGATCTTTATCCATCGGTTGTGTCATCCCCACCACATGTCAATTATGTGGATGCCTGTCCTGTGCCCGTATTCAGTGATAGTGTCGTTGTACATCGTGTGTTGGGGGCATTGGGTCCAGACTTCCAAGATTTTTTCCTTCCATCGGATGGGAAACTCTTGGAAGCTATGACTTCTTATTCATTATGATGAGGTATGTCGGAGCATGGTTCATATGCTTGTGTCAAGCTCCTTAAAAAATGAAACAAGCCGGTCAGAGCAAAGTTCGTTTTCTTGTGTCAAGCTCGTTAAAAATGAAACAAGGTATTCTGAGGATAGTTCTTTTAATGTGTCAACCTCGTTAAAACAATGAAACACATCCCTGTTCAATTTGAGTCTTTGATTAGATATCGTAAAATCCCATTCAAGTCATTATATTGATCTCGTAATTTGAACCTTCACTCCATCTTCCGTTCATACGGACTGAAGCTTGGGGGGCATGTACCTCGAATTGAGTCACCATGCTGGGGGCATGCTCACTTTTTCAAGCATAGTTTGTTTCCATTTCAAGCTTGTGTAAAAATGAAACCAGTTTCAAGCATAGTTTATCTTTGTTTCAAGCTTGTGTAAAAATGAAACCTTTCCCATTTTACCTCTTGTGATTGCCATTTTATCGACCTGTTTTGCCAGATGAGCCTTGGTTTTCTCACTCCATCGTCACTATCTTCTTGGCCAATCATATGCCTTCACTTGGTTGTTTTACCCATTCCTGAGGAACCCCTGCGATGAGTGGTCTTGTTAGCCAACCTCTTGAACTTTACTTGTTTTTAGTAATTCCACCATTACCGGAACTAGTTGCTACCCTTTATGCCACTCGTTCCTCCAGGAGGAGTCACCTTTCAGCTCTTTTCTGACTCTCTAAAATTCAAAAGATTGTTGAGTTTCTTATCGTTTTGATCTCGTTAAATTGGCTGCGAAATGACATCTACGCAGTATACGTTTATGCATTTTTCAGGCTGGGATAGATTATTTACAAAAAATGAATACCCTAGCCTATCGCGACTAGGAGGTTCTCTCAGATATCGTTTTCTACCTTTTCAGATCTGTGAGACTATCTACGAAAAGGGATTGTTGGAGTTTTCTTTTCCGTGTCTTTTCAAACTCTCTAAACATGAAAAGACGCTGAGTTATCCCTTTGTCAGACTCATTAAAACTGATGACATCGGACTCTGTCGTAATGACATTACTCAAGTTCCTCCTTCCTAGGGCTCGTTAAATGTACTAGGTTGGATTTATCCGAAGGACAAACTTATATGACAAGCATATGTTATCCTCTTCAAGCTTGTGTAAAAATAAAGAGGTACTCACCAGAAATGGTGGGGAAAAATGGAACCAGTATCACCGTCGTGTCGGCAGTATGTTGCTCTTAAACATGGCACTTGTCTGCATTCGTGTTGAGTTGGGGACATCTCATCTCGTTTTCTGCTTGCCTCCATGGGTTTGGGTAATATCTTTTGACCACTCATCTGTTCTTTTCCACGTCATCGTGACCTTAGACCCTTTGATGTCAAATAATGCCAAATCCACTATCGTGCCGCCGATATGTTCAAGAGAAGTTGACCTTTGCAATTCTCAACCTACCTCTGATTCTCTACTGATCCTGATTCACAAACATTGTGTTCCTCTGTCTTGCATCGATGGTGTGGGAAATACTATGGCCCACCTTTGATCAAGGTCACTTCCTGTCGACTTCAGCTCATTATCCAGGAAGCTGATCTAGAGACTCCCTTCCGGTACCTTGGAGCCTGCATGCCTCAATGGCAGGTTCTTCACATTCGACGCAAGGTTTACATCATTAGCCTTTGATCAAATGATTCTGCGGGTGTTCGACACCAGCTCACTGTTCACATTCCATAGATTGTACCTCTAGTACCTTGAGGGCCATCGTCATTATTTGTGGTTCCTCTCGCGTCTTTAATGGCTCTCATCATTGGCTGGTAATCAGACGATGTTCTTGCATGTTTGACTTCAGCTCACTTATTCGCATGCTGGGACTTGTACTTTGTTCGGGTCGAGATGGAGCACAAGACCCTAGGTTTTTTCTGATGGAATCCAGGCTACGAATTTTGTGGACTATCATGATTGGTTACATGACTCGTTGATTGGATGGCTGCAACCATACCTGAGTCTATTTTCTGATCCTTTCCGGATGGCTGCGTCCATACCTTGGATCCTGATTATTGTATACCTTGTTATGGATGGCTGCGTCCATACCACATATCATGTATTTGAGATATCAGTTGTATTTTTCTACGCAGGTTTTCTGACGGCAGTGTTTTCAGTTGAGCACATTCTCATAAATCATTTCACCCCTCTCTCTCTCTCGGGCCTCATGCTTTAGGGGGCATCTGTTACATAGAATTTTGTCACAGTCCCTACAATCCCCCATCCTGCACATTGGAGGGCCTTTCTTGTGACCTGTGAGAAGTGACATAACCTAAAACCACTTTCATGGCATCCCCCTTTACAAGGACCATCATTCCTCTGGAGAAATTTTCCTCTAAAAAACCCTAAAAACAGATCTTTTAGCCTTGGCACGACTAGCCAGTTCATCCCTCGCTCTAATGGGGAAAATCCACCATAGAGGGTGCCAACTGGCACTCTGTCTCAATGTCTCACTCACGCCAAGCTTAATAAAGATTTTTTTTTTTAATAAATGGTGGAATTTTGATTCCAACAAACTCTTGAACGAGTCTCTAAAATGAATTGGGAGGTTTGGCTCTGAATCTCCATGTATGGGAGTGGTTTTCCACCTATCATGGAAGCTTCATTAAGGATATGGCCAATCCCATAATTGTAGGGATCCCAACTCCCCTTACACCATCTATATAAGCTTGCCTTTTTCCCTTAGCAAGCTAGTGGTGGTAGTACTAAAGTACAGAAGAGAAGAAGAGCTGAACTTATAGCAAGGAGACTATAGCTAGATAGTTTTTGAGAGCCAAGCCAAAGAGAGAGAGCTTCGTCTCGTTTCCGACAAGCTTTGTTGAGATGTGCTCTGCTATCAGCCCCACCGAAGGAAGATCAAGCGTCAGAGCTTTGGATTGTATCTTTCTTTTGTTATTTTAATGATAAGTGACTTTGATTATGGTTCTATTCATGTGTCTATTTATTTGATGCAATGAATTACATCATCTCTGACTAATGTATGGTTACAAGATCTAGATATTACGTTGTGTATCGTTGTCTTCTTCGCATGTGTGCAGGTGTTCGGACGTGTCGAGCGGAAGAATCATGATCTGCCAAAGCGAAGGACGGGAAGCGTCATCCTTTCTTCAACGACCACTGCGTAGGACTTGAGGTAGGAAATTCGTTATGTTTTTTTCATTTTGCAACTAGAGACCTGTGTCACTGTGTGACCTGATTGTTGCTAGACCTGATCTGGGCTAGTAGGGATCACCTCTGTCCGCAGAGGGGATTTACCTCTCCAACAGTGTCTTAGCACTGTCAATGGTAACCAATTGTACAATCCCATTGTCAAAGACTGTATCCACTTCGTAAGGACCTAGCACTAGCACATTTGCCCCAAATTCTGATGGCCAAAATGTCACTCTTGCGACACATAGGCAGCCCAAGAGCGACGTTTTTCAGTGCACCAAAATGTGGTTTCTCCTCACGTCGGACTTCCAACACTTTACTTAAATGTCAGTATTGCGAAGGTATTTTCGACGTTTTTATGGAATCGTCACACTTCCGACATTTAAAATTGTTCGTCACTCTTCTGACCGTTCACTATTCATCGCAACTCTGACGTTTCTAAACGTTGCTATTTTTACGCCAACGAACACTATTACCGAATTTTTTATCATCGCTCTTCCGACGCATAAAAAATTATTTTATTAAAAAAATAACGTCATAATACCGATGGAAGAAAAGTTTATCATTGCTCTTCCGACGAAAAAAAAAATATTTTTTTTAAAAAATAACATTGTAATACCGACGGAAGAAAAGTTTATCGTCGCTGTTCTGATGAATTTTTATTTTTTTTTTAATAACGTCATAATACTGACGGAAGAAAATTTTATCGTCGCTCTTTCGACGAAAAAAAAATATTTTTTTTTTAAATAATGTCACTCTTCTGACGAACAATTTATTTATTTATTTTTAATTATTTAAGAAAAAATTATTTCCGAAAACTAGATGCATATTAAATTCTACTATCAAAACATCAACAGATTGGCAATGTCTTTCACGGTGCAATCTTGAAAAGATCCCACGTTTTCAGCCCTGTGATTAGCATCAATTCTAGAATCATTTGGTGCCTTCCACCAATGAAAATCATATGGTTCCAATCCCAGGCATACGTCTAAATTATCTTCTAACTCTGTGCCAGAAATTGTACTGTCTTCTCCACTTGCACTACTCTTTCTTTCTTCGCCCTGCCCCAATAAATTCCATATTCAACCATTCATTTTCTTCTTCTAGAACATATGATCCTGCAAGGAATTCATTATTCAATTCTGAATGTAACACTGTGTTTTTCTGGCTAAGAAAATTAGTGCTACTCTCTGCAATTTCTTCTTCTTGTCCGTTTCCTCCAGCAACTGATATTCCATTGACAGTTTTTTTCTACAAAGGATACCTCAAATTTCTCAATCGGCTCAATATTATAGAATGGTGGAATAGTATTGAGGCACTTGTTAATTCCTTGATTTCCCACCATCACATCTTCTTGAAAATTTTGCAGAAATGTCACAGGAATGACATCAATTCCTAAGCGACAAGTTGTGCCATAATATGGGATGATCCATCATCATGTGGCCACCACATTCACATGCTTCCATTGCAGCTTCCTACATTAGTAATACTGCATGGGTTCTCCCAACAATGATGGCATATATGTCTTCCTGAATACCCACAAAAATCTCTACCATGTGACAGCAACCTTAAGGTAGGTTGTCTCCCACAACATGCTTGCCTCTGACTTCTCTGAAATGTCTTGAAAACTCCTGCCATAACTTTCCTGTGCATGCAACGACTATTTGAAGGAGTCGCTGCATGCAATCTATTGAATTTGTAACTTTTGCATGGATTCATATAAGAAGGAGAAGCAATAGCCTCATTGCCTAGGCATGGCCTAATAGGAAATATTATGTCTTTTGAAGGCGAGCGTAAAGAAGTGTTGTGCAATTTTCCACCTAGAGTGAAGTATTTATCACACCTCCTATAGATATATCTTGGCTGCAACCTTTATGCACAAAAATTATTTAAAAAAAAAAAATTCCTGATATACATTTAGGATATACATTTAACTGACATACTAATATTCCCTGTTCTAACTTGCATTCCACATACTACTCAAGAGATATCATGCAATACCAGTTCACATTCATGGTCTACCTATAATTAGTGCAACAATAAAGACTACATGGTAAAAGATAAAATTGAATTTAGCCACCATTTTTTGAGGGAATTTTGAAGTGGTAAAGAAATTAGCCTTGCAAGAACAAAGAAAATAAAGGAAAAAATAGCCTGCATCAACTGGTAAAGGGGGATGTTGATAAAATAAGGAACATTGAGCTTCATGAATACATAAGTAAGAATACCATCTTTATCATCAGAGATTACATATTGTTATCAAAGAGACTAGAAAAGATAGCACAGATGAAAGCAAAGGATATATTCAGCAATGAATTACAGGGAGAACCTGTATTCTTGACGCTTACTGAACTATGAAAATAATTATTTTGAAGCCAATAGGGTTAGTAAGATCAAGCAATACTTCCAAATTAATCCAGTAAGTTCATACAATAATATTGTAGCAACTGCTTCCCTATGATAAAATAAAAATGCTAGCTATCTATGCAAATTAAAATAAGTCTTTAGGAACCTTTACGATAATTAATATTTCAATAAATAAATTAAAACCTTTCAACTCAGCACTATTTTGCAACGACTTTGATTTCTTTAAACTCAATATACACAATATTTTGTGTGAGGAATCCAAACATCTATGAAAAAAAATTAGGAGGATTCACATTAGAGATTCTCTTTTGTACCTCAAATCAATCTTCCGAGGACTAGATATATCCGATTATAAATATGAACGAGATAGAAGTCCTTGAATTTTATTTTTATTTTTATGATGTGGATTACAGTGCATGCTAGCCACAACTGTTAAAGTAAATTTTTTTGGAAAATTTTGGATTTTACAGAAAAGAAAATATATACAAGAAAACATAGGTAAACATCGGTGTAGCTTATCATACCGAAGAGCAGCACAATGAGAGATAGTGAGAATCCAATTTATAAAGGTCTAGGTCTACTCAACGATTTGTTCATATAGCCAAAACCAAATCAACAATGATAAAATTCTCTCACTTCCGAAGAAATTGGGAAGATAATACACTAATAGACTCTCTATCATAAAATGGCCACCTTGCATTAAAAATTGGCCCTTTTTCAGTCTGTAATCTCATGCACAAATGTCAGAAACGAAGGCAAACTATGCACAAGAATCAGCAGCTGAAATGTAATCTAGTACTACTTTCAGATATGTCTACCAAATTAGGATTTTACTCCATTTAAATTGCTAGCTGCCTACTAATATACACCTCATCGGATAAAAGCAAATAGAGCAGAAAACTCTAGACACCAATTGATACATTAGTGAGTCAAATATCTCTCTATGGGCCATTGAAAAGCCCAGTGTTATTTTCCAGAAGCCCAAAACTTACCCTACTACAAAAGCTACTTGTTAGCCACCTATAAAATTTGTTATAGCAAAAGGTGGCTAAGACTTTTTGAGCCTTCAAGGAACAAATTTTATTGCTAAAAAGTGTTGGCTCTTGAAGACTCTTGAAGGCCTCGAGCCTCTCCCCTGTCCAAATCTTCACTGTTGTTCCCTTTTTTTTACTCAAAATTTCTGTTGTTTCCATAAGTGAAAATACTGCTACAAAATCATCATTTTCCCCTCCCTCCACTCAAAAATAACCTTCATTTTGCTCCCCTTTTTCTCCATAAAACTCCTCTATTTTCATGATCCCTCTTCTTCCCTTCATGAAAATCATTTTTACAAGGTTAAGAACTCACTTTTTAGCCTTATCGAAACCCACCAAATCCTTTGAAAAACATTGAAAAATGCCTAAAAACACATTTTCATATTATGGACTTAAGCCCCTTTGGGCTAAGTCTTTAACCCCCCCCTCCATACGCCCAAATGCCAGGACCAAGCGCTGACCCTTTTCAGCGCTTATTGCATCGCAAAATTCCATGGGTTGATTGAAAATCCCGAGCTCGAGGCTCCGATTGCGATTAGCCTTTTTGTTATAACACCCCGGGCATATTGTATTTCACAAAAACCAAAGGCCCCACAGTCAGGCACCAGCCTTTTCATATATATATATTCTGCCACCAAAACCTTTGTGTTATTAAATCTGTCAGTTTTATTATATTATAACTTTCCGCCGGCTCAAAGTTTCATTCAATCTCCACCGTTGATCTGATCTGTAGATCGATGACACGTAGTCCATCACCCTAGTGGTCCCCGCCATCCATTCACCATTGCAAAAAACCGCGCGGTATCCATCGCACCGCTTTTGAGAGCGGGGCAGTATTTTTCATTTCACAGCAATTCCATACACCGCTTGATGCGTGGCCTGGGCACTGTTCATAAAATCGTCGTCAATCACGCGTTAGAGATCGGACATGGACCTGACGCGATATTGACGTCCACCATCTGATCTGAGGCTGCCCATCGGACGGTGATCGCTCACCAAAGAAGCTCGACAGTTAACCAGGCTACGGCGTGGTCCGTAAAGCATCTCCGTTGTCGATCTAATCTGCAGATCGATGACCCACAATTCATCGCTCTGATTCTTCGCCCAGTCAGCATTTTCCGCTTTGACTTTCCGCATCTGCTCCCAACTGTCGATATCTGCGTGATTGATGGCTCTGATTCAAATTCCTTTTTCACTCTCCTCCAACTTCTTCTGATCAATCTTGACCGTTGGATGATGCCATCCAACGGCCACGCTTCCTCCACACATCCTCTGCAGCAGTTAAACCCACAACGCAGGATTTCTTAATAAGTTTTGTATTTTGCAGGTGTTTAAAGATTTATCTGTTATATTGAAAGAAAGGTCGAAGGCCATGAATGATGATTCCTGTGCTTTCGATTCATAAAAGGAAAACTGTTCGTAGGGTTCAAGATCCACGTTTCGTCAATACTTCATGGGCATTGATGCCATATGAGCCCTGCGTGGCCTGCACATCAACAAGACACTGTTTCAAATCACAATTAAAGAGTATCAGTGTTGAAAGACAGAAAGCGGAAAAACAGAGCATTGAAGACAGATTTGCGGGGATCACGGCTAAGATTGATTATCAAAAGCCTAATCCCCCAAATTAAAACACAATTAAAGGAAAATCATAAGTGTTTTATAAGACAGAAAGGCCTCCACCACCACATCTAAGGCAAATTGATTCCTCTCAGCTACCACAGTGCCACCTGTAGCTACAAGCATTCAAACAAAGGCCGAAGTTATTGAGCAAAATCAGATATTCGCCTCAACGCAGCTAGAGAGTTACTTCTGCAAGGAACTTAATGCAAAAAATATACGTAGAGTTACTCCGACATGAAACAGGCCTCAAAAGTCAACAAAAGCTCCCACCGAGCTTAATCTTAAAGTGTAAAACAGTTAATATAGACAAAACATCTGTAAACTTCTCCATCGAGCCCCTCAAAGGCCGAGAAGCCATTAAGCCTGTATTAATTGTCCTGAGAGATCTTTTATCAGATCTCACCTCCTCATTATTTTATAAATACTTCTATAGAAGATGAGAAATTGTTGGTTGAGTTGGTTGCAGAAATTTGAAATACATTTGAGCTTAAACTTCTGATTGTAAATAGTATTCACTGGCCCTTCAAGCTCTGTTTGTGCTAGATTAGTTAGGCTGAATAGTGAAGATGATTTCTGAACTAAAACATTGGACTTGAAGACTGTAACTGGTTTGACATCAATAATAAGTTGTTTCTTGGGATCCTGGTCTATATTGTTGGTGAAGTGCCCCTTTCTTTGTTATTGTTTTTCCTTCTATGTATGTCATTTTGTTCACTTTTCTCTGATAAAGAACAACATTTACAAAGTTAGGATCTATTGTTTATCAGTACCCTTCTCTAACTAATAAGATTTATCTCAATGTTTTCCTCTAATTTGTTTATTTAAGAATGATTAAATACAGCTTAAGCATTTAGGAATGTTGGCATTCTCTCGTCCTACTGTTTTCTTTAAACATTGTTCTTGAAAGTTATTTTCATCATTTGCTTATTAAAGTTAGACTAGAAAATTTTATGGTTAGCCCTGTTTCTAGTTTCTATCCTCCAAAGGTAGATTCTGAAGATTTCCCTGGGTATTTGACTGAAATCAGACTAGGTTTCAAAGTACCTTATCTGATCTTAGGTTACACTTTGTTTTTTCTTATGTTTTTTCATACTTTCTGAAGGTAATTATGTGGATTACTAGATTGTTTTTCAATTAAGCTGCTTTAATACAAACTTGCCCAAGAAGTCTATGGTTAGCCCTGTCCTTGGTTGGTTTTAAAAAGTTACTTAAGAGGCTTTTCTTGTTTGGACTGACTATAAATCCCCTGTGAAATTATTATTAGTCTCCACCCCTCCAACACTTTATTGTTCCCATTCCATCATTTTAATCTCAATGGTCTTGTGATATAGATGACTTTCCCCTTGGATCACTCTTGATGTTGTTGCTCAATTAAAGCCCTGTTATGACTCCATAGCCCAATGGACTAAAAACCAGCGTTATATCTATATTTTAGCCAAAGTTGTTCTATTTTCTTGCAACTTCTCACCTTTGAAACTCTTTGCATTAAAGACTTTTCACCTCAAACAATATTCATGCTCAACCATCCAAAAACAAAACAAACCCTTGGCCTTCATAACTAGGATAATATCATCACCCAAAACTTCAAAGACAAATCCATATTTGTACTCATTGGAGAGATCCCTCTCCGGATTCAGGAGGGCTAGATCCTAGAATCCCAAAGTTGGTTGAAACGATGTTGTTTCTGTGATCGGACTTTGCCAATCTTGCTAATTACAAACTCCTAACATTTCTGGTGACTCTGCTGGGGATATTTCTTAATTTATAGTTGCTTAGCAAGCTTTTATAGACTCATTAGTCTCCCAAACCACTATAAATAACTCAGAAAACCTAAAAATATTTCAGATTGGAATTCAATAAACATGGTGGCGGACCATAAAACCTTTTACCTCCAAAAGAGCTAAAAAATTCCACTTGGTGACTCCACAATCCTTAACAGACCTTAAGACTCCACTGGGGAGAACCCTTATCATCATAATATCATTCAAACTCAGTTAGAGGACTGTAGGATTTAAATTTGTAAAACAGACTAGTTAACCTCTCAAAGATTGTCATACCCGGTTGAACTTTTCTTGTTTATTTTGGGTTTGAAAAACACAGCATAGTGGCTCCTAGAAAGATTCACACTAGAGCTCATCTTGACCCTGATCCACCTGAGATAGTTTATAACCCAGAAAGTATCCTTAGGAAGTCTCCTAAGATCAAATTATCAGTTTTTTTCAGATCACCCTTGAGAGCTAATTCAGTTCCTGAAAATCTTGCAGCTCCACAAGAAACACATGGTGGTGGAACCATAAAACATTTTACCTCCTTACGAGCTAAAAATTTTCCACCTAGCGACTCCACACTCTAAAACTCCCAGAAGACCAAATGAATCCACTGGTAGAAGACCCTGAACTGATTGACTAGACACAGTGACCTCTTTCTTGATTTACAAACATGATTCCAAGGATACATCGAAGGTATGCCCCAATGAGTAGAGATCATATCCCTGGGTTTCCACATAAGATGCCCCAGGTGAATTGGGATGACAACCTGCCTTTTTTTCAAGGTGAAAAGTTTGATGACCCTCTATTACATCTCATCAAATTTCATATACATGTATGGAGGTTGAAAGTTGAATGGCATGAAGATTGCCTAATGAAAATGTTCATGTTAACATTAGAAGGAAAAGCTAGGGATTGGTATGAATGCTTACGATCTAGTAGTTTGATTTCTTTAAGAGACCTTGAATATGTGTTCTATGAGAACTATAAAGAAAACACTACATCATTATCATTGGGTGCAATATATTATGATCCATCACAAAACATCACCCAACACATTATAGATAATGATGAAGCTTTGGAAGAGATGCATCCTGAAGATATTTTAATAGCCATTCATGAGTTTAATATCTTATTAAAAAATTATAAAAATATAGATGAATCACTTGAGGAAGAAAACAAACAAGAAATAATGGACATTCCTCAAGATATCCCTAAAAACTCAAATATTCATTCATCATCCCTTATAGCTGAGGCTCAAGAAAACATGCAGCCTCAAAATCAGTCTTCGCAAGAGATAGAGAACTATTGTACTCCTGTTCAAAGGAACATAGAAACATCCTTCCCTTTGACAGAAAAAGAGATAGATCAGACTATTTATAAACAGTCAGCCTCTGAAACTTTCTGCAAAACAAATACTCTTGCCCATTTACATAGAGAACTTTGTTGTACATATTTAGAAAGTTCTTTTGTAGATCAGAATGAAGAAGGACCTGCTGATAACCCAGTATGTTTGATTGGTATTATTACTTATATTCGTGATTCTCCTAACTTTGATCTACCTAGTGATGATGCTTCCCAAGCAAAGATTAATTTTGCAGGATCATCATTAGCAGATTTATGCGAGGAAGATCAGTTCCTTCAAAGAAGTAATGAGCCAGTGCAGACTATTTATGATACTGATGATGAAATTTTTCAAAGCCTAGAAGTGAGTGAAGATTCATTTGATCTTTTCTCTGCTTCATTTCAGATCATCAGTAATAATTTCCATATGATTGGGACTCAGCAGACTTTCGGCTCAAAGGATGAGGAGGAAAGAAACAAAGAAATTTTTGAGCAAGTTGAAATCAACGAGCCTTCTCTTGAAAAAGAGGAAGAAATTGAACATACCCCTGCTCAAGAATATAATAACCTCCTCATAGAGTATAGTCCACTAAACCAGACCTTACCAGGGCTACAAGAGGACAACACTGCCAAATATGATGAGTCCTCCAGTTCAGATGATGATGAAGAAGAGGGAGAGAAACAAATAGAAGACTGTCCTACTGAGGATATACCATCTTCTCAAGAAGAATCTTCTTCCTTTTCTGTTAAGAATGATGAAACTTCCAAGCTACATACTGAAGAGATAGTCCTCAAAACTGATGTCTTGGAAGCAGATAATCTACCAATTGTGGAGGACCAAAAGGAAGAGAACCTTCATCTTTTCTTTGTTGATCCTTTGGAAGAGTGTGTGGAATTCCTGACAGGCTCAAATTATCAAGCAGTGATCCTTTGCAAGAGCCAGAGACACGAAAATCTGTCACCTCCTGTGATAGTCTTGGTATTGAAGGTTAATCTTCAATATGTTCTATGGATACCTCTAACAAGCAGCCAAAGTTTCTTCTTCTTCTTGACATTACTCAGCTGGCTGCATTGGCACTTTTGTATCGTATGAATATGTAAATACTCCATGTTTAGAATAGGTTATATAGGAATGTCAATAAAGCTCAGTGTTGAGAAGTTAGATATTTGTTGATTTTTGTCTCCGAAGAAAAAGAAAAATACAAAAACAATAAAAGAAAGAAAAGAGGGCAGATTGTGAAAATAAGAAAGGTATAGCCCCATAACAAAAAGAGAAACAAATATAAAAGTGTGCAAGCTTAAATGCCACTCCTGAAAGACTCACTTCTAGTTAGTCAAACAGCCTAATCTTGACTAATTAGTTTTAAATTTACTGTTGATAGGATAGTGAATTCGATTTGCCAAACTGTTTAATCTTGGCTTATCAGTAGGTAGATTAGGCTAGAAATTAAAGGTTCAAACATGCTCAAAATATGAACCTAAGTTTCCAAAAAGAATTGACTCCAATATTTTTCAAATTCTGAGTCAAAACAGAGGTAAATTTGGTTCTAATCAGCTCAAAATCTGAACCAGTCTGACAAAGAAAGAACAGCTCAAACAAAAGTCAAAACAGAGTTGTAAAAAAGATGAAGGAAGTGCTTTGAATTTTTAGATCTTAAGCCTTCCACTTTGATTTAATTTTCTGCAAAATAATATCTATGTGTAGCTTGTTTTTTATGCCATATACTAGCATCAAGTTAGACTGTTCAATCCTGACTTGTATTCTTTTGAATTTCTTTTGTAGAATTTAGAGAATAAAATTCTGTTGGACAGTTTAATCCCAACATATAATAGATTAGGTAGAGAATTATATGGACTCAACTGTTTAATCTGAGTCCATGGAGAAATAAGGAGTAGAAATAGATTATTTTTCCTGTTTTCAAAAGAATAAAATGTTGTAAAAGAGTTTGCCAATCCAAGTGCACTCTAATGAAGAAAAAAAATGCTAGATCAGTAGGATTGGGTAGGTAGAAAGTTTGTATTGATGAAGATCCATTGTTTCTATGACTGCTAATATGTTTTCAAAGCAAGATCATCCCAGAAAAGGAAGGGCAGCCTAATGGATGAGGCACAGGTCAGCCTCCCAGAGAACATAATGGATGTGGCACAGGTCAACCTCCCAGAGAATGCAAGTCTGAAGTTCTTGATGCCTTCAAGAAGGCACCATCCCCAAGTGGAGCCATTGTTAGCCACCTATAAAATTTGTTATAGCAAAAGGTGGCTAAGACTTTTTGAGCCTTCAAGGAACAAATTTTATTACTAAAAAGTGTTGGCTCTTGAAGACTCTTGAAGGCCTCGTGCCTCTCCCCTGTCCAAATCTTCACTGTTGTTCCCTTTTTTTTACTCAGAATTTCTGTTGTTTCCATAAGTGAAAATACTGCTGCAAAATCATCATTTTCCCCTCCCTCCACTCAAAACTAACCTTCATTTTTCTCCCCTTTTTCTCCATAAAACTCTTCTATTTTCATGATCCCTCTTCTTCCCTTCATGAAAATCATTTTTACAAGGTTAAGAACTCACTTTTTAGCCTTATCGAAACCCACCAACTCCTTTGAAAAACATTGAAAAATGCCTAAAAACGCATTTTCATTTTATGGACTTAAGCCCCTTTGGGCTAAGTCTTTAACCCCCCCCTCCATACGCCCAGATGCCAGGACCAAGCGCTGACCCTTTCAGCGCTTATCGCATCGCAAAATTCCATGGGTTGATTTAAAATCCCGAGCCCGAGGCTCCGATTGCGATTAGCCCTTTTGTTATAATGCCCAGGGAATATTGTATTTCACGAAAACCAAAGGCCCCGCAGTCGGGCGCCAGCCTTTTAATATATATATATTCCACCACCAAAACCTTTGTGTTATTAAATTTGTCAGTTTTATTATATTATAACTTTCCGCTAGTTCAAATTTTTAGTCAATCGCCACCGTCGATCTGATCTACAGATCAAAGACGTGTAGTCCATCACCCTGGTGGTCCCCGCCATCCATTCACCGTTACAAAAAACCGCGCGGTATCCATCACACCGCTTTTGAGAGCTGGGCGGTATTTTTCATTTCGCAACGATTCCATACACCGCTTGACATGTGGCTTGGGCACTGTTCATAAAACCGCCTTCCATCGCACGTTAAATATCGGACGTCGACCCAGCGCGATATTGGCGTCCACCATCCAATCTGAGGCCGCCCATTAGACGGTGATCGCTCACCAAAGAAGCCCGACAGTTAACCAGGCTATGGCGCGGTCCGTAAAGAATCTCCGTTGTCGATCTAATCTGTAGATCGACGGCCCACAATTCTGTTGGAAATATGATGCAGAGTGTTGTCCTTGATGGCAACCCACTAAATGAAGATGAAGACATGCGACTGTTGACATGTGTTGTCCTTGATGGCAAACCACCTGATGAAGAAAATATGATGTTTCTACAGTGTGTACAGAAGGCAATGAAGAAAAGAATTCAGAATGTGCTCAAAATATGATGAAAAGAGTATGTCTCGTTGTATACGCGGATTGGCCTAGGGGAAGTCGCGTATGCACGCGGAAAATAACGTGCCAAGTCGCGTATGGGCTAAAGCGCTCAAAAAGTGCAAAACCAAGGGTAACCAACATGGTATTGACCCATGGTATTGGGTAATGATCCACCTAATTGACCCCGTCCAGGTTGTTTTGGGCTCATGGTATTATTTTGGCCCATGGTATTGAAAAAGGGGCTCATGGTATTGAAAAAGGATAAACATATATAAGGAGAAGAATTTCATTGTGCAAATCATGAGTGTGGGTGCAAGATGTCTGAGCTTGAATGAATACTTCTCTCTGAAGTATATCTGAATGGAAAGGGTTACTCTTGAATGATAAATCTGAATGTATGATGCACCAATGATGAAGAAGGGGATCTAGATCTGAATTGCTCTTGTATTTGCTAGATCTGATTATGGAAGACTTAGATCTGTGATGAGGCGAGCATCTAGGCGAACATATGTCTGAAGCAAAAGGGTAGATCTGAACTGAATATCTGATCTGATGAAGTATGCTGCTCTGTAATGATTGAAGATCTATACGCTACTTCGCCGCGGAGGAAGCGCGTATGTACGCAGATTCAGTGAAGATAAAGCGCGTATGCGCAATAAAATATACACTAAGGTATACGCTGGTTTGTGTGGACGGAAGCGCGTATATACGCGACATCGGTGAAGTAAAAGCGCGTATGCAAACTAGGGTTTGCTGAAGCAAGGGGTATGAAATATCTGATCTGTTCTGCTGTGTTTCTGCTATCTGATCTGTGTTGATATGTATCTGTTGATGATGTATGTTTGTGCTTAAAAGTATGAAAAGGGTTCAGTCTGGAAATATGATGAATTGTGGCCTGCAAGTTGTGTTCTATTGAAGTTGTTGGATCCAGTGTGAAAATTGATGAACGTGGTCCAAGGTGGTGCTGAGGGTTGTAGCCTTCAGTCAGGGGGTCGTAGCTCCCTTCCAGGTGAGGCTGGTAAACGAGATCAGGGGGTCATAGCTCCCTTCCAGGAAAGGCTGGTGGCAGGCGCGGGTCGGTGCACACGTCTTTGGTCAAGTACACTGGGCTCATGGTATTATTTTGGCCCATGGTATTGAAAAAGGGGCTCATGGTATTGAAAAAGGATAAACATATATAAGGAGAAGAATTTCATTGTGCAAATCATGAGTGTGGGTGCAAGATGTCTGAGCTTGAATGAATACTTCTCTCTGAAGTATATCTGAATGGAAAGGATTACACTTGAATGATAAATCTGAATGTATGATGCACCAATGATGAAGAAGGGGATCTAGATCTGAATTTCTCTTGTATTTGCTAGATCTGATTATGGAAGGCTTAGATCTGTGATGAGGCGAGCATCTAGGCGAACATCTGTCTGAAGCAAAAGGGTAAATCTGAACTGAATATCTGATCTGATGAAGTATGCTGCTCTGTAATGATTGAAGATCTATACGCTACTTCGCCGCGAAGGAAGCGCGTATATACGCAGCTTCAGCGAAGAGAAAGCGCGTATGCGCAATACAATATACACTGAGGTATACGCTGGTTTGTGTGGACGGAAGCGCGTATATACGCGACGTCAGTAAAGGGAAAGCGCGTATGAAAACTAGGGTTTGCTGAAGCAAGGGGTATGAAATATCTGATCTGTTCTGCTGTGTTTCTGCTATCTGATCTGTGTTGATAAGTATCTGTTGGTGATGTATGTTTGTGCTTAAAAGTATGGAAAGGGTCCAGTCTGAAAGTATGATGAAATGTGGCCTGCAAGTGTTGTTCTATTGAAGTTGTTGGATCCGGTGTGAAAATTGATGAAACGTGGTCCATAGAGGTGCTGAGGGTTGTAGCCTTCAGTCAGGGGGTTGTAGCTCCCTTCCAGGTGAGGCGAGTAGCGAGATCGAGGAAGTTGTGTGCTCCTTCCGGAAAATTTGGTAGCATTTCGGGGAATTAAGTAGCTCCCTTCCAGGAGAGGCTGGTAAACGAGCGCAGGTGGGTGCCTGCGTGCTGGTCAAGTCTGCGCCAGCACATATGTTGTAAGATGTTTTTCTCTATAATAAAATATTGAAGGCTGAGCAACTGCAGCGGTGGTTTTCTCCCGACTTGGGTTTCCACCTAAAAATCCTGGTGTTCATGTGTGATGCTTTGTGTGATGATTTATTCTGTTCTTACTGCACATGTTTACTGCTTATTGAATATCTGATGAATAAATGAAGGAATAATTTAAGAGAAGAATTAATGACATAAATAGATATCTGTGTATACGCGAGTTGCGTAAAGAGTATCCGCGTATATACGCAAGTCTGGTTCAGGAAAGTAGCGTATGCATTTTAGAAGCAGGAAAAAGTGAAAGTTTTGAATATGCAGTAAATACTGATTCACCCCCCCCTCTCAGTATTTTTCCCAACAATTGGTATCAGAGCAGGTCCTTGTGGAGAAGCTTGATCGCTTAAAGGAGATCCGTCGCAATGGGAAGTCAAGAAGGAATAATTTCTATAAAGCCACCTATATTCAATGGAAGCAATCTGATATTCTGGAAGGTACGTACAAACGCATATCTGCAAAGTCTTGGTGCAGATGTATGGGCAATCGTGGAAGAAGGTTATCAATACCTGGCAAGTATTCCTATTGATGCAGCAGAAAGAAAGAAGTATGAAACCAATGCCAAAGCAGTAAATGTTTTGCTGGGAAGCATGTCTGAATCAGAATTTGCTAAAGTGATGCAGCTACATTCAGCAAAAGATATATGGGACAAAATCATTCTGAGCTATGAAGGAGATACAAAGGTAAAAGATGCAAAACTCCAAACTCTTAGAATTGAATATGAAAATTTGAAGATGCATAGTGATGAAAGTGTTGCCAGTTTCTTCCTTCGTCTAGATGATGTTGTCAATTGAATGAGAAATTTGGGTGAAACTAAAACTGATACTACTCTGGTTGAAAAAGTCTTAAGATCCTTGACTCCAAAATTTGACTCTAAAGTCTCCGCTATTGAAGAAAGGCAAGATCTGCAAACTCTTACTATTGTTCAATTACATGGGACTCTGACTACTTTTGAAATGAGACAAGGAGGTCCTTCTCAAGTAAGAGAAGCTGCGTTTAAGGCTTCTACAAAAGGAAAGGAAAAGGAAGTTGTCAAAGAATCCAGCTATATTTCCGATGAAGAAGAAGCAAATTTCGTAAGAAAACTCCAACTAGGAACTGGAAGATTCAAAGGTAAGCTTCCCTTAAAATGCTTTGAGTGTGGAAAAGTTGGTCATTATGCTGCAAAATGTCCTTATAAAGGAAAAGAAGTTGTTAGAAGGAATAAGAACAGATCTAGCTCTAAGAAAAGTTACTATACTAATGAAGATAGTGATGGGTCATCTAATAGTGAGGAAAATTGTGAAGAAGATCTTAGACTTCTCATGGCCTTTGAACAAAAGGAAGAAAAGGATATGTTTATGGATGCTCTAGAGGAAAATGATTTTCTTGAAGAAAATAATCAACTCAAACTTCGCTTAGAATATTGCAAAATTCTCTTAGAAGAACAAAAGGTGATCAGAGAGACTGTTGAAAAGCAGCTTGAAGAAGCAAAGAAACATATTGAAAAGCTAGAATGTGAAGTGGTAATTCAAAGAAAAGAAGTAGAGAAAGCAAAGACCTTGAATCTTAAATTTGCTAAAGGATCTGAAACCTTAGATGAGATTATCAAGGTACAACGTTCTCCTCTTATAAAGACAGGTCTGGGATATACCGGAGAATCTTCTCAAACTTCAGCACCAAACTATCTAAAAGCAGTTACAGGTGGTTTACTACATTCAACCACTCAGCAAGGGAATAGAGGATCTCTACAGGGAAAGCAGGACCATCTCAATTCAAGGAACACTAATAGGGATAGCTTTCAAAGACACTACAACCAACAGGTAAACTCAAATAGAAGATTCCATGATCGCAGAAATTTCTACTTCAATGGGCAATGTTTCACTTGTCACAATTTTGGTCATAAAGCTATTCAATGTGTGGCATATAAAAACATCATGACAAGAGAAGCAAGAAAGAAAAGGTTGGATACTGAACCAAAGAAGAATACCTATAACAATTTTTCTCCTCTTCAAAGTGAAGTCGAATGTACTTATTGCAATAACTTTGGCCATGAAGAATCTGAATGCAGGAACAAGATCCAGCCTAAAGAACATGTTCACTCAAGCTCCAAAGTGTGGAAGAAGAAAGAACCGCCGGTTGAAAATTGTGGGATAGCATTATTTGCAGAAGGTGAAGAAAATCAATGGTACATCGATAGTGGGTGCTCAAGACACATGACAGGTGACAAAAGAAAACTTCATACTTATAATGCTCTAGAAAAAGAAAAGAAAGTTACTTTTGGAAATGATACTCCTGCTATAATTAAAGGAAAAGGGTTAGTATTTTTAAAAGAAAAGGTGAAGGCTAAATATGTCATGTATGTGGATGGATTAAGGCATAACCTGTTAAGTGTTAGCCAAATGTGTGATCAAGGAGCAGAAGTGGTCTTCAGTTCCAAAGAATGTATGGTTCGTGATCTTGATACAGGTAAAATCATTATAAAAGGAAAAAGAAATCCAAGCAACATGTATGTACTAAACGGCATAGATCAATGTTACTTGAGCAAGTCTTCAGAAAATTGGCTATGGCATAGAAGGATGGGGCATCTGAGTTTCTCTCAAATCAACAAAGCAAGCAGACTTCAAGCTGTTCGTGATCTTCCCAAGATCAATCTTCCAGAAAGTACCATATGAAAATCTTGTCAATTTGGTAAGCAGACCAGAGTTCGATTTAATGCCAAAGAAGGATCATCAAGTAAGCCTCTTGAACTCATTCATACTGACATCTGTGGACCTATGAGGAAAAGGTCAGTACGTGGGGAAGAATACTATATCCTATTTATCGATGACCACTCCAGAATGTTTGAGATCGCATTTATTAAACACAAAGATGAAGCTTTTGGAAAATTTCAGAATTACAAAGCCCTGGTAGAAAATGAATTGGATTCAAAAATCAAGTGTCTTAGATCTGATCGAGGTGGAGAATATTCATCAAATGAATTCTTTGAATTTTGTGAACAACATGGCATTAAAAGACAATTCTCTGTAGCAGGCACTCCACAACAAAATGGTGTAGCAGAAAGAATGAATAGAACAATTGTTCAAATGGCTAGAGCTATGATGGTTGACTCTAATGTTCCTGACATGTTCTGGAGTGAAGCAGCACGTACAGCAGTTAACATTCTCAACAAAGCTCATGTTCGGGTAAATAGTGACAAAACTCCATATGAACTCTGGTATGGTAAGACTCCCACTGTAAAGCATTTTAAAGTTTTTGGAAGTAGATGCTTTATCAAAAATAATGATGAAAAGCTTGGCAAGTTTGAACCTAGATCAAATGAAGGGATACTTCTTGGTTACTCATCTTCAAGCAAAGCATTCACATGTTACAATAAGAGGCTTCAAAAGGTTGTTGAATGCATTGATGTTGTTATTGATGAGTCTCCTGCAGCTTCTAAAGAAGAAAAACAAACAACAGAAGAAGATGATAGCGACATATGGCCTTCTACATCAAATGGAAATGATATAGGCAGTGAATCCAATGAAGAACCTGAAAATGATCTATCTGAAAAAGCTCCATCCAGATATGTTCAAAAGAATCATCCTGAATCTCAAATTTTGGGAGACAAGGAATCAGGTGTACGAACAAAGAGAACTCTTGCGGGATCTTCTAGTAATTTGGCACTTCTATCCACAATTGAACCACACAATGTCAATGAAGCTATCAAATATGAATGTTGGAATAATGCCATGGATGAAGAAATTGAGCAAATTGAAAAGAATGACACTTGGGATTTGGTACCAAGACCTCATGATAAAAATGTCATTGGAACTAAATGGATTTTCAAGAACAAGTTAAATGAGAATGGGGATGTTGTAAGAAACAAAGCTAGACTGGTTTGCAAGGGGTATACTCAACAAGAAGGTATAGACTTTGAAGAAACTTTTGCTCCTGTAGCTAGACTTGAAGCCATAAGAATGTTTCTTGCTTTCTCAAGCTATCAACGAATCAAAGTTTATCAAATGGATGTTAAATCTGCTTTTCTTAATGGTGATCTAGAAGAAGAAGTATATATAGAACAATCGGAAGGATTCATTTTGGGGAATGATGAAAATCTTGTTTGTAGACTTAAAAAGGCTCTGTATGGACTCAAACAAGCTCCAAGGGCTTGGTATTATCGTCTTGACAAATATCTTCATCAACAAGGCTTCACAAAAGGATCTGCTGATAGCAACTTATACACAAAAGTTGAAAATGATAAACTACTGATTGTAGTTTTATATGTTGATGATATCATTTTTGGGAGTAACGAAGAATCTATGAGTCAAAAATTTGCTTCTGTCATGCAACAAGAATTTGAAATGTCTTTACTTGGGGAACTAACATTCTTTCTTGGCTTGCAAGTGCATCAATCTGCAGATGGTATATTTCTATCACAAGCAAAATATCTTAAGCAAATTCTGAAGAAATATGGCATGGAAGAATGCAAACCTGTAAGTACACCAATGATAACCGGATGCAGTCTCGGTTCTAATGATGATTCTCCCACTGTGAATCAACCAGAATACAGATCGATGATTGGAAGTCTACTTTATCTCACTGGGACCAGACCAGACATTATGCATGTTGTTGGGATTGTTGGACGATTCCAAGCTAATCCAAAAGAGTCTCACCTTCAGGCTGTCAAAAGGATATTCAAATGTCTACAAGGAACTCAAGACTTTGGTCTATGGTATCCAAAGGATGCTGATATTACTCTTCATGCTTACACTAATGCAGATTGGGCTGGAAGTGTTGATGATCGGAAAAGCACTAGTGGTGGTGCATTTTACATGGGGCCCCGGTTAGTATCTTGGTTCAGCAAGAAGCAAAATTCTATTGCCTTATCAACAGCTGAAGCAGAGTATGTAGCTGCCGCATCTTGTTGCACTCAGCTCCTATGGATGATGCAAACCTTGCAATATTTTCAAATCAAATGTGCAACTCCTATCTCCATTATGTGTGATAATACAAGTGCCATCAGTATCTCAAAGAATCCTGTTATGCATTCAAAAACCAAGCACATTCCCATCAAATATCATTTTCTACGTGAACAAGTGCTTGAGCAAAAAGTGAAGTTGGAGTATGTTACCTCCAAAGAACAAGCTGCTGATATCTTTACCAAACCTCTGCCCAGGGAAGCATTCGAGTATTTAAGACAGAAGATGGGAGTGTTCTCTGCCAGTCAAAAGAAAAAATCTGCATAAATTTTAAAAGATGGCTTGGGATACGCGGGTTTCCTGAAACACAGTCGCGTATATACGCAAGTTCCTGCACAGTAAACCACGTATGTATGATTGCTGACAATTTTTGGTTGAAGTCAGCTCTCTTCAGCACAGCTGCAGTGCTGTTTGGTATCTCTGATACTGTTTGACATCTCTGGTGGTGTTTCAGTTCTCATAATTCTGTTTCTAATGTTTTGATGAAGATGCCTTGATGATTTGATGGTGGAAGTTTTTAGGATTCACAAACTAAGGGGGAGCCTTAGTCATTTGGAAAGATTGCTTGGTTGCACAGATTCAGGGGGAGCATTAGCGTTTCTGAGTATAATGCAGTGTTGGCATTATTATGGTTCTGAAATATGTTCTCTTTCTTGAGGACTTTCTGGTGTTGGTCATAAATGGTCATATTTATATTTTGGTGAAAAGGTCTTGTTGAGACTCATGATGTAAAAATTGTAATATTCAGTCATGTAAGGACTTGTCATTTTTGTAAACCCACTTGGTTGGGTAGCTGAGTCAAATTTTGTAAACCCACTTGGTTGGGTACTTGAGTCTTATATGTCAATCCACTTGGTTGGATATTTGGTGTAAGTATGAGTCTTTGGTGCTAGGAAGTTCATAGAGTCATGTACTTCATCGACAAATATGTTTGAAGATTCAGCATGAACTCAGGGGGAGCTTGGCCACTTCAGCACATATCAGATCTGCAGAATGTTTCTTCCACATGAGGAGGAGAGTGTTGGTGTTTGATCCGCCCTTTTCCCTTGATGTCAAAGGGGGAGAATGACATGGTGTTTGAATGAAGAGAAGATAATGATGTCAAATATTTGGGAGAGTGACATATTTGGGATAGTGACATGGTACCTATCTGTTATGGTAACCAAACACCATCGTGGTTGCCATCAAGTCCAAAGGGGGAGATTGTTGGAAATATGATGCAGAGTGTTGTCCTTGATGGCAACCCACTAAATGAAGATGAAGACATGCGGCTGTTGACATGTGTTGTCCTTGTTAGCCAAACCACATTGAAGAAAATATGATGTTTCTACGGTCGTGGTAATAGGAAGACGATGAAAGAAAGAATTCGGAGATAACAACAAAATGTAGTGAAAAGAGTATGTCTCTTGATACGCGACTGTACACACAGGAAGTCGCGTATGCAGATGCCCATATCTTTTGACTAGAGTCGCGTATGGGAAAAAGCGCTCAAAAGGTGCAAAACCAGGGGTAACCACCATGGTATTGACCTATTGTATTGGGTAATGATCCGCCTAATTGACCCCGTCCAGTTGTTTTGGGCTCATGGTATTATTTTGGCCATGGTATTGAAAAAGGGGCTCATGGTATTGAGAAAAAGGATAAACATAAAGAGAAGAAATTCATTGTGCAAATCAGGAGTGTGGGTGCAAGATATCTGAGCTTGAATGAATACTTCTCTCTGAAGTATATCTGAATGGAAAGGGTTACAGTTGAATGATAGATCTGAATGCATGATGCACCAATGAAGAAAATGATGAAGAAGGGTATCTAGATCTGAAATGTATTTGTATCTTCTAGATCTGTTTATGGAATGCCTAGATCTGTGATGAGGTGAACATTTAGGCGAACATCTGTCTAAAGTAAAGGGTTGAATCTGAGCTGAATTTCTGATCTGAAGAAGTATGCTGCTCTATAATGGTTGAAGATCTATACGCTACTTCACCGCGGAGGAAGCGCGTATGTACGCGGCTTCGCTGAAGTGAA